>OX438674.1:17017459-17617459 GCA_949316385.1 Globia sparganii
ATTTGGCGTTTATTGTTTTAATTGTTTGGCTGTCTTTAGCACTTGTTGCGTCTTTAAATTTGAACAGGAAAGCGACGTGCATTATGTAAGTAAGTAATCATTTATTTAATAAAAGACTTAGCCTAAGTAACATCAGTGTTGTTTCAATAAGGGATGGGTATGGCTAATAATACACCTTGTATACAGGGTTATTGGAAAAACACCAACAACCTTTTAAGATGTCATTGTACTCATCATTGTAAACAACTTTTACTATGGGACCATACCTGAAATCGCGAATAAAAATTCAGCTGTTCCCTACATTTTGACGAGATAAACGAACATAAATGTAGGGAACAGCTGATTTTTTTCGCGATTTCAGTTGTTCATAATGATGAGTAGAATGACCTCTTATGAGGTTGTTGGTGTTTTTCCTAAAACCCTGTATAACCGAGAACGAGTTATTCAGGAACAGCCAAACTTATAAAAGACTTGAACTCTTATTTATTATTAAAACACACCAATAAGATTGTCTTATTTTAGTATATATTTGTCACATTTTTATAGTGGCAGCTGAACAAACTCACATATAAGAAACAATACATTATTGTGAAGTTTCGCTCGATTCGAGCAGTGGCGCCACAGTGGAAACTGCTACGAGTTACGAGTTGTAGGTCGTAGGTTCGAACCCAGACACGCGCTTAGTTTGTGTAAGTTATTTCATCACCACTGCTCTTATAACGGTGAAGGAAAACATTGTGAGGAAGCCGGCATGCCCTTTTTTTTTGAGGGTGGAAATAACTTCTCCCGCTCTGGGCGGACCGGGAGGGCGTTGCAGACTTTTACTGACTAAAACCCACCCGTGTTCCTTCAGTTGCCTGTGCCAAGGGCTACGGTATCTCTCTCGAACAACCCGTGACCCTGGCAGGCATCGGCCCTAGCGGACCCCGTCAGTTGTTGCTGACATCTCTTTGAGGCGCACGTGGAACACAACGCACCGTCGACCCGGGCCTGGTCCTTACCGGACGGCGAGCTGCCCATTGCTCGCCGTCCGCAAGCCCGCGCCTAAGCCGGCATGCCCTAGAACCAAAAAATCGAAGAAATCTACCAATCCGCACTAGACCCGTGTAGTTCATTACGGCCCCTTTTTTTGGTGCGTGTTGGAAAACCTCATTGACTTCCTCCATCGTGGGGGTACGGCCGGACTCTTGCCGGCTAAAACCACCGCGGTGTTCCACCTCTACCTACGGCCGGAGGTGCGAGATTCACATAAGCATTTGCATTGTTTTTTACATTCTGTGACAAATGTAACTCACAAACTTTTTAAAATACTAGTAAAATTTTACAATCTTTGTAAATATGTGAGCACCATGTATCTATCACATAATTGATTTACCAGTCTGTTATATTTTTAATTATTTTTACCATTTGTGGTAGACTAAATTTTATTTTATTTTATTTTAGGTGCATCGGTCTTCATATATAATTATATAATGAATGTATACAAACACTTGTAAAACATTTTAAAAGAGTAACGGTGGAGTTTCTTGCCCATTCTTCTCCACACGAAAACTACATTTTGGAAGGGGCGACTAGAATGAATTCTATTTTTTTATTTTAATTTCTGACATTCAAAAGTGCCTTTTAAGTGCTTATTTGAAATAAATGATTTGACTTTGACTTTGACTTTAAAACCACCGCGGTGTTCCACCTCTACCTACGGCCGGGGGTGCGGGATTCACATAAGCATTCACCGCTCCCCCGACAGGCCTCGACCCGCTGTTTCTCAGCGGGTCCCACCTCTGTGCATTACGGCCCACTCTCTCCCACAGAGAGGAGACCTGTATCGGAGGCAGTGGGAATATTATAGGTAAAGTTTCGTAAATGTGAGTCTTACTTTCATTATGACACCACTAGCTTCTGCCCGTGATTTCGTCCGCGTGGAATTTCACCATCCCCCCATTCACCTTCTTGGGGTGGAATTTCGAAAAACCATTTCTTAGTGGATACCTACTCTTCACAAAGAACACACCCTCCAAATTTCATGTCTCTAGGACCAGCGGTTTAAGCTGTGCGTTGATATATCAGTCAGTCAGGACTTTGAATTATATATAATACTAGCTGATCCCGCAAACGTCGTTTTGCAAAAAAAAAAAAAAAATAGATGGTAGCCGATTCTCAGACCTACCCAATATACACACAAAATTTCATACAAATCGGTCCAACCGTTTCGGAGGAGTATGGTAACTAACACTGTGACACGAAAATTTTATATATTAGATATAGATAAATAAATATAAAGATTATCTTTTCCTCCGAGAGGAAGATTCTATTAACCGGGGTACCTATCTAATTTCATAACCCCTACCTGTATCAGTAAATCTAAACACCACGACCCACTCGAAATCAATATCACCAACAAACATAATACAGTAACAGATCAGAAATCGAAATAAAACAACAAACATTATCTGTTTACTCTTCGCTACTACCTGCATGTGAGTCCCAAGAAGTGGGCCACCGTACTTACACGGTGAACCAGCGATCTGGAACTTTACTCGAACGGTATAAAACAGAGCACGATTAAAAAGAGGAAACGAGTGGGAGGTTAAAGTAGTAACACCACGTTTAAAGTTACCGGTGAAGGATATACTGAGTCGAAACCACACTTTTTTTTTCAAAGGCGATCCCCAGCAAAGGTTTCTCGGAAAAAGTGGGAAGAGAGATGGGAGGTCTTTGCCCTATCTACGAGTATAATATCTTCGATACTAATAATGAAGCTGAAGAGTTTATTTGAAAGCGCTAAATCTCCAGTCGGATTTGAAAAAATATTTTTGCATTTGATAGCGCAATTTTTGAGGAAACCTATAGGTTACAGTATTGTTTAGTAGCCTAGCCGATTCCTAACGACCCTAACGTATGCTAGAACAGAATCCGAGCAAAAACAATGAAGTCAGAAAGAATGCTGAGGGAAAACGAAGTAATATAGGGGGCAGGCAATCCGATGCGACGGGGTGGGTCGCGGGAACAAACAATAAACAGGACTGTCAGTAGAAAAATCTAGTGCTTTCTCGTCGGATAGGAAGTCTATACAAGACTTCTTGAATGATGAAGTTTTGTATGTTCTCTTAGTCTGACCTTCTGCAATAGGCTTGTCAACTGAAAAAATCTATTTAGTCCGTCAGTTAGATTATCAAAAAATATTTGAGCAGTATTTTTTCTTTTGTTACGTAAACCAAAACTGACGACGATACGACGCTTTTAAAATTCTCAATACGTCACATCTTGGTATAATTTTCAGTGCGTTCTGACGTCACGAGCCCACACTCCCGAGTTTTGATGCGTGTTATCTTTGTCAATATTCATTGATTTACAAAAACAAAAAATACGTGTCCATTATTTTCCAATACTCTAACTGACGGACTAAATAGATTTTTAATTTATTGATGGTGGAAACTAGCCTATCATCTGCATATCATCATGAGACGGAGCCAGCAAAGAGCTAAGTTCTAAAGATTTGAATACCACAGAGGTGATCGGCACATAACAAACGGCATAGTCATCTTGTGGTAGGAGATAGACATTTATACAGGACGGATGAAGTCGCTTTTGTAGGTATTTCAACTATGGATGCGTTTGCAAACACAAAAACATCACCTTCCTTTTGGGCTTCGCCGCAGTTGGACAAAACTGACCCTACAAATCCTGCAACTTGTATCCATGTGGGATCTAAATGGTCCATCTTAACACAGGAACCAAAACCAGTCCCAGCACCATTCAAGCTATTATTCCGATTTAAAAAAGGAGGTTATGTGTCACTTTTCTCCGAGACTCATATGCCGATTTACGCGAAGATTTTTGGTAGCGGACGATCTCGAATTGTCAATGACTTGAAACACGTATACACTAAAAACAAATGAAATCTACTAACCTGTAAAGCGGCTTTCCGCCAGCGTGCCGAAACCACAGCACCATATACACCCGGTCTTCATTTGAGTCCGGCTCGATGTCGCAAGGAAGGGAAGCCGTCCGCCCCACCACGGCTTCGACTTCCACCGTCGACACTGGAACAAAGTCGACTGTCTTTTAATAGACTTGATCTTTTTTTGAGCCCATTGAGGGTAGTATAATCTTGGTTTAAGAACCAAGAATAACTTGACTTGAGCTTAAACCTTGGGAGAGCATACGGTCTGCCGATACATTCTCCAAAAATCACACCGTAAGAACTTAGTTGAAGTGAACTGTCAATAGTGTCAATTTAGTGAGTTTGTTTGCGGTAAACATGACGCAATCCATACTTATATTATAAATGTGAAAGTGTATGTGTGTGTCTGTTTGTTTGTCCGTCTTTCACGGCAAAACGAAGCGACGCATTGACGTGATTTTTTTAAGTGGAGATAGTTGAAGGGATGGAGAGTGACATAGGCTACTTTTTTTTAACCGTGTTGCCCCGAATTCAACGCAAGCGAAGCCGCGGGCAAAAGCTAGTAAGAACATAAACCCAAAAAAAATAAGAAAAGGTCCATGTAAAAGACTGGTATTCAGCTGCATCCGGTTAGACAGGTAGCCAACCCCAACATAGTTGGAAAAAGAAGAAAGAAAGAAAACATTAAAGCAAAAAAAAAATCACCTGAAAACTTTAACTATACTAATATTATAAAGAGGAAAGATTTGTATGTATGTTTGTAACGAATTGACTCAAAAAGTACTGGACCGATTTTAAAAGTTCTTTCACCATTTGAATGCTACATTATCACTGATTAATGTAGGCTTTTTTTTCTTTTTTTTTTCACCCGTGCGAAGCCGTGACGGGCCGCTAGTGAAACATAAAACAAAGATTGTAATGACAAAAGGGCCTCAGCTCAGCATAATGTCAGATGACAACACAAGGTGTACCATCTGACGCTGATTTTTAGCTGCAACCCATGAATGCCATACGCAAGAATAACAAACACATAGGGAAGTGTGAGCGATAAAGTTAGGCAAATTGATTGGCAACAAGAATAGTTACGGTTCAAACTCACAACTTCTTGTTGTTGCCATACTTTTGGACTACTGGCGTTTATAATTTGAAGTTAAAGGATTTTATTTTTAGATTTAAAAAAAGGTGTTGAAGTCATTCAGTACACCTTCAGTTTTCCTAGAATTGTTTATTATTTCAAGTTTGTTTTGACGCCGTGAGTCCCAATTTCTTTTGAAATAATTATTCTAGAAACACACTAGTTTTGGAAATAAAATCTTAACAAATATTTTTAAGTTTAAAGCTGTTTGAAAATTTATTTAGAAAAATGCCGTTTGAAAAAGAAATAAATAGCAAATTGGGCATGATTGTTAGCCTGCATAATCCCAATTCTGGGCAAAGGCCTCTCCCCATGACTTCCAGCAAATTACAAGTAGCGGGCGGCGCGCGCAGGGACCGGGGTTCTCAAACGAATTCGAGCTTTTATATAGTAAAAATAAGTCTTCTTAATGACCTATACTACCTACCTCAAATGGCTTAGCATGATCCTCCGTTACGTCGAAAATACTGCAGCATTATTTTGAAATAAATATATGGTAAAGTTGAGGATTAATGTTAGGTCTTATGTTAGACGAAAACACGATTTCATAAAATTTTCTCGATAGAAAAAAATTCCAAAGTTACTTCCAAACCGAACAATAAACCGCTGGTATTCAAAAAATACTTCAAATTAGATCATGGAACTTTGTATACTAACCGAACTAACTATAAAGCAGGTCTTATGTTATTTATTTTTATTAAATTACCATTACTTTCACCGTAAAAAGCAAATACCTAAACTATTGGCGCTGCCTGCCGCCTAGCACCGCACTCTGTTTCGCTCTCACTCATTTCGCGAGCAGTATCGTGCGAGCGAGATAAAGGGTGAATTTTAGCTGAGGTAGTGTAGGCTCTTAATCCTTATTATATTTTGACAAACATTGGACACGACAGCACGCAGTCTGCGTGTTGTCGTGTCCAATGTTTGTTCAATGTGTGTTCTGCGTGACGCAGAACGCAGCCGCGCTCGACTGCGGACAGACAGATCACGCACGGTCCCGCGCCATTCATCCGCGCCGCTCCCCGCCCTACGCTGCCATTCTGGCCAACCAAGCACTTAGCATTTATGGAGACGGTCATATAATTTCATAGGTTAGCTTTCACATCCTCTCAGCATAGTTGCACATCTCTGCTGGAAACGCAGCCTAAGGCCCTTTCCCATTTTATCCCATCATAAAAACTGACCGCTGGTTGATGGTGCTGCAGGCAGGCCGCGGGAGGGTGAGAGGGACAAGGGTGGACAAAGAGACGTAAGGTGATTGCGCAGTGGTTACCGCGAAATTCAATTTTTTTTACGTTTTTTTGCAATTTGCAGGTCTGTTTCAGGTTATATCTTGATCAAAATATGATTCGCGACTATAACAGGTACGTATCTAAAGAATTATAATCATTAGAATCATTAATACATCTTCCTAACTTAGATTTGTACCACAAGAAGAAATCTCTTATGGAAAAGTGCTTATGGTACAAATCTCACTTAGGAAGATGTATTAATGATTCTAATGACTATAATTCTTTAGATACGTACCTGTTATAGTCGCGAATCAAATTTTGATCAAGATACAACCTGATACTGACCTGCAAATTGCAAAAAACGTAATAAAATTTGAATTTCGCGGTCTACCACTGCGCATTCACCGTAAGCTCGGTACGGAGATACGAAAGCGCGGGGACGAAGAGCCGTAAGCGCGAGAATTGCAAGTTACCACGCACCGCACCGCGGTTCGTGAGCTTGCCTCGAGGCGAGGCGATTACGTTACGATTCCGATTAACACTAAGCGTTGCAGTAGGGAGTTTCATACAAAGAATACTGAATGGCTCGAGTTGATACGGTTACGAATCCATTCTGAGTTGATATGTGTGCTATGCAACGTAGCATAGCACATTTCTGATGGAAAAGCAGCATAATGTTTTCGTTATTGCACAAACCAGACGATTCTAAAGATAAACGAAATATCTTTACAAACGATCCCACCTGTTCAGACGAAATAAATGTATAATACATAATGGAGAAATAATAACATATAACTGTAATATGTTTTCAGGACGGGTTCGAGCCCAAACCAACATTGGAGAGATATGATATCAATATATTATGTTTTCTTTAAGATGTAATAATATTTACTAAGAAATGTTAGAAGGAATTGATGTTATTATTTTATTATAAGATAACTATATTTGTTATCATATTGTTCTGTTTTCCGTTCGAAAAGCAGGTTCATATAATCTATTTACTGAAACTGGATCTAAAAACCGGCCAAGTGCGAGTCGGACACGCGCACGAAGGGTTCCGTACCATTATCTATAAAAATGGCAAAGAAATTCATGTCTGTTGTATGGGAGCCCTCCTTAAATATTTTATTTGTTTTATTTTAATTTCATAATTTTAAAGTGAATAATTATATGACTAAATATTCTGTGAATATTTCAAGCGTCTACCTGTTGCCAAAAACAAGCAAAAAAATCACGTTTGTTGTATGGGAGCCCCTTTAAAGAAATTTATTTTATTTGATATCAACAGAAATACATACATCATCTGTGAAAATTTCAACTGTCTAACTATCACGGTTCATGAGATACAGCCTGGTGACAGACGGACAGACAGACGGACGGATAGAGGAGTCTTAGTCTCGTTTTACCCTTTGGGTACGGAACCCTAAAAATGAAATATCTATTTTGTTCTTTCTCGTTGCTCTACTGGTCACAAGCGCTACTGCTGTGCTGGAGGTCTTGGGTTTCATTCTCAGTTCGGGCAGTGATATTGCTTTTTTTTATCAAGAATTTTCAGAAGCAAACCGGAGTCCAGAATTTAGCTCGCTTGATGGCAAAAGGCCTTAAAACATCGCACTTTAACATAAGGGGTATAAAAGGGATATAGAGGTATGAGGAACAGGGTGTAAAGTTCAATCATACTCTGTAGAAAAGGGAGGATCCTCCGACCAGACGGGTCAGATGTCTGGCGGGCAACTGCCCGATGAATCATGTCGGGCCGTTCTATATAATAGGCTAGTTGCGCGGTAAACTCTGCTTGCGAGATGCAGGATTTTGTGTGACGTCAGTATGAAGCGTAGTTCACAAGTGGCGTTTGTAGATACCGCTACAGGGGCGAACGCACTGTAACTATGAATTCAACATTATGATTATACAGGGTGTAAAAAGACACATTACGTAACCGTCAACTACGCATTCTGTACGTCAAACTAAGTAACATTGCACAAAAATAATTGCTAGGAAACGTCGACTTTTATTTTTGGTATGAAAAATTTGCGGTAGTGCGCAATGCACGCAAAACATTGTGCTTAAGGGTGCATACAACGGTACAGGGTTCGTGTGATTGTTTAAAGTTGTGATTTAACATTAAAAACTTGTTTTCGAAAAAAAAAACGTCAGTAAGTAGTTGAGCTTCAATATCTCCGTAGCCAGAAGGTTCCCGGGTATGTTCCAAAACAAAAAAAAATATTACAATGACGGGGAGAATATGTGACTCTTGTATTCCTTTAGTGTCTTTTTACACCCGTTATATACATTTATTTAGCATAGACCAAAAGGCACACAGTAGGTACACCTGAGACATACATCAGATACAAACAAATAAAAATAAAAAAGTGTAAAGTTCGATGTAAGATACATGCCTTTCATAACTTGAAAGGCAAAAACACCACCTTCTGTCTAAGAAAAACTAAAAAAGTAATATAACTCAATTTTCCATATAAGTCATGTTTGATTCCACGGGTAGCGGCATGGCAATGCGTCATGTATGCCATTCCCCTCGATTAATCCTGCCAACTTGTCATCTACTGCAATTTATAAGAAACTTAGGACAGAATTGGGTTATTGGACCTATGGCACGGTCTAGAATCTAGCGAAGTAATGTGGGCATGTAATAAGTTGAGAATTGCGGAGGTTTTAATATTCCTCCATAACCCAATTACTAGGTAACACGATACCACTTGGTAAGACTGGCGACGCGTAAGGGTCAGCGCAGACAGAGAGGAGCGCAGCGGAGAGGATTCTATTAAGGCACTCGAAAATCAACTTTAAAGTTATTGAAATAAAGTGCATATATGCTTGAACCTGACAAAAAATGTTCGCGCGTCCTCGAGGATACGCGGGAAGGCACGCGCGCCTTTATTTCAATAATTTTAAAGTCGATTTTCGTGTGCCTTAATAAAATCATCTCCGCTGCGCTCCTTTCTGCCTGCGCTGACCCTAACGACTGTCATAGATCCACTGCTCTATACAACGTGTAACGTTAAATGCGCAAAACCTCATACACCCCAAATAGAGAATTGAGTTAAAAGCATAATACGAAGAACAAAACTATTTTTTTAAAGCTATTTTTATTAAGAAAATCGTGTTGATCCTAGCATTACTTTATGCATTCAAAATTTAGTTTTATTGCCTTAAAACTCAATCGGCGGATAGTATGGCAAAATATATCATTTTTGAAAAAAAAAACCTAATTTAAAAGTTACTGTAATCGATTCAGTAGGCAATTATGAACAAACTATTTTCAGGTTTTGCGCATTTAACGTTATACGTTGTATATGGTTAAATTAAGTTATCTAGTAAAACTCAGCAGATGTGATGGATATTATTAATACTAAATTACGACATATAAAACGGTTTTCTAGACTCATAATTTCAAGTAACTTCACAACCAGTGGTCGTTGACCCCATCTAAGTCAAATGTAGTTTATTAATTGCAATTAAGGGTTTAAATTTTTTTTTTGTATTTAACGCCATCAGCCCATTTATTTATAAGCGTTTATAAAGTATGTAATGATTAGCGACTGTTTAATCACACATTTTTAACGTTTTAACGTCTCTTAACTTTAGGCAATACTTTTAATTAAACCCCTAGTATTGATATCGATATCTAACGACCCATCACGTCTGAGAAGTTTCTAGAGTTTATCTAGTCTCTGTATTTACAGCCAAAAAATAAACTACTTTAACTATCTAATTATTCGGAGAGTGTGCGCAGGAGATCCACGACCTAATCCCACCATCGCCGTTTTACCACCAGACAACCAGACGTACTGCAGCGTACCATCCGCACTTGGTTGATATCTCGACGAGTCGTACTCAGCGCTTCTCCTCCACTTTTATTATGCGCACGGCCAAAGTGTGGACCTCTCTGCAGGCATCTGTGTTCCCTCCCTCATTTAACCCGCCTGCCTTCAAATCAAGAGTGTACAGGCATCTTCTGGGCACGCTCATTCCATCATAGACCTCATCTATCGCTTTCCATCAGGCAAGAGCGAGCCCATTTAGCAATAAAAAATAATACTATACAAATCTGGTATATTATCCCAGCAAATTCGTCTCTCAGGCTTAAAATAATTCTTGTAACGTCGACGCAGGCACTCTAAAATATCTCATCGCTACCAAAAATTTTCCGCCATCTTTAAACAGAATAATTTACGAATTCAAAACTTGAACAGCGAAATTATGAATGATATAATTTTGGTTACGAACCAAATACCTTTATTCTGCACCTGTTTCCGTATTATAAATTCAGTATTAAAGATTTGAACGTTACAACTCGTAACAATGTAACGTTTGTGGTTTCAACAACGAAATAGTTTCTGTAACCACACAAATTGCTCGCGTCGTTCTGTTGAGCATCGTCAAGGTTGGAACGAGAGGACACTTTTCCGAATACTGCATCGCACCCGTGACGTGTGGAACGTCACAGGTGCGTCGAAGCGCCCCATTGTGAGCCTATATAGGGTGGCTGGTAATTAGTGACCGATACCTAAACACGTGATTGCACTCATGATAACAAACAACTTTTACTATGGGACCAAACCTGAATTCGCAAAAAAAAATCTGCTGTTCAGTACCTACATTTTGACCAGTTAGGCGAACATAAATGACTGAACAGCAGATTTTTTTTACACAATTTCAGGTTGTTCCCATAGTAAAAGTTGTTTGTTATCATGAGTACAATCACGTGTTTAGGTATCGGTCAATAATTACCAGTCATTCTATATATAGCCCACACACGCGCAAAAAAAAGACAGTGTGTTAACTACCGCACCGCAAATTAATAAAAGCTCGCCAAATTGACATCCTCGGTCAATTTTCGGCTGGAGTACGCTAAATCCAAATCCCGCAAAATAATATCTACTCATTAAACTCTCCGCAAGTTAAAACCTCGCTGTGTGACCCGGGTCACGCTTGGCTGGAGTACCTACATCGCGAATTTCGCCGAATTTAAACACAAGAAGAAAGGGCGCCCTCATCTGAGCAAGCAGCGGCAGAACAGCATAAAGATCAGTGGAATCAAACTTCCTTCCTTTGATTGTGTCTCTCGTCGGCTGGTCATCCTCCATTGCCTATACATACTCCGGGCCCACAGTTATTTATCCTGCATTTTTTTTAAATAATTATTCCCGCGCGATCACAAATGTTACGTATAGTTTGCATTGTCACCATACAATGTAACAGGCTAGGCTGTTAGATTCATTACTTTAAAATTTAGCCTCTAGCCTCCCGACCGATTTCGGTCACGGTGGCCAATCTCAACGGAGATAAGCCGATACGCAGGAGATATTATAGTGCACAAGTGTGCGCGCAGACACAGGTGCACTCCCTCTTCCCTCACTCTCATAGTTCGATGGGATGGCAATCCGACACGACCGGAGAGAGATCAGGCGCAGGACCAACGGCTTAACGTGCTTTCCGAAGCACGGGGGTATCACACCGCCAACTTCCAAACTCCGGGCTGTTACTAAGAAATTACTAATGGAAAAACTCAATAACACTTTGTCCCACGCTCAGCAGTCGCGCTTGCGACCACGAGACCAACGGGGCAGTTTTTAATTAGCTTTAAAATTATTAGCTATTTAGACCATTTTTGTAAATCCATAAATAAATTAAGTTCAAAATCTTTATGGGATCGCTTTGTTATATGTCCGACTATCTGTCAAGACTCTTTTTCTCAGAAATAGCTAGAGGATTTAATAATTATGTTATAATCAATATCAAATAGTAAGGCGAACAGCCCCAGGATTATGCGCTTCTGTTGTTCATCTATTTTCTTATTATCATACAAGCTAATTTTTCCACATAAAACTTTATCACAAAAACGGAAACTTTTAGAAATAGAGCAAAGTAGACAACGGATCAATGACCTCAATTCTAAAGAAAACTAAAACTCGTGTCATGTTTGGAAGAGTTCCCCATTTTTACAGGAATCGAAACTTCTCGTTTTCTGCAAAAGTCGAAACTGTATAATCTATATTTCTTTGCCGACTGGCAAACGGACATCTATACTATCCATACATCTTTTTTTTTGTGGATGGGAAATCATCAAATGACCCCTCCCGCTCAGGGTGGAGCAGAAGAGAATATCAGACTCTTACTGACTAAAACCCACCCGTGATCCTTCTTTAACCCTTTATGTTCCGGGGCAGCAGTAACCCTTTCGGACAATCCCGCTGCCCCGGCAGGCATCCATACATCCTAAGATCATAAATGCGAAAGTTAGTTTGTTTGTTTGTTACCGTTTCACGCTAAAACGGCTGAACGGATTTGTATGAAATTTGGCACACATATAGACCATGACCTGAGTAAGGAAGTAGGCTACCTTTCATCCTGTATAACAGACGAAGTTGCGGGTAACAGCTAGTAATATAATAAATTCTAAAGTAACTCTGTCTGTCTGTATGTCACTTATTCATGCCTAAACCGCTTAACGGATTTCAATAAAATTTGGCAAGAAGATAGAATGAATCTTGATAAAGGACATAGGTTAATTTTTGTCTCAAAAATAATCCTAAAAGGGGTGATACAGGGGAGAAAAGTATGTATAGGATTTCTTAAGTTAGGCCATATGAAAATCCAAATTTATACTTTTGGTAAGAAATAAAGAATTACGTGTTTCAGCGTTTTTGTAAAATCATCCTCCAAGGGGGTTAAATATTGATGATGTACACTGAACGAGACACAATAGAAGTTTTATTGTTACTACGTCGAGGGGCGTTGAGTGTCCCGCAAAGTGTTAACATGTATTATAAATTACATTTTTTGTGTATTTCTTTTTAAGCAATTTGAAGAATTAGAAATATAGTCTGTCTGTTACCTTTTTATGCCTTAATGGCTAAACGGAAATGGATGAAAGGCACCCGGGAATTGTTAAATTCCTGTGGGATAGTTGGTTGTTATTTTTTTAAGTATATATAAATAATATAAATAAATAATAATAACACTAGTTTACAAAATCGAACTTTTTTTATACCCCCGAATAAATGTATACAAATATGTTAATCTACCTTCCAGTGTTAGCAGAAATATTTTATTACGTCACAATTTCTTCTTGCAGTCAAATGTTTTCTTTTTAATTACCTAACGTGGTGACGTCAGTTTATTGTTTATTCGTTCGCTTCAAACGACAATTATCTTGTTTCGAGTGATTTAAAATGTCGAGTAGAAAGTGTGAACAAAATTCTGTTCGTTTTTGTTATGTTTGTGGACAGTTTATATTTTCAAAAAGAGAAGACCCATTGTAGCTGCGTTAAAAAGTGCATATCTTCATTATTCAATGGATTTTGGGATGATAAATGATAAATGATTTTATTTCTGTAAGTAGGTTTGTACAAACACTTTTACACGTCAATCTTATTTTTAAAACGAGAGTAGGTCGGCGTTTCCTAACTGACTACTCTGAGAAGAAAGGCCGAAACAAACTCAGAGGTCACAGTCTCTTTTAAAGTCCAGACATAATCTTGGTCAGATCATGTGGAGACCATGTAGATTGGTGTCTGAAATGGTCTTTTGAGGAAAGAACCACACCGATTGAGTGGACCTGTCCAGTCAGTGCACGCATTTGTCAGTAATCATGCAGCTCAACTCTAACTTAAGGAGATGAGAACTTGAAGAGAATGAAAACATGTTAGCGGATTACTGTTGGTCCATTATAAAAGAAACTGACTCGAATAACTATAAAAAAAGGCAAAAAATAGTCATTTTTTATTTTTTTAGTATTAATACTAAATTATGTATTTCTGTTCAGTTAATAAATATTTCTCAAACCAGACGTGACAGATTTTTTTTTATTATTTTTTCTGGATAATTCTACTTAAATGAATAATAAAATAACAACTTTTAGCTGGGGTATGAAAACCGTGTAAACTAGTGTAATTTCCGAAAATCACGCGGGCGATGTCGCGGGCACAGCTAGTACGAGACTGAAGATTACACTTTATCGTTTTCCGACTGAAAAAGACACAAAACAAAAAGAAAAATGGCTATAGTCAGTTCAAAAAGAATACCTTTCCTTCTATTTTTGATACAATGTCAGATCAAAACAAATTGCTTTCAAAACTTGCGTTTATTTTTATTCCATGTTCTATTATTCCGATAAAAATAAACCAAGGAAATGTGATCTCAGTGTAAGATATATATCAACATTTCACCGTGTTGTATTAAACCCTGTGGTTTTCAATCTAAGATGGGAATATCTCATTGATTTCCATGAGTTTTCTCTGCTGTTTACAAATTATCTGGTGGATACATAACATGGGATGTGATCGCTAATATACTCGAACAAGGGAGAAAGATATTGGTAATATTCGTTTGATTAAGGTGGAAATCTATACAAGGTGTTTTTATATTCCATAACTTTTGGGTATGAATGAAACCATATCAAAGAATCAACTGGCTTAAGAATTATTTTTCAATTATGATTTTTTTTCACAATTATTAATGTACTAGCTACGCCCCGCGGTTTCACCCGCGTAAGTTTTGATCCCGTAGGAATATCGGGATAAAAAAGTATCCTATGTGTTATTCTGATGTATAAACTATTTTACTGTAAAGTTTCATCAAAATCCGTTCAGTAGTTTTTGCGTGAAAGAGTAACAAACATCCATCCATCCATCCTCACAAACTTTCGCATTTATAATATTAGTTGGATAGGAAGTAGGATAACACCCTTACGTGAAATATGACAACGTCGCTTTTTTCTTAGCTTTAAATTTGAATGATTGGTTTGAATGAAAATGAATTGCTTGTATTTATGAATTAAACTTAGATACATGATATCTTCGAAACTATGCATTTTTGGAACACATATTCTAGGACTTTTTGTATTATTTTTACTTATAATCTGCGTCCGCGATTTAGTTGCCAAACATGTAAACAAATATTAGTTATTGGAAAAATAACTTTAATTCCTACACAATAAGGTTCAGTTTACGATTCAACTTCAAAGACTTTTTAAATAATGCCAATCACTCTGAAATCAACTTAATTACCACTAAAATAAAATTGATATTTATTATAGTGGGTGTAATTTTAATCACCGTTATCCTCTTAAGGGGTCATTGTACTCATCATTATGAACAACTTTTACTATGGGACCAAACCTGAAATCGCGAAAGTACGATAGCCCCTTAAGAGGATAGCGGTGATTAAAATTACACTCTGTATATTATCTCTGTGCTATTATAATATCTAATATTTTTATGTATAAAACTAGATATAAGTTAATATAATATAACATTTTAATTGTGAAAGTTCCTAATCTAAGTCATATTAATTATTGGATACTCACTACTTACAATATTATTAGGTAGTTTTAAGTTATCTTGCTGTGAATGCAATTTCTGATATTTTGCAACGATCATCAGAAAGCTCGCCCTAGCCAGGATACACTCAAACAAACACACCACATTCTCCATCCATATATTGAAACACACCCACAAAAAATACAGCAAAACATGAAGCACGGTAATTACAAAATCCTTCGTTGTTTCACCCTAGGAAACAAATCTTCCTTTACGCACCTTAACCGGAATAAACCTAACCAAAGCTTACCAGGTAAAATTTTAACACGGAAATCTAAGAAAAGAGAACGACAGACGTTCCCATTTCTTTTCAGACATGGTGATGCAAATTTATATTTAAACCCCGAACACTGAAAATTCAGTCTTATATTTATAAAACATAAGGTTCCTTTTTCCTCTACCGTTTCCCAGTAAAAGATCCTGCCAATATGGAGGTTAGAACAATTTGTTAGTGCTGGGACACACAGACTTTTAATTTGACTAGTCGATTCGTAATATGTAGTCGTACGGTGAGTTTTTTTAGTGTAAAACTAACTTTAATACGCTCGTTTCGAATTCGGTAGTGTAACCGAGTGTGCAAACTCGGTTTTATTCGAGTGCTTTTAGAATTTCATTTTATGTGGATATTTTTGCAAGTGGTACTTGCGTTCTTTGTGAAGGAGCTCGATCGGGGAAGTACTGCTAATCTGCCTAACCCTTTCCCCAACTATTTTGGGGTTGGCTGCCAGTCTAACCGGATGCAGCTAAATAGATAAGTCTTACCAAGGGATAGTGTTACCCACAGATATGGATAGACCTAGATATCGCAAGTATCACGATCCGTATGAAAACCACGTGTGCCATTTTTTGACTACCTACTATAACGTCACAAGCACTCTTTCTCACTCACGCTCACCCAGCCAGCAGTACACAGGACTGAGCGCGAAAGTGGCGGCTTACGATTTTTGAACGTAAGTTGGTGTGATTTTTGACACGCGAAATAGTGGCTCTTGCGTTATCTAGGTGTATATATGTCTGTGGTGTTACCACTAACTGGAACACGATACCACGATACCCCCTTGGCAGGACTGGTTGTCAGACTTTTGGGCTTCTGACTACACGTAACGACTGTCAAAGATCTTCGAATGACAGCCGAGACCAACGGTTTAAGGTACTTTCCGAGGTACAGAGGACTCTCGACACGAAACAGATGGTCACCCATTCAAGAACCAACCGCGGCAAACATAGCTTAACCTCCGAATGGCCCTTGTGTTTGTATAATTTAGCCATGAGCCCCTCCCGGGGAAGTACTAGTACCACCACAAATAATGCCGCGCTAAGCGTTGTTGCAGTATTCCGGTTTGATGGGTGCCGGTATAATTACAGACTTGTGATGTTATGTTAGGTCTGACTCTTGGACTCCAACTTACGCACCTGCGATGCATTTTTCAAACAAAATAAATAGCGTAAAAATTGGCGCAAAATAAACTACCCTTGATAAAAAAGGGACTAGACACGCACGGAGTGATGGTATCAATAATTTGACACAAACTTCATGATATTGTTACCAAATAATCACAAATTAAGATAATGTTAAATCGGAGTATTCCCGTTTAAACATCTATATTTAGAGCACCTATGCATGGAGCACCAAAGGTATTCCCATTTGAGAATACCTTTGTGGGTGCTCTAAAAATAGGTGCTCAAACGGGAATATTCCGTTAAATCGAAAACGAAAGAAAAGGTCCCACGGCTAGAATGTTAATTGATATTAATTATTTTAATTGTGTATGTTTAAAATACGTTATGTAGAATACGTGGTTTCATCAATTAATGTGACTACCTAATCGCCACACTATAGTGGAGGCAGTATTACTATCGATTACCTTCTATAGCACCTATAACTGCGATCTATTGAGAGCCACTGGTATCCATGCCAGACAAAGATACAATTAATGCATTGTCACGCATTGCTAATCAATTAAACCGATTAGAGATCATGTGGCATACTGACACTGTTGTTGTGTTATTTCACACGTCTGACCAAGTGTTAATTAATGATTTGTTGATTAGTATATTTGATCACTATAAGCCATTGACAGTGATACGGATGAATTTTTTGATGCCCAATGAGCTCCTGCCTTTTTCTGCCTTTTCTATTATATACTTGTATTATATATATTAGTGTATTATATATTAGTGTTAGCTTGTAAATTGTAATTGTTATAAATAAAATTATATTTGTAGGATGTTCGTTTGATTTCTAAACTTTCTTTACAATTAACTTTGAGAGCATGAACAAACAATCGGAAAAACTTAAAAAAAAAATTATTTCCAAAAAAGACACTACAAAGTGAAAAATAACTTTATTTTCGAAAGTCGTTGGGTTCGCATATTCGTTGTTTGCTACCGACTTTCGAAATTATTTTACACTTTGCAGTGTCTTTTTTTGGAAGTCGGTTGTATTTTTTTTTAAATTTTTTACTTTAAGTTGTACTTTCCGACACAAATTTATATAACACTACTTGTTATGTGAATATCAGTGATAGGAAGTCATTATAACATCATCAATATAATATAAACTAAGCGGCAAAAATACGTATTATTGAAGCTAACTCAAAAACTACCCAAGCAAAGATAATAAAATTTATATGGGACCACCTTTGAGGCATACCTTATCCATTAAAAAAATAATTTTTGAAATCGATTTACAATTGCCGAAGACATTGCGTAACAAACATACAAAAAAAAAACAACAGCTTACAATCGAATTGAGAACCTCCTTCTTTTTGGAATCGGTTAATGATTGTCGAAAGATAAGTAAATAAATCTACGTTTATAAAAAAATGTTTTGTCTTTTCCTGATTATTTGTTTCAACTTTAAACTGTAATAAAAGCTAAGATAGACCAGAATATAAAATGCCGTGTGAACCTAATGTATAATGAAAATACCTGTTGAAAAAAACTGCCAACGCTACTTGAAGAAAGAGATACAAATATTTAAACCTTAAAAAACACAAACTGATATTCAGCTGCATCAGGTTAGACTGGAAGCTGACCCCAACATATTCTGGAAGAGGCTAGGCAGATGATGTTGTATTATATAAATACTGGAAGATCACTACCTCCTATTATTACGACATTAATTTTTTTTAAAGTTATTTATTCGAATTAGACTGAGAATCAGCACTTTTCGTACGTCAAAATTACATAAGACTGTTCCCCAAAACGCCCGCCCTTCACCACTTCTTAGTACTTTCGCTGGGGAAAAGAAATGTCTCACCAAAAAAAAAAAAATTGAAAATTCATAAAAAAAGCACTTGAAGCAATTCCTGTATAATTGAGTTGTAACAGCATGGAACAGGCTCCCGGAAAATGTTGTGATGGCTCCCACACTGAACTGCTTCAAGAATCGACTGGACAGATTAAATATCTCCAAGATATACGATACACACGCATCAGCTAATTAGCTGCTAGTATGTCTAACCAAATAATCATAATCAAACTCCCCAGAAGCACAGTTGAAACTATTGAAGCTACCCCCCCAAGTGCAACATTTATTTAACAAACTTCCAACAAACTCGACGCACTACAAGTTTGTATCTCAGACGGTAATGTTATCTCAATCGGAGAGGTATCGAAACAATTTTCTTTATACTGGCGCCGATTGAATGGCTGCAATGTGAGCCAACACATTTGTAACAGGGAAAGGTAAATATTTCTAATGTAATTGAAGTTAAGTTAGTCACTTATAGTACGGCTACTAGATGCCAATGACCTTTGAACGTAAACATAACCTTACTTAGGTTTGGTGACAGAACTCCTTTTAATTACATCTAAATTTCATTTTTCATTTTTCCTTTCAACTAATCATCTTTTCAACTGCTGCCACAACAACCTTCTCTTTTCTCATTTCTTGTCGCTTCCTTACTAGTTCTAATCATGATTATGACTCGCAGCGCCCGTGCTCGCCTCGAAGAGTCCAAACTCAATGAGGCTTTGAGCGCTTTAAAGGCGTCAAAGGAGTCCTGTGACCAACTACTTAAGGAATTAGATGACAATGAAAGGGTGCTTTTTGATGCCCATGAAAAGAATAGAAAGTTAAAAATTGAAATGGCTCAGATATACACTCAATACACTGATGCCATAGAAGAACGGGACAGACTTCAACTTATTGTGGACGGGTTCAGCCAGTGTAGCATAGAGTATGAACAAGCTCTTAGTCACAAACACTTATTACAACAACAGCTACATGAGGCTCAAAGTCAGATTACACAACTTGAGACTACAAACCTTAACATCACCGCCTCGCTGAATCAAAGTCTGTTCAATGAGTTGGTGTCTGTTGCCCCATCAATAGTTTCTGCCAAAAACCCCAATTACACAATTGATCTGACAGGTGATGATGAATCAAAATCATGTAACTCAGTGAGGGTAGTCACTGGTAAAAACAAACTTAAAAAATACATCAAAATTAATAAATACATTGTTAAAACACAAAAAATGGTAAAAAGGCAAAAGTTCTTTATCAAAAACGTTAAACTTAATAGGGAAAGGTTGAATTTACTGAAACAGTTAGATATGTACTCTTTCAATTTGGAGCAAAGTACTAGGAAATATGAAATTGACACACAGGACTTGCAATCTCAACTTGACCTTCTACAGGAGAAACTAAGATCAATGACTAACAAGTATAATACCTCTGAAGATCTAATGAGGGAATATGTGTTGGCAATGAATGAGCTGGTGAACTCACAAACTAACAGCTGTGAGCGCTGTCAATTACCATCCAATGTACATACGCCAGATCATTCATTAGCAGCATGCAATACCACATTATCGCATCCTTGTGTCGATTTAACAATTCCTTCTGTTAATAGTTCCATGATACCATGTAAACAATTTGTAAACCATGATATTGTGTTATTTTGTGATGAGATTGGAAAGGACTTAGGTCACTTGTTGACAGATGAATATCCAGGACACTCAATAATAAATTACTGTATGCCTGGTTGTTCATTATTTGATATAATGAAAGAAATTATTAAATGTAACTTTAAGCAGGAAACAACTTTATTAATTTTCTTGGGAAATAGGGGTAATTTAAATAAAGGAGAATTGCTCCAATATCATAGAACATTGTGCAACCTTAGCTTAAAAAAAATTGTGTTGTTTACATTCCCCTATAGTAACAGTTTGCCACAGGAAGAAAATAACTTAAGATTTGATATAAACATGACATTGCACAATTTGACATATAATGATAATCGATTCCACACAATTGATACTAACTATTATCTTGGTAATAATTTATATTTGACAAGAGATAGATTTAATATTGTTAAGTACTATCTTTCTAACTATCTAAAAAGACAGATAGCTGTGTCGCTATCATACTATTTTTCTATTTCAGCCAATAATTTGGCTAAACAAATTGCTCCTTTTGAGCAATGCAATGACTTTTTGAACTTATCTGTCAATAATTTGGTCAAAATTAATGACATTAATCATCATTTAAATTAGAAATTAGGACAATAGAGGCAACCTCTTGCGAAATTGTAAATAAAGCAAATAATAAGTCAAAGGAAAGTGTAAAAAAATTAAATAGTATCAATCTGGTGCATCAAAACATTCAAGGTTTTTTAAACAAAGACTTAGAAGTAGAATTATTCCTGAATTGTAACAATATAGATATTCTTTGTATGACAGAACATTGGCTTAAAAGCCACCAGTTCATGTTCAATTTTAGTAATCACCAGGTTGGTAGTTCATTCAGCAGAGTAAATGCTATACATGGTGGCTCATTAATTTTAGTAAATAACCAGCTTAAATTTAAAGACCGAAAGGATATTGTGAGCCTCTCTGTTGAGCGTACAATTGAAATAGCCTGTATAGAATTGGAGCAGTTCATTATATTAAGTGTGTATAGACCTCCTTCAGGATTGTATGATTGTTTTGAAAAAGTTATGGATGAAGTGTTGCACAAAATCTGTAATACAAACAAGTCCATCATCACTTGTGGTGATTTTAATGTTAATTTGTTAGAAAATTCTGGATTAAGTACTAAAATCATAAGTTTGTTTCAGTCATACAATCTTGCTAACCAATTTTTGGAGCCCACTAGAATAACTCCTACTAGTGCCACATGCCTAGATAACATATATACAGATGCTATACCAACCCGCAAAGAAATTATTAATTCAATAGACTCAGATCATTGCGGACAATTGATCACTATTCCAAATTTAAACAAAAAGGCTACTAAAAAAGATATCACTGTAAACCCAAAAACAACTAAACGCTTGGAAACATTTAAGACTAAACTTCTGAGTAAATTACCACTTTTGTTGACTAATGATGACCCTAATCAACAATTTAATGATTTTTTTAATATGTATTGCACACAATTTGATAATACATTCATTCCAAAGACATTATCGGTTAATAGTAACGCTTCCTTCAGCGACTGGGCCACCATTGGTATACATAAAAGTAGAAAACGACTTTATGAATTATATGAAGAACGGATTTGTATAAACACTGCTGAATTTAATTTATATGTTAGAAATTATTCTAAAATATTTAAAAAAGTTTGTAGTATTGCCAAGTCACGTTACTTGAGTTCAAAAATTAAAAATAGTAGTAACATTATTAAAATGACTTGGAATGTAATTAATAGCGAAACGGGAAAGTCATGCAACCGAAGTAGTGACTACAGCCTTGCTATTAATGACAATATAATTAAATCAGATTCTCAAGTCGCCGCGGCCTTTGAAAATTTCTTTGCAGAGATTCCCGTATCAACTACTAGATCTTTAAACTCATCACCCACTGCTGCAGAGTCTTTGCTTAAGGAAAATGTTCCAGTTTGTGATTCTGAATTTCACTTCGAATATGTCACCTGTAAAGATATAATTAAAACCTTTCACACATTAAATGTTAAAAAGACCGCAGATCTTTGGGGTAATTCTGTGGATGTTGTTAAGTCGATTATAAACATTGTAGCACCTACTTTAGCTGTTATATTTAATAATTGTATCGACCGTGGTGAGTTTCCTGATCTTATGAAAAACAGTAAAATAATACCATTGTTTAAATCGGGTAGTACATCAGACCCTACTAACTATAGACCCATTTCAGTACTACCTACCTTTAGTAAAATTTTTGAAAAACTTATTTTAAACCAAATGCAAAGATTTTTTAATAAAAATAAATTACTGCATAACAAACAGTTCGGTTTCACAAGGGGTCGTTCGACTACCGATGCCGGAGTTGAACTTTTAGGACATATTTATAATGTCTGGGAGGACAAATGCGATGCGTTGGGCATCTTTTGCGATTTGTCCAAGGCATTCGATTGTGTTCATCATGAAACATTAATCAGGAAACTGCACCACTACGGAATCCGTAACGCCTCCCTGGATCTTCTTACTTCTTACTTAAGTGATAGGATTCAGAGGGTTGATGTTAACGGAAAAAGATCACCCGGATCTGTAGTAAGAATGGGGGTCCCCCAGGGCTCAATTCTTGGCCCATTTCTATTTATTATTTATATTAATGACTTGCCTTACCTCATAAAGGATAATCATGATATAGTGTTGTTTGCAGATGACACTTCACTTGTATTTAAACTTAAACGTCAGCAGCTGGTTACTGACAATGTAAATAGCGCCCTCGCAAAAGTAGTTGACTGGTTTAATGTTAATAACCTACTACTTAACGAAAAAAAAACCAAATGTATTAAGTTTACGATACCCCATGTTAGACAAGTCGAAACTAGTGTTCTCATAAAGGATGAAGAGTTAAAACCCGAAGATATCACAGTATTCTTAGGCATAACATTGGATGCCAAGCTTCAATGGGGCCCCCATATAGATAAAATGTCAAAAAAGCTTAGCTCTGCAGCATACGCCGTTAGGAAAATTCGTGATTTAACTGATTTAGAGACAGCCCGTTTGGTTTACTTTAGTTATTTTCATAGTGTGATGTCGTACGGTATTCTGTTGTGGGGAAATGCCGCCGATATTCAGACAATTTTTATTTTACAAAAAAGGGCAATTCGTTCCATTTATAAATTAAGTCCCAGACACTCCCTCAGAGACAAATTTAAAGAGATAAATATAATGACTGTGCCTTCTCAGTACATTTATGATAATCTTTTGTATGCACATAAAAATATTAATCTATTTAAAAAATACAGTGATATCCATAACATAAATACTAGGAACAAACACAAATTTGTTGTTCCTTCATCAAGGCTCAAAAAAATAGGTGGCTCGTTTAGATGCCAATGTATACGTTTTTATAATAAACTTCCTAGTCACATTCAAGAACTAAGCCTAAATAAATTCAAATCTTTTATAAAGCGTAAACTATGCCAAAAAGCCTATTATACTGTAAATGACTTTATTGAGGACAAAAAGGCTTGGGATTGAGCTGTTCCAATAAGTTTAGACTGCGAATGTTGTTTTATTTTATTTTGCGATTTTACACTTCTTTTTTTCTTAATATCTATTTACATAAACAATGACATGAACATTTACTATTTACTGTGTAAAGTATTATATTATTTTATTTATTGTGAATGTGAGGACTATGTGGGTCATTGTTTCCGTTTTAATCATGGTCTGGCGGTTTGAGTAATTTATGCGGCCTACCCAAATGTCCTTTCTTTGGTATTGTTCGTCGAATCGCTGAGCTCCCTAAGTTTGAGTTGAGCAGCATGATTACTGACAAATGCGTGCACTGACTGGACAGGTCCACTCAAATTTGTGTGGTTCTTTCCTCAAAAGACCATTTCAGACACCAATCTACATGGTCCTCAAAATGATCTGACCAAGACTATTTCTGGATTTTTATATACACATTGACATTGATAAATTTTACATATACAGTGACATGAATATTTACTTTGTAAAGTATTATATTATTTTAATGACTGTGAATGTGAAGACTATGTGGGTTATTATTATTTTTTTTTTTGCCTTTATTTTCTCAGATAGTTTTAGTCATGGTCTGGCAGTTTGAGTAATTTATGCGACCCACCCAAATGTCCTTTCTTTGGTATTGTTCGTCGAATCGTTGAGCTCCTTAAGTTTGAGTTGAGCTGCATGATTACAGACAAATGCGTGCACTGACTGGACAGGTCCACTCAATCGGTGTGGTTCTTTCCTCAAAAGACCATTTCAGACACTAATCTACATGGTCTCCACATGATCTGACCAAGATTATGTCTGGACTTTAAAAGAGACTGTGACCTCTGAGTTTGTTTCGGCCTTTCTTCTCAGAGTAGTCAGTTAGGAAACGCCGACCTCATCTCGTTTTAAAAAAATATGATTGACATGTAAAAGTGTTTGTACAAACCTACTTACAGAAATAAAATCATTTATCATTATCATTTATCATTTATCGTTATTGGAGAAGTTGAAAAAACGAGCTGTAGGTAACATATATTGCATAAATATGGGAATAGGCTAGTTTCCACCATCAATAAATTGAAAATCTATTTAGTCCGTCAGTTAGAGTATTGGAAAATAATGGACACGTACTTTTTGTTTTTGTAAATTAATGAATATTGACAAAGATAAAACGCATCAAAACTGGGGAGTGGGGGCTCATGATGTCAGAACGCACTAAAATTATACCAAGGTGTGACGTAATGAAAATTTTAAAAGCGTCGTATCTGCGTCAATTTTGGTTAAAGTGACAAAAGAAAAATTACGGGTGTAGGGTTGCTTGTGGTGAAATTAAAGCCCCGTTGAACTTGATGATACTTTATTGGTAACTTAACTTATTTACGTTACATGTTACAATAATATATATATCATGAGGCAACCCTAAGTGGAGGGATGAAAGGGACTGCGTGGCTATCGCCCTTCAGACCTCCCCTAGCTGGCTAGTTTCCTGAAGACTGCTAGGCTATCGAAGCAGGGAACTAGTCGTACTAAGGATCAGAGCTGGCTGCGTGGCTACCGAGCTCAGAAACCTCTAGCTAGTGACTGACGATTTGTTCGAAGACAGCTCTGCTTATAAAGGCGGATTGTTGCATATGTGTGCACAATCTCCACACGTAATCATCTGTAGTTGCGGTGCCGATAACTCGCGGGGTGGCGCTTGCGCAGATTGTTGCACACGAAGATTGTAGATGGCGTCACTTGTCTACAGAACTCGTTTGTAGTTGCTGTCTTCTAGTCTATGAAGACGCTCATCATAGTGCTTTGCATAATTTACACTAGATGGCGCTGTATGTTTGTTACACGGGTCAAATATTTTTTGATAATCTAACTGACGGACTGATTAGATTTTTTCAGTTATACTTCCTTGCCTCGGAAAGCACGGTCTCGGCTGTAATTTGTAGATTTTTGACAGTCGTTACGGGTCGTCAGAAAGCCCGAAAGTCTGACAACCAGTCTTATCCAGGTATCGTATTACCCAGTTACTGGGATGCGTAGTTCAGAAACCCAGTCGCTCCATGTAAGATACTGATATACAGCTGCATCCGGTTAGACTGGAAGCCGACCCCATTCATCATTCTCCTGCCCTCATCCCAATTTGTTTGGTTTGGCGCAACATGTTTTTTTCTTCCATACTTCTCTATTAGCCGCCATCTCGGTAGTCACACCCTTTCTAACCATGATATCATCATTCACGCAGTTCATCCATCGTTTCTTTGGTCTTCCCCTACACTTATAGCCAATATAGTTGAGAACAGGGTAGGTAGATGATATATTCATCCATTTTACCCATTGATGTACCCTACACTATTTGTGCTGGGTATGGTAGGGTACAACGCATTAAAGGTGCGGCGGGACTTTGCACTCGCAGCGTATGTAGTGAAGCTACTGCGTGGCGGGGCGCATAACCCGGGAGTGCTACGGCACCTGGAGCTTTGCGTGCCAGACCGGTACGTGTGGAGGCGGCGGCGCCCGCCCCTGCTGGCTGTGCCTGCAGCCAGAACCAACCTACTGGCGAAAACTCCTCTCACTAGAGCCATGCGTGTGGTGAACGAGGTACACGAGAGGGTTGATGTATTGTGGTGCAACTTGAGTGAATTCGCAAAAGTTACGCTTTATGTAATATGTTATTTAGATGTAGGTTAAGATTTAGTATATTGTATATCATTTTATAGGATGTAGATTAAGGATTTAGCATGCATGGCCTCTCTATCGCATTGGATCGCTGATCTGTAATGGTAGTTGTAGGTTAGACTTGGATAAATAAATAAATAAATAAATAAATAAATAAATAAATATTGCATAAACATACATAAGAAGATAACCCCACCTTCTTCTTCGTCTTCCGTCCCTGGTCCCGTTATTCTGCGCCAAGTTATTCTATCTGGGTTGGTTCTGGCAATTGAGCTGCAGTGCTATTCTGTAAAAATCTCATCGTGAAAACTAAGGTGAAGTGAGCTGTCATTCCACCTGATGTTAGAGATTGCCTCCATTAATAGCTCACTTCACGCTCACTTCATCTATGTTATCACGGTGAGATTTTTACAGAATCGATAGGCTGTCTTGAGGTCACTTTCATATTTGACCACCAGGCCAATGGCGGGCGGCCTTTGCCTTTATTTTGTTCTGGCAGATTTAGTGCAATTTGTACCACATGATCTTCATTGCGTCTTATAACGTGTCCACGTAGCCGGTTTTCGGTAAATTTATCAGTGTTTGGTGCGAATTTAAAGCTGCCTCATATGTATTCATTGCGGACTTTGTCAAGTCTGGTGACACCTCCCGCCCATTGACTTCCAGCTCTTTCGATCCAGGGCTAAAGTGAAGCACTGGTATGTAGGTACGTTAGAATATAATCCCCTCCTCCTTTACTCCTTTAGAGATATAAGCTAAGGTGTATTTTATCTGAACCCTTTCCCCCTTTAAAAGTTGATAAAATATCAACTGTGTTTCGCACAGAAGTAATTGCGCCATGTTAGGTTTTTACATCACCCTAAGGTTGACTTGTAGTAAAAGCCTAAGGTATAAAGTATAAACCGATTATACTTCAAAGCTAAAGTTCGTGAGCACATTCGCAAGAAGCTGGCAGTATCATCACAACGGTAATATTTTCTCATTGTTTGTCTAATTTATTTTTAGTAAGTATATTCATGTATTTATATATATTTATTTGTGCTTATATTTATATATATATATGTAACTAGGTATATATTATATTCATAGTTTTAATAGGTTTATGCGTATCTTTATATTTAAAATATTTATTCCTCAATTTTCATGATTGCACCTACCACTGTTTGTCTCTGCATCACCCAAAGGTTGACTGGTAGAAAATGCCTATGGCATTAAGTCCGCCTCTGTACATTTATGTGCTTGAAGTATTAAATAAAGTCCACCTGACTTCGCACTTGTTCAGTATTTTTAAACGACTTCAAAAATGGTGGTTCTATATTCGACATGTATGTATAGGTATGTATTTCCGCGATTTTCTCAAAAACCATAGAACCAATTTTGGTCAAATTTCTTTAATAGATTTTCAACTTTATCGCTAAAGCATAAAGTTCAAGGTTGATTGGGAAAATTTTACAGTTTTGGGTAGCTTGATATGCTGGCGTCTGTACATCCACATGTCGCCAGTTATTTTATGAAGCCACATAATAGCGGAGCCTATTTTTTTATAATTCTCTCGTTAGTCTACTTCTCACAAGCATTAAACAATTACTCTTGAGTATAGGCTTCAACCTTGAGGCGGGAATATAAGATTTCTCCAGACGGAAAATCACGAAATTAACCCGAATTCTAAGCTTACCAACAGTACTCTAGAGATTCAAGTCTATTTGGTGCTTACTGCTTTCATGCAACCTCCGAGTCCATTACAAGTTATTGGCAAGAAATACGAGACAAACATTAATTTACTTTAAAAAACAAACATGGCTAGCTGGCAAGCAGGTAGACAGAAGATGAAAAAAAAAATATATAAATGCAAAAACTTAAATCCATTCTAGGAATAATACTGCCGTGCTACACACAAAAAAAATCTCATATAGGGAAAACTTTTTAAGGGCTTTATTTTAATTATGTTTTAAATGAGATATACCGCTATTTGGCTTAACTCACTGGCTGCATATTTCTTTAAGCTATCCGATGCCATAAAAAAACAACTTTACGTTTTTTTTTTTTGAGATACCGCTTTTGAGCTTAGCACGGCAGAATTATGGTTATATAACAAAAGTGACAGCAGTGGTGGCCAAATGGTAATGGCTCCTACGAATTGTAGGTCGTAGGTTCGAACTCAGGCAGTAGCTTTACTTTGTGTAAATAATTTCATCACCACTGCTCTCAAAACGGTGAACGATAACATCGTGAGGAAACCGGCATGTCCTAAAATCTAAAATTCAAAGACATGTGAATTCTACCAACCCGCACTGGGCCCGCGTGGTAGATTTAGCCCACTCCCTCTCAAGGAGAGGAGGCCTGTGTTCCAGCTGGGCTGCTGGACATTATGGGCTGATTCTGCTCATCTAACAAAATTATTGTTTCATTTACTCATCTCGGTACGGAGAGCTCGCAAATGCAAAGTTACAGGTGCTATATCTCGCCCTATCCTTTGAAAAATAACTTAACTTTAAATTCATCAATGTAAAAAATGGTGACGACCATATCACCAGCCGCATTTGTAAATCTATGTACCCATTTACCACCCCCATTTTCTCAGGCAAGATGATAAGTATTAGGAACATCTGTGGTGGGCAATTGCCTCCGAAGTAAAGCCTCGCTTAAGGCGAATGAACGAGCTCCATTTGTAAAACGATATAAGAATATGTCGCTCAGCTTATTTAAGATAAAACTTGGGAAGAATATTATGGTATGGTTGTTAAATTGTTGTGTTATTTTGTGAGTTGAGAAGTCATTTTTGTGGTTTATGCATTGTGATTTTTGGTGGAAAATATAGATGTATACGACTTCCTTTTTGTGCATTTTAACTAGCTTTTATTATATTCGACTGGCGGTCCGTCGCGGCCTCGCACGGGTGGACATTATTTTTTTTAACATTTTATTTTTTTCTTGCAATTAAAAAAGCCTATATTAATCAGTGATAATGTAGCATTCAAATGGTGAAAAAATTTTTAAAATCGGTTCAGTAGTTTTTGAGCCAATTCGTTACAAACATACATACAAACCTTTCCTCTTTATAATATTATATTATATATTATTATAATTATATTATTATTATAGTATAGATAACGAGCACTGGTGCCCCAGTGTTTTAAAAATATGATTGACATGTAAAAGTGTATGTACAGAGGCCAGCACATCAAGCTACCACAATCTGTCAAATTTTCCCAAATGAATATGAACCTTATTCCTTTGTGGTAAAGTTGAAAATCTATCAAAGGAATTTGACAGATTGGGTTAGCTTGATGTGTTGGCCTCTGTACAAAGCTACTTACAGAAATAAATAATTTATAATTAAGTGGGAACGGCTTCGACTTATGAGTTGAGGTCGTGGGTTTGAATCTAGACAGCCGCTTTACTGTGTGTAAATAATTTCATCACCACTGCTCTCAAAACCGTGAAGGAAAATATCTTGAAGAAACCGGCATGTCCTAGAACCAAAAATCCAAAGACATGTGACATTTGACAAAATATCGTTAAAATAATATTGTAGTTTTTCCACAAATTCAAGGTCGCCCAGCGCGCTATGGAGCGAGCTATGCTCGGAGTTTCTTTGAAGGATAAAATCAGGAATGAAATTGTCCGGAAAAGAACCGGAGTTATCGACATAGCTTGCAGAGTGAGCAAACTGAAGTGGCAGTGGGCTGGCCATGTTTGTCGAAGGACCGATGGCCGGTGGAGCAGACGAGTCCTTGAGTGGAGACCGCGTGTCGGCAAGCGTAGTGTAGGACGTCCCCCAGCTAGATGGACGGACGACCTGAAGAAAGTGGCTAGAACGGACTGGATGAGGAAGGCGGAGGACAGGGTGTTGTGGCGCAGCCTGGGAGAGGCCTATGTCCAGCAGTGGACTCCGATAGGCTGAGTTGATTGATTGAATATTGTAGTACGGTGGGGTATGGAAAACTTCGTGTCCGCCTCGCATGTGGCTGTTTTTTTAACTTTCAAAATCAATAACTAGGTAGATTCCCACAAAAAAGAAGAATGATTTCAGGCTATACAGACTTAGCCCAGGGTCTCACGCGGGCGCGTTTTTTCCCGCGGCAATTTTTTTTCGCGCACTGCATTTTCAACGTACTGCTTAGCGCAAAGAGTTGAAAATCCAACAATGTGGTTTCTTGACGCGCTGGAATGCGGTCTGTTGGATTCTCAACGCTCGGCTCAACATCGAGAGTTGAATATCCAGTGCGCGATAGTTTTTCGTCCGTGCGAACGTGGGCTTAGATCTAGTAAAATGCCATTAGCAGGCACACTGGTGCATCAGAATCATTATTCAACGGAGCGATGTTTTTACGACCTCTCTCTCATATCGATAGCTATATTTTTTACTATTTTCAATTTCTCATCCATAGATTACATGAGTAGTAGATACATAGAATAAATACTCTTTATTATGTACATCTATCTATATATATAAAAATGAAACCCGTTTTCCGTTGTCACAACATAACATGAAAACGGCTTGACAGATTTGGCTGATTTTTTTTTTTGTAGTTTTCTAATACTCTGTACAAGGTTCTTACGGAAAAAAATATAAAGAAAAAAAAAACTGAAAAACAAAAACTGAAACTCCAAGGACACTCTTTTAAAAAGATATTAGAAAATCTTGGGTACATTATTCTATTTAACATCACGCAATTACCCTTAGGAGCCGAACAAAATGAAAAAAGTCAGAAACAACGATAATAACCGCCAAAAAAGTAGTAGCTCGGGCTGGTATCGGATCCCACGCGGTGGGAAGGTTGCAATTTTACGCGGACGAAGTCGCGGGCAGACGCTAGTTTTTTATAAAATTTAATATTTGAAATTGTGTGTTTCCTTATTGTTATAATGCTTGGTTTAAATTCTATCATTCTAATGAAAAAATAATCATTCAAATTAAAAAATGGTCAGTCAAATTAACATTGTCAAAAAAGTCACTTTTCAAATGTTTGCGTGCCTAATTTAAGATAGATTTATACAGAGATCACAAAGTTTCGTAAACACCTTTATTTTATGTACAGACGCCAGCACATCAAGCTACCCGAAACTGACAAATTTTCCCAATCAATTTTGAACCTTATGCTTTAACGATAAAGTTGAAAATCTATTAAAGGAATTTGACAGATTTCAGTAGCTTGATGTGCTGGCGTCTATACCTACTTCGAAAATAAACGAATAAGATTATGATCTGTTTGACCGTTTTAGCGTGAAAGCGTAACAAATAAACAAATAAACAAACTCTCTTTAGCATTTATAATATTAGTTAGGAATGTTAGGATAGATTATAGACCTTGGTATATAATTAAAGTAGTTAGCGAAATGTGGGTTCAAGATATAAGATTTGTGGAGAAATGAAAAGCATGCAGGTTGCTCAAATATTATTACATAAAACATGGTTGGCCTTGATGACGTACAAATACTTATATGTAAGTGAAGTGAATCACAATTGAATTCAATTCAATTGTATCTGTAATTTTCAATTCAATTCAATATTACTTAATATAAGCTAACAAACTTAAAATAATATTAATAATATGTACATGTATATATAAAAAGAAGAAAAAGAACCGCGGGGCATCAAAAATTCGTCCGCATCGCTGGTAGAATAGTTATTATTATTTTAAGTTAGCTTATATTATGTAAATATTGGCCCCGATTCTGTTGTTCACAAACTAAATTAAATTTAAGTACAGTGCATCTTTTTCTTTCTACTTCATTATGAAAAGGACTGAAGATAAATATTAGTTTAGTCCTGTCAAATTAGATAATCCATAGACAAGTTTAGACGTGTCTATTAAAAATACGTCAATTTACGTCAGGCGCCGACTAATTTGACAGGACTAAACTAATATTTACCTTTTGTCCTTTTCTTAAAGAAAAAGATGCACTGAACTTAAATTTAGTTTAGTTTGTGAACAACAGAATCGGGGCCATTGTCTTGTTTGAAAACAAAAAAACAGAACTTTTGGCATTTGAATTTTTGTTGTATCTAGGTGGATGTAGTCAATAATAATTTATTATTAGTCTCTATTTACACCTTTGGGGAAATCAGACAAGATTTTTTGTTGCAAAAATATCTGTAGTTTTCTACAGCAACGCAATTTCTCTTGCAACACGTAACACATAGTTCAACTGAGTAGATTTTATTTGTACTAGCGTGTCTAGTACTACTAACTATCGTGTTTTGTTATGTCAACAGTTCTTTTCTATCGTGTTGATGGTAAATAAACAAGTTATTTTCTTTTTATTTGGCCAAACTATTATCTGCACAACTTGAAACCCGCTTCAGAACGAGTCGTAGGTACTTGCCTAACTTTCACCTTTGCAATTGATTTCCTTGAGAAAATAGATAAAACTATCTAAAACGCACTGGGACTAAGTTTTTTGTTTCAAAATTTTGATTGTTTTCAAGCTTAGAGCATTTACCTCTGGTCTTCCAACTAAATTAACAAGATGGCGTCGATGCGTGGGAGTTCCAGTGCCTTAGGCATTATCTGGGCACACTCGTTCCATCACAGACCTCGTAGGCGTCATTTTTTACCACAGACTAACGTATTTTCTGTCTTTATTGTTCTTCTAATGGAGACCTAAGCAAAAACTGCATCAAAATCAGCTCAGCAGTTTCATAGAAAAAACACACAAAACTTAACAACTTCACACAAACTTCAAAGCAAACAAGACCATTACCAAGGCGTATACTTTACGCCAATCGGGAAACCGTCTTTTTTCCTTTTAAAAATATATATTAGGGCACATCTACACTGGCGTTTTATCGAGTACTGGAGTCGTTACGAAATCATTACATTTTATGGAGCAAGCAAATGGACCGCTTGCTGTTCGAACCGTACTTCAGTAGCATGGGTGTGTACTAAGTTTTAGTGAACTGAGAGAGGAAAGATTGTGTCGGTTATCAGTGTAATTAGGTCAAAGTCTAAGATTATTTGATTACAGTTTTACAATGATTGAAAATTAAGTCTAATATATAAAATTCTCGTGTCACAGTGTTAGTTACCATACTCCTCCAAAACGGCTGGACCGATTTGTATGAAATTTTGTGTGCATATCGGGTAGGTCTGAGAATCGGCTACTATCTATTTTTTTTTTGCAAAACGACGTTTGCGGGGTCAGCTAGTTTATCTATAATATATAATTTGTTGAAGGGTCATGTTTTTTTTTTATTAAAATAACTTTTAAATCCACGACCTCTGAGTCTGCGACTTCGTTCAAGTGCATGTCGGAAAATAAATTGGATTTCAAGGGTTTTAATTTTTTACGTTGAACCTTAATTCATTTTCTAATATAAAAGTCTAAGTTACGCCTTACAACATCAGCTATCTGCTAGCTCCGTCAAAATTAGTTCAACCTATAGATACCCGTTTCCGAGATTAGTCGGCATAAACAGACAGACAGACAAAAATGAAAAAAAAAAATGTTTTTTGGTGTAAGTACCGTATATGAGGGGCCCGTAGCTAAATAAAAACAGCCGCACAGGTCGATCGATCTGGGTAAGCTACGCTTGCCGCGGTTGGTCTGTGGATGGGTGACCATCTTTACATAACGAGACCCCTCCGTGCCTTGGAAAGCACGTTAAGCCGTTGGTCCCGGCTGTCATTTGTGGATCTTTGACAGTCCTTACGGGTAGTCAGAAGCCCGAAAGTCTGACAACCAGTCTTACCAAGGAGTATCGTATTACCCAGTAACTGGGTTGTGGGGGTCAGATAGGCAGTCGCTCTATGTAAAATACTAGTATTCAGCTGCATCTGGTTAGACTGGAAGCTAACCCTAACATAGTTGGGAAAAGTCTAGGCAGATGGTATAAGTACCGTAAATACTGCCAAAAGTATGAAGCTGTTATTTTGGCATTACAAACAGACACTTCAATTTTATTGATATATTCATTGTTCATAATTACGGCTATTACTTCCTTTGACTTACGAATGAATTGACGCGTAGCGGCGTAGAGGATTTGTGAGCTACGCGGTCGTAGCGTCGTAGCAATAACGTCTGCTACGGCGTAGCTCGCAGTCGATGCTTTTATATGAAAACTATTTGCGCCCCGCGGTTTCACCCGTATAAGTGTCGATCCCGTGGGAATATCAGGATAAAAAGTATCCTATATATTAAACCTAGTTATAAACTATCTGTGTGCCAAATTTCATCTAAATCCGTTCAGCCGTTTGTGCGTGAAGAAGTAACAAACATACGAACACACTCACAAAACTTTCGCCTTTATAATATCAATGTGATAACTTCAGTCAATAAGCTCTTAATTATTGAATAGATTTGTAGGTGACTCACATGATATTTACAATATGTTTATAATATATTTATACACGTCCTACACTAATAAACACAAACACACAATATACACTAAACTTATAAACATAAAACACTAAACACTAATTAGTAGCATCTGTTATAATATTTATTTATTTCCACTACTACGTTTACCGTCCGTTCCGTCCGTCATCAATATACAATAGTAGTACACTGGACACGCGCGTCGCCTGCTGAGTCCCTCGGTAGAAGGCGCGTGAAGTTACATGCGCGCACGCATAACTTTCCTTCACCGCACATTCGGAAGTTGCGGGTCGCCAGTCCCGATCTACCTGAGCCGTCGGACGCACGCCCGCTCGCGCATCGCGATCTCGATATACCCACACTAAATCGCTGTGTAAATTTTATTGTACTTTCTCGTGCTTACTGCTTGTTAAACTCGCTCGCTATTCACTGTGCCTTCTAAATACTGCTTCAAACATTGTTGTGTAGTGTGACTGTGTGGAACATTAAAGTGTTGGACTACCAATTGGACTATCTTTTCTTCAGACCCAGTAAGTCTACCCACACACACTTTCGTATAACCAAACTGGTGACCCCGTACAGAACACTCGTATAATAGTGAGTGCAGTGAGAGTTAGTAGTCGTCATGGGCAGCGACGGTAGCGATACAGAAACATCGCAGCGCGGCCAGCGCACCAGCCACCAGCCGATTAAATCTGCGCGCGTTTCCACTGACCCGGAACCCGAACATCCGTCATTGGAGTTATTTCGTGTAGGCGTCCGTATACCACCGTTTTGGCCTGAAAAGCCCACTATATGGTTTTGCCAAATAGAAGGCCAATTCAAGCTGGCCAGAATAACGGACGACTACACCAAGTTTCACTACGTCCTCGCTAACTTGGATCGCCAGTACTCCGTGGAAGTAGAAGACATCATAACCGCGCCTCCTGCTACTGGTGCCTACGAGAAGCTGAAGAGTGAGCTGATCAAGCGCCTGTCAGTCTCCAAAGAAAAGAAGGTAAAGCAGCTTCTTCAGTCAGAGGAACTAGGGGACCGTAAACCGTCGCAGTTCTTGCGGCACCTACGGAACCTAGCGGGACCAACAATCCCAGATGATTTCCTCCGCACCATATGGACGAGTCGATTACCAGGTAACCTGCAGACGATCATCGCATCGCAAATGACCTTGTCCCTCACCGAGCTCGCGGACCTCGCTGATAGAGTCCACGACATGGCACCTCCTACTCCGCAAGTCGCAGCGGCATCCACATCACATGCTGACCCACAGACGGACATGATGAAGCTCATCATGGAGCTGACTAGGAAAGTCGACGCACTGACCACTGAAAGGCAGAATCGCTCCCGCCCACGCACCAGGCAGACCTCCGGCCACAGAAGTCGCAGCCCGTCACAGAGGTCGCAGTCCAACTACAAGAAGTTTCCGCGGTGTTGGTACCACTACAAATTCGGTAGCCACGCGAAGAAATGCGTCCGCCCGTGTGATTACACGTCGGGAAACGAAACGGGCAGTCAATAATGGCGACTGAAGATTGCCCTTCCACAACTGGTCGCCTGTTCGTGACAGACCGCAGCTCGAAAGTCCAATTTCTAGTGGACACTGGAAGTGACTTATGCGTCTTCCCTCGATCCGCGCTCCCACAACATCGTCGTGCGAAGACCGACTACCAGCTGTGTGCGGCCAACGGTTCAACAATCGACACCTACGGTTACCTCCAGGTTGTGCTAAATTTAGGCCTTCGTAGGGATTTTCCATGGCGCTTCATTGTTGCTGACGTCACTAAAGCCATTATAGGGGTTGACTTCTTGTCATTTTTTAATTTAATCATAGATATTCGCAACAAACGCATAATAGACGGCACTACTAGTTTGTCAGCTGTAGCATCTATCGCCTCTCCTGATAGCTTAATTCCTAGTGTAAAGGTCGTGACTGGCGAATGCAAGTACCGAAAACTGCTATCCAAATTTCACGAAATAACACGGCCAGCAGGCGCACCATTCACACCAAAACACAACACAGCACATCACATTCGCACCACATCAGGCCCCCCGGAATCTTGTTCCCCACGCAGACTAGCCCCGGATAAAATGAAAATCGCCAAGGCTGAGTTCGAGGCAATGCTGGCAAACGGTACAGCCCGACCATCAGAGAGCCCTTGGTCGTCGCCACTCCACCTCGCCCCAAAGAAAGACAAGAGCTGGCGTCCCTGCGGTGATTATAGGCTGCTCAACGCAAGGACAGTACCAGATAAGTACCCAATCAGGCACATACATGACTTTGCCCACAGTTTATCTGGTTGTAAGATCTTTTCCACTATCGACCTTGTTAAAGCTTATAACCAGATACCGGTATTTGAGCAGGACATTCCAAAGACCGCCATCACTACACCCTTCGGACTTTTCGAGTTTCCGTTTATGACGTTCGGTCTGAGGAACGCCGGGCAGACTTTCCAAAGGTTTGTTGACGAAATGACTCGTGGCCTGGAGTTCTGCTACCCATATCTAGACGATTTCCTGGTGTACTCTAGGGACGAGGCAGAACATGAAGAGCACCTTCACCAACTGTTCACAAGGATGAAGGAATACGGTATGCTCATTAACACCGCCAAATGCGTATTTGGTGTACCAGAGGTAACATTCTTAGGCTACCGCATCTCGCAACACGGAACGAAGCCTTTGGAAAGCAAGGTGCAAGCAATTAGGGAGTTCCCAGTGCCTAAAACTGCTAGGCAACTAAGACGGTTTCTGGGCATGATTAACTTTTACCGAAGATTTTTACCACGCGCTGCCCAGACCCAAGCACCTTTACATGCCCTACTGACCGGCAACGTGAAAGCCTCTCAGCCCGTCGACATAAGCGGAACCTCGTTACAGGCCTTTGAGGAGTGTAAGGATAGCCTCTGTAATGCAGCTTTGTTGGCACATCCTGACTCAAATGCCAAACTGGGCCTAGTCACGGATGCGTCTGATTTTGCCATCGGTGGTGTCTTGCAGCAATTCAAAGACGGTAATTGGCAGCCATTGGCATTCTTCACCCGCAAGCTGAGCCCATCACAACAAAAACACTCACCGTACGATAGAGAGCTCCTTGCTATCTACGAAAGCATTAGGTACTTTCAACATTGGCTAGCCGCTACCACCTTTACCATCTATACTGACCATAAGCCGTTATGTTACGCTTTCCATCATCGGAAAAGTAACTGCTCACCACGTCAGTACAGACATTTGGACTACATTTCTCAATTCTCGACCGACATTCAACACATCGCTGGGAAAGACAACGTCGTAGCCGACACACTTTCCCGTATCGACGAATTGCAAAGCCCAGTAGATTTGGATGTACTAGCCAAAGCACAAGATGCCGACTCTGAACTGGCACAATTACTCACAGGAGATTCTTCCCTGCACGTTAAGAAAATAATAATTCCTGGAAGTTGTATTGAATTGTACTGCGATGTCAGCACAGCGACTCCCAGACCCATCATTCCGAAACCATTGCGCAAACAAATTTTTGACTCGTTGCACTCGCTAAGCCATCCTGGCGCTAACGCAAGTGCTAAACTTGTAGCACAGCGTTACGTTTGGCCACAGATGCGGAAAGACTGTCGCGATTGGTCTAAGGCATGTTTGGCATGCCAGCGCACGAAGGTCAATCGACACGTTTCGACCCCTTTGGGTACCCTCGATCTGCCTTCAGCGCGATTCAAATATGTCCACCTAGACCTCGTCGGCCCATTGCCCCCATCCAATGAATACCGGTATTGTCTAACACTTGTCGATCGCTTCACGCGATGGGCTGAAGTCGTCCCTATTACCGATATTACTGCGGAAACTGTGGCCAAAGCGTTTCTGTCAGGATCGGTAGCACGATTTGGTTGCCCAACCGATATTGTCACTGATCGTGGTAGACAATTCGAGTCTGGTATTTTCCAGTACCTCGCAAAGGCCATCGGATTTAGGCATCGCAAGACCACTGCATACCACCCTCAGTGCAACGGTTTAGTCGAAAGATTCCACCGGCAGCTTAAAGCAGCAATCAAGTGCCATGCTGATAGTAGCTGGACCGAATCCTTGCCATTTGTACTGCTCGGCATAAGAAGTTCCTTCAAGGAAGACCTTCAATCATCTTCCGCCGAGTTAGTATACGGCGAACCTTTAAGGCTGCCGGGTGAATTCTTTGGCCATAAGGTTGACAAATGTACGACTGATATAACTGACTTTACAGCCCGTATCAGATCATTTGCCAACAATTTACAGCCAGTTCCCACGTCGCACCACTCAAAAAAAGAAAAAGTCTTTGTTCACAAAGATCTGTCATCTTGTTCTCATGTCTTTCTTCGGGACGATGCGTTGAGGGGTGCACTTCACCCAGCATACACTGGTCCCTATGAGGTGATCGAAAGAGGTGCCAAAGTTTATAAAATTAAAGTAAAGGGTAAACCCGTCACAGTATCTTTAGACCGATTAAAGCCAGCCTACATACTGTCCGACACCAATGACACCCCTATCCCAAATAAACCTGTCCTAGAGCCACCACCTTCCATTCCAGCAGTTAAAACCACTCGTTCCGGCAGAAGAGTCCATTTTCCGGACTACTATCGCCCGTAGCACGGTCTCTGGAGGGGAGTGATGTAGGTGACTCACATGATATTTACAATATGTTTATAATATATTTATACACGTCCTACACTAATAAACACAAACACACAATATACACTAAACTTATAAACATAAAACACTAAACACTAATTAGTAGCATCTGTTATAATATTTATTTATTTCCACTACTACGTTTACCGTCCGTTCCGTCCGTCATCAATATACAATAGTAGTACACTGGACACGCGCGTCGCCTGCTGAGTCCCTCGGTAGAAGGCGCGTGAAGTTACATGCGCGCACGCATAACTTTCCTTCACCGCACATTCGGAAGTTGCGGGTCGCCAGTCCCGATCTACCTGAGCCGTCGGACGCACGCCCGCTCGCGCATCGCGATCTCGATATACCCACACTAAATCGCTGTGTAAATTTTATTGTACTTTCTCGTGCTTACTGCTTGTTAAACTCGCTCGCTATTCACTGTGCCTTCTAAATACTGCTTCAAACATTGTTGTGTAGTGTGACTGTGTGGAACATTAAAGTGTTGGACTACCAATTGGACTATCTTTTCTTCAGACCCAGTAAGTCTACCCACACACACTTTCGTATAACCAAAGATTTATTAGACCAATGTATAATTATTAACTTGTAGTTCGATAAACTTCAATCTTTAAGCGTACATACATTTCAGTGTACGCCGTGCAATCAATTATTACAGCAAGCAAACTTACACACTAACACTAAAGAAATAAGAGAAGAGTACTAAAGCCTCACCATGCATAATAGGCCAGTTTCCACCATCAATAAATTGAAAATCTATTAAGTCCGTCAGTTAGAGTATTGCAAAATAATGGACACGTATTTTTTGTTTTTGTAAATCAATGAATATTGACAAAGATAAGATCAAAACTCGGGAGTGGGGGCTCGTGACGTCAGAACGCACTAAAAATTATAACCAAGGTGTGACGTATTGAGAGCGTCGTATCTTCGTCAATTTTGGTTAACGTAACAAAAGAGAAAATACGGGTCAAATATTTTTTTGATAATCTAACTGACGGACTAATTAGATTTTTTCAGTTGACAAGACTATTAGCCTCATATGTTCGTGCTAAGCCCACAGAATACTGCATAACCAGCCTATAATCTTCCCACTGCTGGGAAACAGGCCTCCTCTCTATTAGGCGGGTTTTCCTGTCACGCTGACCGCACGCTGATGGTCGGCGCTGATACGTCAATATGTATGTAGTTATAGGTAGCGTTTCTGAGTCGCGCCGACGACCGCTCAGCGCTGACGGCCGTCATCGTCAGCGCATAATGACCTATCAGCGCCGACCATCAGCATGCGGTTAGCGTGACAGGAAAACCCGCCTTAGAGGGAATGGTCCATAAACCACCACGCGGGCCCAGTGCGGGTTGGTTAACATCACATGTCTTCGCATTTTTGGTTCTAGGACATGCCGGTTTCCTCACGATGTTGTCCTTCACCGTTTTGAGAGCAGTGGTGATGAAATTATTTACGCAAATTAAAGTACCTGCTTGGGTAGAAACTCACGACCTAAAACTCGTAAGCCGGGGGCTTTGTCAAGGATACTTTACATATTAAAAATTAAGAATTATTATCTAAATTAAGAATTATTATTAAGAACTATTATCTTATTGCTATCTTATTACTTTACTTAACTACATTAGTTAGTTACATATAAAAAATGAAATAAAAAAAAAAGAACTTAATTAACCTTAGTGCGAATCCGATCGATTCTGTAAAAATCTCACCGTGAAGTGTTAGGTGAAGTGAGCGTGGAGTGAGCTGTCAGTGTCATCCCACCTGATACTAGGGATTGACCAAACATACACTTACAATCATAATCGATATTTTAATTTTTTTTTAAAAATCTATTATTCTATTGATCATTTTATATAATTTCAAAGCTAGTATTTAAGTTGTCAAAATATTACTATTTTGTGGGGTCTTAATAAAAAATAAAATAGCAAAACAGAAACTAGTCAGAATCTCAATGTTGTTTTTTTTCTAGACTAGTCTTTAAATAGCCTAAGCCGCGAGTGCGTCACGCACGACCAATAAATAAAGACAACTAAAATACTTTTATAGCTTTGAAATTATATAAAATGATCAATAGAATTAGCATAATAAATATTACTAAAATCTCGATTATGATTGTAAGTGTTTGCTTGATCAATCCCTAGCATCAGTGGGATGTGGGATGACACAGACAGCTCACTCCACGCAAGTTTTCACGGTGTATTTTTTACAGAATCGACCGGAAGGTTCGAAATACAAAAACTGGCTCGTAGGTTTAAATTCGTCTTGTAAGGGGACCGTTAAAAACTTCCCACTAAATGCCAGATCTTACAAAAACCTTTCTCTTACAACATAAGGCAAGACCTCGCCGCACGTTATCCGGTAGCGGTACCGATACCTAAATACCAGGTCGGTATTAGATACCGCATTATGTATTCAGAGATATGTTTGCTGATGTAGGTATTTAGTATCAGTCTTGGAACTGTTTTGGCTTGTTATACCGACTTGGGTAGAGGTTTCCTGGTACATAATGTATTACATATTCATCATATAGGTACTAAAAGATGAATTGATTATCTTTATTTCTTAAAGGTTCAGTGGTGAACAGCGTGGCTGTTTGGCGTGAGTTTCTATTTCTAAGCCCAGTTCGAGCAGTATTTTCGGAAATCTGTTAGAATTTTGTGGTGCATTAGGGGTACTGGTTGAGCGATTTGATTTTGCGCAAAGGATCGGACGGGTTCAACGTCCGAAATTATGTATTTTATGAAGCTACTAGCTGCTGCCCGCGCCTTCGTCTGCGATCCAGGATGAAAAGCAGCGTATGTCCTTCTCCAGGTCATGGTTTAAGTGCCTATATGTAACAAATTTCATACAAACCCCTTCAGCCGTATTAGCGTGAAAGCGTAACAATCAAACATACAGCAAATCCGTCTTTTCCTTTAAAAATATATTACTTTAAACAGACGTACTGGCTACAGTTTTTTTTACTGACAAAAAAGAAAGTCTGACAACCAGTCTTACCAAGGGGTATCGTATTACCCAGTTACTGGGTTGTGGAGGTCAGATAGGCAGTCGCTCCATGTAAGATACTGGTATTCAGCTGCATCCGATTAGACTGGAAGCCGACCCCAACATAGTTGGGAAAAGCCTAGGCAGATGATGATGATGACCTTATTATTACGGGGCGTGAAGCATTCTGACTTCAATTTCAAGATCATGCAACGTTATTTATTTATTTATATATACATCTAAATTATTATTTATATATACATCTAATTTATATATACATCTTAAACACGAATGTTAATTTAAGTTAGTAAAAAAAAAATATATATATATAATAGGTATACGTATATGTAACCCTAGCGATTATTTTCACTGTATTTTTATTCTGTCATTAATCTGTGAACAGCGTTGTGGGCTGCAATATTGTCTATATCTTTTGTGTATTTCTTGTTTGTAAGTTTTATATTGTAGCTGTTTGTTGTTCCTCTTGAATAAAATAAAAATAAAATAAAATAAAATAAAATACTTTGCTTTACACCAGAAAATACATAACAAAAAAAATACAATTATTACAAATACAATTATTTGTGTTATACACATACAATGGGCGGCCTTATCCCTTTCTCCGATCTCTTCCAGGCAATCTTGGAATGTACAATGATTGCGTGGATATATAAAAATAGGGTTGTCAGTGGTGCAAAATAATGTAAGTACTATAATAGATACATAGACAATATATACAAGCACACAAGCTGTACAAAAGATACATAAATAAATACATACTAAATATACATATAAACAAAAAAATAAAACTAAGAACGAAGTTAAAACTTAAATAAATTAATATTATTGAATATTAGGATTACTGCTTAAAGGCTTTGGTGTCTCCGGTCCTTATTATATCTTCTATCCATCAAGGTTACTCTGAGCCCTGGAAGACGATATTTGCAATTGCAAAATGTCAAGATCAAAGAATGCCTTAAAGAAAAATAACATACAGTCCCACCAGAATCACTTAGCAGTTCAGCCTCATAAGTAAAAACTGAACGGCACTCTATCCGGGCCGTAACTAGATAGCGTCCGTTCCATTTCCGATTCGCATACGGCTCATGTTTATTCACACGGCTCTGAAACGGCCGCAAAACGGTTCGGCCGCAAAATTATGACCAAAGAAACGTGTACGGACTGTATTCGTGGTTTGCTCAATGTTTCATAAGTTTGTTAGTTTTCCTTTGAATAATACGTGATGGTAATACTCTTGAGCAGAGGAGCCCGGTGGCATCGTCCCCCACCCTACAAGTCCTTGGTTTAAATCCAGGCAGGCACTTTACTGTGTAATTTATCTTTATCACCACTGCTCTCAAAACGGTGAAGGAAAACATCGTGAGGAAACCGGCATGTACTAGAACTTAAAATGCGAAGACGTGATGTCAACCAACCCGCACTGGGTCTGCGTGGTGGATTACGGCCCACTCCTTCTCACCAAGAGGTCTCCTCTCGGTAAGCTCTCTGTGAGCCTGTAATGGGAAAATTATAGGCTGATTATGAGCTGAGAAAGTTTTTTGTAAGATCTGGCATTTAGTAGGAAGTTTTTAACCGTCTCCTTAAAAAACTAGTTCAAACCTACAGACCAGTCTTTTTTTTATTTCGAATCTTTCCAACTGAGGTTCCATCATCTGCCTAGCCTTTTCCCAACTATGTTGGGGTCGGCTCCCAGTCTAACCGGATGCAGCTGAATACCAGTGTTTTACATGGAGCGACTGCTTATCTGACCTCCACAACCCAGTTACTGGGTAATACGATACCCCTTGGTAAGACTGGTTGTCAGACTTTCGCGCTTCTGATTACCCGTAACGACTGTCAAAGATCCACGAATGACAGCCGGGACCAACGGCTTAACGTGCTTTCCGAGGCACGGAGGGGTCTCGGTATGTTAAGATGGTCACCCATCCACAGACCAACCGCGGCAAGCGTAGCTTAACCTGATCGATCGACCTGTGCGGCTGTTATTATTTAGCCACAGGCCCCTCCAACTGAGAATCTTTCCAACTGAGTTTATGTTCTTAATTATTTAATGTGTCTTTGACATAAATCTTTGGACCCCGAAGTCCCGGACTTTTGGAAGGCGTACGAGGGGCCGAAGCCAACTCGCAGAGGCCCGTTAGACGCCATTAACTCTTTTTGTTTGTTTTATTAATCTTTTCTTTTAATATATAAAATTCTCGTGTCACAATGTTTGTTACCATACTCCTCCGAAACGGCTGGACCGATTTGTATGAAATTTTGTGTGCATATCGGGTAGGTCTGAGAATCGGCCAAGATATTTTTTTTTTTGCAAAACGGCTGCAAAAAAAAAACTACTGAACGGATTTTGATGAAACTTTACAGTAATATAGCTTATACATCAGAATAACAGATAAGATACTTTTTATCCCGATATTCTTACGGGATCGAGACTTATGCGGGTGAAACCGTGGGGCGCTGCTAGTAAGATCTAAAGTTCTTAATGATTTACTAGCAGCTCCCCGCGGTTTCACCTGCATAAGTCTCGATACCCTAAATAATATCGTTATGTCACAGTGTTGGTTGGTACACACGGCTACACATCAAGCTATACATTTCCAGTTTTAACTGACCTCGCAGTGTATAGGTTTTTCATACAATCAGAAGTCAGCTTATACTGGTTATGTATAGCTCGATGTGTAGCCGTGCGTACTATAGTAAAATAAGATCACATTATGAGTACTATTATTCCCTGAAATAATGCCATCACTCTGTATAAGCAGTTATACAGAGTGATTTTTAGATCCTGACTTACTGCGACACATACATAGAAAAAGAACTGAGAACCTCCTCTTTTTTTTAAGTCAGTTAAAAATTACTAAATTAAAATGATAAGATAAATCCTTGAACTGAAGGATTCTTAGAAATAAACCACAATTTCCGTTTCTACCTAATTCATGTTTAATTTATTTGTAAATTTCCAAAAGACATTAAAGCTATTTACAAGAAAACTAATTTATCGTATAAAACAGGTACTTATAGTCATGAGTAAAAAGAAACTTGGCGTTTAATTGCGATTTTGTTGTTAAACGATTATAATTATATAAGTAAATAGAATATCGGAGTTGCCAACATAGCTTGCAGAGTAAGTAAACTGAAGTGGCAGTGGGCTGGCCATGTTTGTTGAAGAACCGACGGCTGGTGGAGCAGACGAGTCCTGGGCCTCAAGTCTGCTATTACAATAGTGTCAGAAGAGTCTATCATTGATTTCATAATTGTTGATTTTGACAAGTTTGGTAATCTACTAATACAATGGCGTCATTATGACTTTCCAATGGTCAACCACTGACACTCCATTGAAAGAAATGGCATAAAATGGTAATCTCGTACATAATGACAAATGAATAAAATGTAACGTTTATTGCTATTTACGAACTTCTTACTACTTCAGATTGCAAACACTAATACGTATTATGTAAAAATATATATTAAATGAAATCTAGCATGGAATTTAGTAGTAGTTTTTCTTGTCCGACCAATGATCGACCATTATGAATTTAGCAGATTACGAACTTTTAGCAAAATGACAATGGGATCGTGTTGGAATGACAAATTTATAAAAATAGCAGACTTGGGCTCCTGGAGTAGTGACCGAGTATTGGCAAGTGTAGTGTGCGAGGCCCCCAGCTAGATGGACCGACGACCTTAAGAAGGTGCCTGGGATGGACTGGATGAGGAAGGAGGAGGATAGGGTGTTGTGGCGCAGCCTGTGAGAGGCTTATGTCCAGCAGTTTACTTCAATAGACTGTGTTGATATCAGTGGCGAAGGGTGAATTTATGACAGACGTAAGCCGGGGCAGCGGGATTGTCCGAAAGGGTTACCGCTACCCCGGAACACAAAGGGCTAAGGAAGGAACACGGGTGGGTTTTAGTCAGTAAGAGTCTGACACTCCCTTCTGCTCTACCCAGAGCGGGAAGGGTCATTTGATGATTTCCCATCCACAAAAAAAAAAAAGCCGGAACAAAAAAAAAGTCAATAAACCATTTCATTATATTTCAATGATGAATTGGCTTTAGAGTGGTTTTTTTTTTTAGGATGGAAAATCATCAAATGACCCCTCCTGCTCTGGGTCCGCTTTTCGAGTCATAGTGTTGCCATAACAATAAATGGAATTGTTACATAGTATTGTGATTATGGTATTGAATAATTGCAGGAGGTTCTTCTTAAGGAACTTATTTTGAACCATATAACTTTTATTTTTTATTATTACTGATGGTGTAGTTATTAGTAATAATAACTCGCTAAAAATGTTTTTAACCAACATGCGGTCTTACAAGTACAATACATCAAAATAGTATGAATTTAGTAAATGGAAACACTAGAATAGTGTAAAATCATTAAAGTCAATTGATATTCCCAAAAATGTATGTTTTTTCTGTGGCCCTAAATAAAATACATTTTCATTTGAAAAATTATATAAAAATAATTAAAATCATTTTATGTAATAGACATTACTTACTAGACGCAAAAAAAATTGTCAACTATTATTCTGCCTTTGTTCTTTATCTCACAGATAGGTAGTATAAAACCTTGAATAACTTAAAAGATGTTTTTATCCCGGTAATACTTTCCCGTAGGATATTTCATGACATTCACGTGGGCGAAGCCTTGGGCAAAAGCTAGTTGTTAATAAATTATTTTTCGGGAAAAAACAAGCGCGATTTATGAAAGAAAACATTTCTATGCGGCAAACATGACGCAGAGAAATAATACAAATACAAAAAACCGGTCAAGTGTGAGTCAGACTCACGCACTGAGGGCTCCGTACAAGGTAGATATGTAACTACTTTACTTTACTTGACCTTGCTTCTTGCCAGATTTCATGGAACGGCTATTTGAGCAACTTCAGTAATCTATGTTTTGGAGCGCAGTGTGGTATTGCGAATAATCACACAATAAAAAAAACCGGTAAAGTGCGAGTCGGATTTGTGCACCGAGGGTTCCGTAAAAAGTAGGTATGTAACTACAAATTTACGGTTTTCGGATTGTTTACTTTACTTGTACGACATGACCTTGCTTCTTGCCAGATTTCATGATTAGTCATTTCTAAGTCAACGGGAAGTACCCTATACATTTTGAATCCCTTGAGTGTCGAAATATACGTTTTTTGCGGCATAAACGGCCGTATCTTTTTTTTACGTTAACTTAGAAGTTTTATTTTATCACAGCTTCAAGGCACCGCAGATCTGAATTTATGGTTTAATTTCAACTGGATATCTTCACGCGTTCCCGAGATAAAGGGTCTTGACAGACAGACGGACGGACGGACGGACAACAAAGTGATCCTATAAGGGTTCCGTTCTTTCCTTTTGAGGTACGGAACCCTAAAAAGAACAAGTTGGTGGAAATATGCGTCACATTGACGCAAAACGGCCATCGCTGAGTAAATTAACTTGTAATGTAGTATCCAAAATGACTCACTATTCAGTACCGGCTCTCGAATATCGAAAACAGAACCTTTGACATTTGAAAACGGTACTTAAACCAACGTGCATTGCGTTAATGATGCTCGACGGATAATGAAGGGTACAATTATACCCAAAGTTAGTAATTTGAATATCGTTTCGATGTGTTTCTAATATCGGTTACATGTAGAGAGCAATCGTGATACTAACTAGGTCAATTTAATTGTAGGAATAGTTTAACCACAATGCATGCTGTTAACTTTGTAAAGTATTCTATTACTAGCTTCTGCCCGCGACTTCGTTCGCGTGAAATTTACCATCCCCCATTCATCCTCTTAGGGGTGGAATTTCGAAAAACCCTTTCTTAGTGAATACCATCTCTTCACAAAGATCACACCCTCCAAATTTCATGTATCTAGGACCAGCGGTTTAGGCTGTGCGTTGATATATCAGTCAGTCAGAACTTTGAATTTTATATCTAATATATAAAATTCTCGTGTCACGGTGTTAGTTACCATACTCCTCCGAAACGGCTGAACCGATTTGTATGAAATTTTGTGTGCATATCGGGTAGGTCTGAGAATCGGCTACTATCTATTTTTTTTATTGCAAAACGACGTTTTGCGGGGTCAGCTAGTATATACACAGATAACACCAGCTTCTGCCCGCGACTTCGTCCGCATTAAATTTCTTGTTTCCCGTTACACCGCCTCGCATCGCACCACCCGCTTCGTTTTCGCTTACGTTGTTTCTGACTTTTTTCGGCTCATAAGGATCGTCAAATTGGGCTATCAAATACAACAAAGATTCTTCAAATTCGACTGATAGTTCCGGAAATTACCCCCAACATACAAACAAATTTTACATTTTTATAATAATAATAATAATAGCCTCCCCGACCGATTTCGGTCACGGTTGCCAATCTCAATGGAGATTAGCCAGGTACGCAGGAGATATTATAGTGCACAAGTGTGCGCGCAGACACAGGTGCACTCCCTCTTCCCTCACTCTCATAGTCCGATGGGACGGCAATCCGACTCGACCGGAGAGAGATCAGGCGCAGGACCAACGGCTTAACGTGCTTTCCGAGGCACGGGGGTATAACATCGCCAACTTCCAAACTCCGGGCTGTTACTGAAAAAATCCTAATGGAAAAACTCAATAACACTTTGCCTGATCTGGGAATCCAACCCAGGATCTCATGCTCAGCGACCACTAGCCCAACGGTGCAGTCGGGCCAGTATATATTATTTTAATTATTCTGAATGGTGAGGACTATGTGGGTCATTTTTCTTCATTTAATTCCATACGATTATCTGGCAGTTTGAGTACTTTAAAATTAAGCACCCTAGTCCAAGGTCCTTTCTTTGGTATTGCTCGTCGAGTTGTTGAGCTTCTTCTGTTCTGAGTTGAGCTACACGATTACCAGCAAATATGCGCACTGACTGGACAGTCTCACTGAAATCTTTGTAGTTCTTTCCTTAAAAGGCCATCTGAAATCTAATTTGCATGGCCCTCTTATGGAACGAACACGATTATGTCTAGACTTTATAAGAGACTGCTGACTGGTTAGGAAATACCGAACTCATATTGTGCTTTTCTTTTCTACTTTTTGATAGTTTTACCTTTTTATACCTTTTGTTTATGCTTCTGCTACTTTTTGGTTTTTCTTTTGAGTGACATACCTACTTTTGTTTTTTACCACCACGAACCAGCGCATTTTATTTCGGTAGTTAATACATATAGTTTTGAAACCTAATTTATTTTCAACGTCGAATAGATTTTTTCTTGAACTTTACAGGAATAAATTTAATATTAGTAAATAATTTATCTAAGCTCTATGCTCAATAGTGCAATTGCGACCCACTAAATCAACGACGCAGTCAACAAGACTAATGAGCACATTATAATATCTCATACTATTGGTGCCGTAGTGCTCTCAAAACGGTTAAGAAAAACATCGTGACGAAACCAGCATGTAATAGAACCAAAAATTCGAACAAAGACATGTGACATCTACCAACCCGCACTGGGCCCGCGTGGTGGACGGTCCACTCACTCTCACCTAAAGGAGGCCTGTGTATCCCAGCAGTGGGAACATTATAGACTGATTATGATATGGGTGACGGAACACAGGCACTATGCTGGGTGACACCACCTTCCGGCTCACTACTTAAGAATAAGAATCGTTTATTTGCACAGAAAGTAGGTACAATATACAGATGTTTTTTAATATTAAGCGATCCATGTACTTTCTACCTTAACTAAGGCATGCAAAAGTGTTATAAAGTGGATAAATTCAATTAAATAATATTACAATAGGTACAGCCATAATAAAAACATAAAACAAGCACAATGTCAGAATAAATTATTGATTAAATTTACAAATAAAAATTATTACAAAGAATGTCAGAGCCAATTGAATTAAATTACTTGTATACGTCTCGGCGCTCCTTGCGGGACTCCGCTGCCAGTGCGGTGAAGCTGTCCGAGTGGGTTCCCATTGCCCACTTGGCTGGTTCACTATTTACGTGACCAGAGAGCTGGCCTATTTTTTGGCCAAAGAATCAGCATCGCCATACAACGCGGCAATGCTGCCAACCTTTTGAGCAGTCTCGGGACGCTGACAGCAATGCGGACGAATTTTTTGATGTTCTATGATTCTTTACCCTTGTTTTGTTTTATACGAGTATAAGTGTACATATTAGTATTTTAAGTCTGTTATTATATATTATGTAAATATTATCTCGTTTGAAACCACATATAAGCATTGGTAATATCTCATTAACCATTCGAAATTCTCGTAAAATGGGGTTTTGCATTTACGTTATAATAATATTCCTTTAATGTGATTGCCCAGTGATTACCGCGAAATTCAAATTTTCTTACGTTTTTTGCAATTTGCAGGTCAGTGTCAGGTTGTATCTTGATCAAAATTTGATTCGCGACTATAACAGGTACATATTTACAGAATTATAATCATAAGAAACATTCATACATCTTCCTAAGTTAGATTTGTACCACAAGAAGAAATCTCCTAGTGAAAAGTGTTTAGGGTACAAATCTCACTTATAAAGATGTATGAATGTTTCTTATGATTATAATTCTGTAAATATGTACCTGTTATAGTCGCGAATCAAATTTTGATCAAGATACAACCTGACACTGAACTGCAAATTGCAAAAAATGTAAGAAAATTTGAATTTCGCGGTCAACCACTTCCCATTCACCTTAATTGAGCTGCATTTCTCAGTACGCTGTCAGTAAAATTCTCTTTAAATAACTGGAGGCTATCGGACAATGTAAATAGCGTTAAAGTACATAAAATAATGAAATAATTTACATTCCATGAATATTGTTCATCAATTATGCTTGCGCTGTATCGTTTAACATTTTCGTTGAAATAATTTGTAAATTTATATTATGTAATTTAATTTTCCACGTAAGAAGTTAAAATAGCAATAATTGTAATTTTTTCGGATAAAAAAACTGCAATTTCAATAGTAAATAAAGGATACAGTGTATTTTATTTTATTCCGGTTAGACTGGAAGCTGACCCCAACATAGCTGGGAAAAGGCTAGGCAGATAATGAGTGTGTTTTATTCCATATGTCTTCAGTTAACAAAAATCATAAGTTTTCTCGGCGACTAGTCAACACTTCACGTGGCCAGAGGGCTGGCTCGTTCTTTGACCAGAAGCTAAGCATTGCCATACAATGTGGTAATGCCGCCAGTCTCTTGGGTACATTACCAGTCGACAGCGATTCGGATGAATTTTTCGACGCTATATTTTAGTTTGTGAATAATTTTAGTTAAGTTAGGATATCATTTTGAGCAGTCTTAAAATAATAATAATATGTAGGTTCAAGTAAGTTAAAATAATAAAAAAAAAATTAATTAATTCAGTTCAATATTAATAATTAATTCAGTTTCGTGCAACTTGATGTGCTGGCGTCTGTACCTGCCACCCTTTACACAAAGTGCAGGAACAAACCAATTGACTCGTAGCATGCTACAATGGTGCTACGAGGTGGCTACGCGCGTAGTCGTGACATCATTCTGTACGCTACGCCGTAGCGACATCGTTTAGTTTCATACAATCATTCACTGAATGTTGGCCTTAAGGAACATGGTTACACTTTTATTGTTATTAACTTTAGTAAATTATTGTTATTAATCTATGAAAACAGATAAGAAAATTAAAGTATAAATTCTAGCACGCGCCCAATAAGCAATCCATTCATCGCAGAGTTTATAACATGAAGTAAATTGGCAACGCGTTGAACTAGCGGTCATTTACATATTTTTGACCGCGTTCCTTCGAAATTAAGGGCGCCCGACGTCGTTGCCCACGTATGTGCTTCCCTTTCCTTAATGACATGCTCTAAATTTTCTTTAAAACACGTTGTATTAGATGTTTTAATTTGGCGCACGCACGCGCGCACCTATTCAATTTCATCCTGTAGTGACCTTCTTGATGAGGTTCTTCAGAAAGTACAGCTGTGTGGTACTCGTACTCGGCTTGCTTGAATGTACCCAATCGGTATGTATTAGCGGATTTCGTATCTTATTGGGGATATATTTTTGTTTACTTAGTTATTATATTAGCTGTGATTGCGTGTTTACTGAAGTGTATATGATTGGCTGTCTCAGCATTGCTTCTGGGTACTTAAGGGGCCAATTTGGCCTTGGAGGGGCTTGTGGCTAAGTAATTACAGCCGCACGGTTCGATCGATCAGGTTAAGCTACGCTTGCTGCGGTTGGTCCGTAGATGGGTGACTATTTTCATATACCAAGACTCCTCCGTGCCTCGGGAAGCTCATTAAGCCGTTGGTCCCGGCTGTCATTCGTGGATCATTGAGAGTCGTTACGCGTCATCAGAAGCCCGAAAGTCTGACAACCAGTCTTACAAAGGGGTATCGTATTTCCCAGTAACTGGGTCATGGAGGCCAGATAGGCAATCGCTACATGTAAAATTCTGGTATTCAGCTGCATCCAGTTAGACTGGAAGCCGATCCCAACATTGTTGGGGAATGGCTAGGCAGATGGTGACTTAAGAGACCAATTTTCGGTAATGGAAGCAATATACTACAATAAGTATTGAGCGTAATATTGGGTGTAAAGTTCACTCATACTCCATAGAAAAGGGAGGATCCTCCGACCATGAATCATTGGGCCGTTGTATATATGTTAGTTGCGCGGCAAACTCTGCTTGCGAGATGCAGGATTTTGTGACGTCATTACATAAGCATAACATTAATCGGTAGGGTTGGATGAAAATAACTAATATAGTTTAGTATTTATAAACCTATTTATTAATTGCCACGTCAATTCACTTTTATTGTACCTGTTGAAAACTAACCACGCTTTATCAAATCTAAATAATTTAGGTGGTTAAAATATTAATTGGACAGCGATTATTATTTTAATTAATAGCCTGTGTTTAGCAATGTGTAGTTATTATAAGTGCATAATTGATGTACTGTCATTAATTTATTGTTTTAAGCTGATTATTACCCAAGTAGGCCGCTGCAGACCCGATTTGTCGAAATGGGGATTCCCATCCAACACCCAATGCAAGTTCGGTGCTTCTGACCAGACCATGCCCCACTTGCTGGAGTGTCCTCATTGCCCGTTCACCTGCACTTTGGATGACCTAAATAATGCGACTAATGTATCAATCAACGCGGCCACATACTCTGCACGCATCTGACAAACCCTGAAAATAGTTTGTTCATAATTGACTACTGAATCGATTTCAGTAATTTTTAATAACTATATTAGGTTTTTTTTTCAAAAATTATGTATTTTGCCATACTATCCGATGATTGAGCCAAAGAAAATTAAATCTTATTTTAAGGCAATAAGACTCAATTTTGAATGCATAAAGTAATGCTGGGATCAACATGATTTTCTTAATAATAGCTAATAAATATTGATATGATTTTGTTAATATTAGCTTTAAAAAAAAAAATATGCTTTTAACTCAATGCTCTAATTGGGGTGTATGAGGTTTTGCGCATTTAATGTTACACGTTGTATACAGGTTGAAATTTTAATCACCGTCTTCCTCTTAGGGGGTCATGAAATCGCTGTTCCCTGCATTTTGACGAGTTATGTGAACATAAATGTAGGGAACAGCTGATTTTTTTTTTCACGATTTCAAGTTTGTTTCAAGAGTAAGAGTTGTTCATAATGATGAGTACAATGACCCTTTATGAGAAAAACGGTGACTAAACACCCTGTATAAAAAAACGAGTAAGAGTACCATCGATACGAAAAGAAGAAGCTTTAGATTGAGATAATGTTGGAATGGCTCCTGGCTAAATAAGAACAGTCGCAGAACTCGATCGTAGGTTAAGCTACGCTTGCTGCGGTCGGTTCGTGGATGGGTGACCATCCAATAGGCTCCTCTCCATGTCTACTAACAGTCATTACGGGTAGTCAGAAGCCCAAAGGTATTACAACCAGTATTACCAAGGGGTATCGTGTTACCCAGTAAGTGAGTTGTGGAGGTCAGATAGGCAGTCGCTCCATGTAAAATACTGGTATTCAACTGCATCCGATTAGACTGGAAGCCGACCCCAACATAGTTGAGAAAAAGCTAGAAAAATTGATGTTATGGTGTGCCACGAAAGTTTTGATTGCTTTTCGAGATTATAACTGCAGGATCGAGCACTGAAAAAATGTCATGATCACAATGCTAATTTCATATACAGGGTGACATTGAGGGCAGCGGGATTGTCCGAAACGGTTACCGCTGCCCCGAAACATAAAGGGCTAAGGAAGGAACACGGGTGGGTTTTAGTCAGTAAGAGTCTGACACTCCCTTCTGCTCCACCCAGAGCGGGAGGGGTCATTTGATGATTTCCCATCCACAAAAAAAAAGGGTGATTACTATGGCACCAAAACTGAAATCGCGAAAAATAAATCAACTGTTTCCTACATTTATGTTCGCATAACTCGTCAAAATGTAGGAAACAGCTGATTTTTTTTGCGATTGCAGCTACGGTCCCTTAGTAAAAATCCTACTAATATCCTACTTCCTACTACCCTATCCTACTATAATATTATAAATGCGAAAGTTTGTGAGGATGGATGGATGGATGTTTGTTACTCTTTCACGCGAAAACTACTAAACGGATTTTGATGAAACTTTACAGTAATATAGTTCATACATCAGAATAACAAATAGGATACTTTTTATCCCGATATTCTCACGGGATCAAAACTTACGCGGGTTAAACCGCGGGGCGCAGCTAGTTGTTCATAATGATGAGTACAATCTCTCATTTCGGTTTGTCGCATGTCTTAAATTTCAACCTATATTATCAGGTTTTTTTTTATTGTCAAATGGGCCTGCTCTTGACCTCGACGCCTGATGGAAAGCCGATGAGGTCTATGGATAACGAGCGTGCACAAATTAACTTCGTGTATTTACGAAGTTAATCTGAAAAATCGATGAGCCAAAGTCGAACGTTCAAAGTAGGTACTCAATGTAGTACGGAAACTATGAAAACAAAAGGTTTTTTGTGTTAAAGAAAAGAAAGAAAGAAAAATATTTTATTTAGGGCGTGCACAGGAACTACAAATAGTAAAAAGGTGCATTTAAAACGCGCGTGTGAGTTATACTATTTAAATGTATTTTTCTGTATAACCTAAGTGTTCTGTGCAACTTAAATTGTACGAAAATTCCAATCACAACTGTCATTCTTTGACAGCTGTATAAAATGGCTGTAACACGGCGACTTAACTCCGGGTGTCAATTTGCTTAAAAATTAATTTTCCTGAGTGTATATTCTGTATGAATTGTTCTGAATAAAGTACCTATGTTAATTAATTCATCTAAGGGCTGAAGCCCTGTCCTCATAACCTGTATGGCACAGCACCGAGTGGACCCAGCATGCTGCTGCGCCCTGCTGTGCCTACGAAGGCACAGCAGGGCGCAGCAGCATGCTGGGTCCTAACAAAAACTTGTATTTGTTCAGGTGTACCTACTACTTATAATCATAAAAAAAAACAAAGCAATAGGTAATATCATTAAAATAAATCTAGATTTTTTCAAGTCGTAAAAACCAAGCGAAGCAAAACATTAGTCAATGAAAAAATAAGTCAATATTTTAAACACAATTCCGCGGTCACAGCAGTTAAACTTCCCGATGTGAACACTCCCAGTTATAAAATATAGATTTTATCAGTGAACATACTTTTAATTAAAAGCTAATTAACCAGCGTTTTGTTCGCGCAGTGTCATATCAAGTGGACTGTAAAACCTTTTGTTGAGCTTCATATGAAACACGTTCACAAATTGTGCACACTTTCATTATGGCTATCAATTTTATACAGTAACCGGAGGGTTTGTGTTTGGTTAAGCTATGCTTGCCGCGGTTATTCCGTGGATGGGTGACCATCTTCACGTACCAAGACCCTTCCGTGTCTCGGAAAACACGTTAAGCCGTTGGTCCCGGCTGTCATTCGTGGATCTTTGCCAGTCGTTATGGTTCGTCAGAAGACCGAAAATCTGACAACCAGTGTCACAAATGGTTGTATTACCCAGTAACTAGGTTGTGGAGGTCAGATAAGCAGTCGCTCCATATAAAATACTAGTATTCAACTGCATCCGGAAAAAGCTAGGTAGATGATGAATTTTATAGAGTAACTAGCTGACCCCGCAAACGTCGTTTTGCAAAAAAAAAATAGATAGTAGCCGATTCTCAGACCTACCCGATATGCACACCAAATTTCATACAAATCGGTCCAGCCGTTTCGGAGGAGTATGGTAACTAACACTGTGACACGAGAATTTTATATATTAGACGCGGCCGACACACTATGCTCCTCGCGCTGCTCATCGCATTGCTCGTCGCGCTGCCGCTATTTGCAGCATGACGTGCGGCATGACGTGCGGCATGACGAGTGATGTTGCCACACTACGTCTCTGCTTCCTTTCCTCACGCCACTCGTCGAGTGTGTGGCAGGCTTATAAGACTTAGGCCTGCGAGGTATAGGGGCGCGGGGGTATGACGAGAAAGGGGATCGGAAGAGGCACGGGCGGCGGGCGCATTCTTATCAAAACCAAAGAGTACAGCCGATCGATTCTGCAAAAGTCTCACCGTGATAACCAAGGTGAAGTGAGCGTGAAGTGAGCTATCAATAGGGGCAATCCCTAACATCAGGTGGAATGACAGCTCACTTCACCTTAGTTTTCACGGTGAGATTTTTACAGAATGCTGCTGGTCAAAACTCAGTTCGCTCGCTATGCGGTTAGCGATCGCACTTGTTGACAGTTGCGGACGCTTAGTGAGCGTTGTACAGTCACCAAAGGGGATAAGTAACCAGGGTAATCAGACATAGTTGAAGTTTATTAAGAAACTAAAATAAAAATATCGATATCCATCGCGACTGCGGAGTTTAGCTAGCCAATTTAAAATAACCCTGTATACATAAATGACAGGCGACTTACAAGTTAATTTTTTCAGGAGATACTCGTAATCACACTGACATTCAACGGGATGTTATCAGTTCGTGTTCTAAAACGTACTAACAGAACCTCAACCATTTTTCCAACCCTTTTTTCATTAAGACCAATTACCATTCCAGATAACCCATTTAGCCAAAATTTCATAAATACCATACAGGGATGTTGCCAGACAGAATTATTCAGACTCTCCCGCTATCACGGGAGCGGCCCTGAATCCGACTACTTTATTATTTAATAATATTCTTCCAATAATCTACCCCAGCGACGGGGTGTCAGTTTTGTAAGGCTAATCTTACTCGAGCAATTATTAGAGAATAAGAGGGGCCCGTGGCTAAATAATAACAGCCGCACAGGTCGACCGATCAGGTTAAGATACGCTTGTCGCGGTTGGTCTGTGGATGGGTGACCATCTTTACATACCGAGACCCCTCTGTGCCTCGGAAAGCACGTTAAGCCGTTGGTCCCGGCTGTCATTCCTGCATCTTTGACAGTCGTTAAGGATAGTCAGAAGCCCGAAAGTCTGACAACCAGTCTTACCAAGGGGTATCGTATTACCCAGTCACTGGGTTGTGGAGGTCAGATAGGCAGTTGCTCCATGTAAAATACTGATATTCAGCTGAATCCGGTTAGACTGGAAGCCGCCCCAACATAGTTGGGAAAAGGCTAGGCAGATGATGATATATCCGTAAGAATTGAGGGAAACAACTAGATGAGGCATGCAAAGAAAAGGAGAAGTAGGTAATTACGAGCTAAAATTATCATCGTTATCATTAGCCTACAGCAGTCCACTGTTGGTCAAATACCTCTCCAATTGCATGCCATTAAACTCGATTTTTAGCAACTCTCACCCAGCTGCTACCAGCAACTCTGCGAAGATCGTCACTCCACCCTATCTGAGGGCGTCCAACCTTACGTTTGCAGATTCGCGGTTCCTACTGAAGAACACGATCTTCTTTAATCTCTAAAAATTGCTTTAAATGTCTTGGAAATATCAAAACCCGAGGCAGCGAGCGGGTCAGATAAAATGAAAAAAAAATATGAATGACGCACCGTAGGTTTGCCTTTAATTGTTTAATACTTATTATTCTCTAATAATTTGTACTCAGTTCTTCCATATATCTCAATATAAATAATATTTACATGGCATTTTACTGCTAATTGCTTGATAAACTGAAATTCAAAGCATTTATTTCAATTAAACCAATTACAGGCACTTTTGTACTGTCAAAAAGTCGGTCAGTCAGAAAATATGAAGCTAGTTGCCCATTCCAAAGCGAAATAGGTACGGTCAGCATTAAAAGTCGATTAACATTTCAGTTTTTTAATGTCAGTTTTTGACAAAATATTTGTTCAAAATTGCAGCAGAAGTACAATACAATTTTGAACAAATATTTTGCTCAATAACTGAGATTAATTAAAAAAACTGAAGTGTTAATATTTTGCTCAATAACTGAGATTAAAAAAACTGAAGTGTTAAGCGACTTTTGCTGTTGACTGTACCTATGGAGAAGAACGGGCAAGAAACTCCAAGGACACTCTTTCAAAACATGGTTTACAAAAATATTAGTTACCTACATCATTAATGTTGTATGTATGTATTTATTCTTATCTTATATTTTTTAGTTATATTTTTTTCTAGTTTGTTTTCTGGTATTGCACCTAGTGTGTATTGTCTCTGCATCACCCTAAGGTAGACTGGTAGAGAATGCCCCAGGCATTAAGTCCGCCTTTGTACAGTTTTTACTTGTGCATAAAGTTTTAATAAATAAATAATGCTGATTTTTTATTAAGATTGTATGTGAGAACAACGTAAAATATGAACGATGACAATATTGCGATATTTATGTTAACAAATAATCTCTAGAATTGCGCAATTTAAAATGCCCGTGTGAACCCACCGTAACTCCAACTTCACGCCTTTCATTTTTGAAGTGCGAAGTTATCCTTCCGGGGTTTGAAAGTACCCCAGCGGTGACCATATTTAATATTATTAAAGGGTTGTTTTCGTCATAAAGTGGGTTTTGTTTGTCCTTGATAATCAGTAGGACTTTGCAATTTAATAACGTTAAAATTATTACCTAATATGGAAAGTTATAAATGTCTAACTAAGTATAGCCTTTTGGGCACGTTCAACAGCGATGTGGGTATTATGGTTTAAACATTACCACAGTTAATGAAACCTAGAAACCTAAATAGAATAGAAGAGAGACCTAGATAACGCATGTATCACGATCTGTATAAACACCAAGCGTGCCATTTTTTTGACTACCTACTATGACGTCACAAGCGCTCTTTCTCACTCACGCTCACCCAGCCAGCAGTACACAGGACTGAGCGCGAAAGTGGCGGCTTGCGATTTTTGAACGTAAGTTGGTGCGATTTTTGGCACGCGAAGTAGTTACTCTTGTGTTATCTACTTATATCTCTAGCTAAGCATCTGACGTTTATGAAGAACATCACAAATAAGGTCCACTATATATGTACCTCTAGGGCGTCCTCTCCCGGCGTTTTCACTCACACCTGCCTTGTAAATACTTCTTGATAGTCGCCTTTCATTCATCCTCTCAGCATGACCAAATCATCTAAGCTATTACGATACTTTCTTATTTTAGTATATCATTTCCACTGCCGGAAATTAGCCTCTTAAGAGGACATGCGGGTGGTCCTTTCTCCATAGAAACGCTCTCCTGATTTTTTTCTGGTTAATGACCATAAAGCAATGTTTTTTTTTTTTATAGAATAATACATATTAACTACTTGTATGTCCCTATGTTTTAACACTAACCTTAAAACTGCACTTATTACCTATTATACCTACGCATACGCGTGGCTCAGTTACGGCGTGATATTGTGAGGAAACAGCACAGATGCACCGACACTCTTCACATTGCAAAAAAGACTTATAAGAATCCTAGTAAATATAGAAGATACCGACAGTTGCAAACCACATTTCCAAGAACATAAAATACTTACCCTCCCCTGCTTATACATTCTAGAAATATGCAAATTCGTTCGAAATTACCAACACTTTTACATAACAAGAAAAAATATACATTACGCCATAAAAATAGGTTAAACTTACCAAGCTCTAAGTTAAAAATGCACTCAACAAGTGCAAAAGTCATGTCAATTAAAATATATAATAAATTACCAGAAATAATTAAACAAGAACAAAAATTTTATACATTCATAAATAAATTGAAGCAATTTCTATTATATACGGTGACTGATAATTAGTGAACGATACTTAAACACGTGCTTGTACTCATGATAACAAACAACTTTTACTATGGGACCAAATCTGAAATTGTGAAAAAAATCTGCTGTTCAGTCATTTATGTTCGCCTAACTGATCAAATGTAGGTACTGAACAGCAGATTTTTTTTTCGCGAATTCAGGTTTGGTCCTATAGTAAAAGTTGTTTGTTATCATGAGTACAATCACGTGTTTAGGTATCGGTCACTAATTACCAGTCACCCTATATAAATGCTATTATAATATCAATGAATACCTAAATGACAAATTCTAAATTACATATTTTTATAAAATAACAACAATATTTATAAATATAGTATAACAACTAAGTAGTGAAATAAAATCTCTCTTCCTCTCTCCCACTGTTGCTGTGCCCGACAGGGTCCACAATGATCATAAATTCTGTAAAACCTACCACCTAAGTTCACATGTGGAAGCAATAAATATAATGAGTATTGAGTATTTATAAGCACTAGAACCCTCAAAAAATGGCGATTTAAACCGTTGTTAACAGAGAACTAGTGTACAAATTTGACAACTATTAGTGAAAAAAGAAAAACATAGGGACACCGTATATATCATTCAAATCAAAATCAAATCAAATCATTTATTTGCATAGAATGTAGGTGTTGTACAATAAAGTTGTTATAAAAAACAAAGTGAGCCGGGTACATTCTGCCTGAGTTTTGGCATGCAAAAATTAACAAATAATGTCAATACTTCAATATCAATATCATTATTAAGTAGCTCATTAGTAAAATTATGAAAATTAAATAGTGATGATTAAGATACAAATAAATTATTTTAACAAGTCCAGAAATAATAATAATAATAATAATTAAATAATAATATTTTTGTATCAAATTAATAATGTCTATAAATAATATTAAATTGTTGAGATGTCACACATAGGGTCATTCAAAAAATCACTTATCGAATAATAACATTTCTGTATCAAAAAAGCCTTAAGTTTATTTTTAAATTGTTGAAGAGTGTCACTTTTTATGCTGTCCGGTAGTTTGTTAAATATTATTGGGCCCATGCAAAAAACACTTTTACTAAGTAGTGCTGTTTTATAGCCACCGGTAATTAAGAGGTTTTTGTATTGACTTCTCACGGGACCTCATTCATTCTTATTCAGTTTATGAAATATCTTTTAAATTGGTCCAATATTGGAGGAAGAAATAGACGAGAGCCAAACCTCGAATTATGACTTTTTACTGCTTTTTCAAAAGTCTCTCCGACCGCATTTCCTCTTAAGTACCCAGAAATAATGCTGAGACAGCCAATTATTCAAACTTCAGTAAACACACAATCATAGCTAATACAATAACTAAATAAACAAAAATATATCCCCAATAAGATACGAAATCCGCTAATACATAACGATTGGGTACATAAACGTATTTGTAGCGGTTACGACGGAAAATTGCCTCCCCTATTTTCTCATTACCTACCGATACACTTTTCTGAAATATCGTTTGCAAACGAATTTGAACTCTCTTTCAAGGGAATACGGTTTGTAGGATGATGTTAAAGTATCGCGTTATTTGAACCATCAGATTCGGATCTGGAATATTATTTATTATGCAATGTAAAATCAATAGAGAATGTGTTTTGCATGTTTTTATAGTTAGACGTCTACGATACGTGTCCTGAAATTCACGCTTCCCCGTCAGTCCCGGCTGTTATTCATAGATCTTTGACAGTCGTTACGGGTAGTCAGAAGTCCGGAAGCCTGACAACCAGTCTTGTCAAGGGCTATCATATTACCCAGTAACTGGGTTGTGTAAAGGTCAGAGGGGCATTTCTCGTAATTTTATAAGAACGTTCACAGTCTAATCTCAGTCTCATTCTGTCAAAAATGCCTCTAATTTCTCTACATTTTTGACAAGTTTTCGACCTTGATTGTCTATGAGATTTATTTATTTATTTAACACAACATTTATATTCATTGTATCCCAAAGCGATACGGTGATACTTAGCTTATAGTTATTTAACAAATTGTAACACAAATGGTATGCAGTTATTCTTGCGAATTCATTCAATAAACAGGAAAAAATGTCAATCCTTTCGGCGACTTTATTGAGTGTACATAAAATGAGAGTGCGGCTAGATTTTGAACGTCGTTAATTATGGAAATTGGCTTTCAGATACTTAGACACTCCATGTAAACTAGTATTTAGCTGCATACGTATTTAGCTGCATACGGTTAGACTGAAAGACGACCCCAACACAAATGAGAAGGTTAGGCAGATGAAAGAATAGAACCTTGATTTTGTTTTGTTTAATAAGTGCCTCGTAATGGTATTATCTTTCCGGGGTATTTCAAGAGTAATGAAGTAACCACGTCTCTAAGGCCGCTGCCTGGAATTTTGCGGGCAGCGGGGCGGCAGCGGCGGCGGTGCGGGAGCGGCAGGATCTTATGCGTACATTTAAATGGACCGGTTCTCGAAAACAGCAGCGCGGGAGCGGGCAACGAGCGGTGTACTCAAGGCAATCGGCGACCGCCCGCGCCGCCGCCGCTGCCGCCCCGCTGCCCACAAAATTCCAGGCAGCGGCCTTATTATAACACCCAAGGCTGGCAAAACGGAAGCATCTTCTTTGTAATCGTAATTTTCCTTTACTAATTCACAAAACCAAGAAACTAGACTAACGTGAATTATACGAGTAATACAAGTCCCGGTAATATATACTTTCCAAAGGAAACTGCGCGCGCCTCAAAGAGATGTCAGCAGCAAGGAAGGGGCCCGAAAGGGCCGAAGCCTGCCGGGGCAGCGGGATTGTCCGAAAGGGTTACCGCTACCCCGGAACACAAAGGGCTAAGGAAGGAACACGGGTGGGTTTTAGTCAGTAAGAGTCTGACACTCCCTTCTGCTCCACCCAGAGCGGGAGGGGTCATTGGATGATTTCCCATCCACAAAAAAAAAAAAAAAAAGGCAGCAAGGTGCATAGTCTGCGACTGTTTACTTATTTAAATTAATCCTTTTATCTCGAACCGGGGTATTATTGGTCTACTGCAGAGCGCGAGTTATCGGTCTGGACCATGCTTCATATTATGGAAAGAAAAAAAAAGGAAGTAATAAGATATAAATAAAATAATTAGATAATTAGGTATATATTATATTTATAGTTTAAATAGGTTTCTGCGTATCTTTATATTTAAAATATTTATTCCTCTATTGATTGCACCTACTACTGTTTGTCTCTGCATCACCCAAAGGTTGACTGGTAGAAAATGCCTATGGCATTAAGTCCGCCTCTGTACATGTATGTGCTTGAAGTATTAAATAAATAAATATTTTATTGACACAGAAATACGTATACATGTTATTTATTAAAATCTCCCTTACAACTATCATTGCAGATGTAGGTATATCTAATGCGATAGCGTGGTCTTATAATAACTCAGGTACTTACAATGCAGCGGGATTGTCCGAAAGGGTTACCGCTGCCCTGGAACATAAAGGGCTAAGGAAGGAACACGGGTGGGTTTTAGTAAGAATCTGACACTCCCTTTTGCTCCCCCAGAGCAGGAGGGGTCATTTGATGATTTCCGATCCATAATAAAGGTACTTACAATTTAAAACTATGAAAAACGTAAAAAAACTAGTAGTACTTACAACAACATCTAAAAATAAAAACTACTGCACTAAATTCCCTAAATAAAAACAACAACTTATAGCCTACTCTAATCTATACTATAACATAAAAAGAACATTAGTATTTTTGCGAATTCACTAAAATGGCATAGTAAATACTTCGATCTTTACGTTAAGATCGTTAATAACCCGAAATGCGCGGGTCAATGGTGTTTTGGCGAGAAGGTTGGTCTTGGCAACCGGCACGGCCCGCAGTGGCGGGCTGCGCCGGCGCCGCCTCCACTCATAGCGGTCTGGTACACATTGCACTCGGGCGCTGCAGTACTCCTGGGTTATGCTCAATGCCACGAAGGAACTAATCAGATACACGACAAGCGTAAATTTTGCAATCTTAGACAACATATCCTAGAATTAACGCACAACCTCTTAAGGGGTCACAACTTTAACTATGGAAACATTTTGACGAGTTATGCGAACATAAATGTAGGGATCAGCATTTTTTTTTCACGATTTCAGGTTTGGTCCCATAGTAAAAGTTGTTCATAATGATGACTCGAATCGTATCTGGTGTATTGTGTATTTTAGTCTGTGGTAAATAAATATATTTTCTTTCTTTTTTTCTTAGTACCATTCAATCAATCAATACCATTTCTTTGCCAACATCCTTCAGTTGAATGGGGCAACACGTTGCATGGGTCGCCCTTAATTTAATATTATAGTAAACCCGTCATTTATTTTCGGAATTGGCCTTGAATAAACTTTATGTAACATTGAAATATGTATCCATTAGTCCGCTAAATGTGCGAGACGTACAGCGAGGTGATTGTGAAACACACTTTCAGTAGCAATGTTTTTCATTCTGTTCAGTTCAACGACATACATTGCGTTATTCACGTTGTTGAGCAGACACATTTTTCGAACATATGAAGCAATGGATTAGCGGATTTCCTTCAAAATGATTCGGATTGAGATTGATAGTGTGTTATGCAATTAGGATCGACGCTTGGAAGAGCCCTATGACCAGCAGTGAAAGGCTTTCGGCGGAAATTATGAAGGAGTGAAATCAAAAGATTTCATGACACATAGGGGTTTATTTATACGCAGCACTTGACAACGGTTGGACCAACTTGGCTATTTTTCATTTTAAAATGTTCGTAATAGTCCGAATTAGGTTTTTTAAAAAGAAAAATGGAAAATGCGGAAAAAACTAAAAGTGCATTTTCTATGGAAAAATTTATGAATGTTTATTTATTAATGTATATTATTACTAGCTGCGACCTGCGGTTTCACCCGCGTAAGTTTTGATCCCGTGGGAATATCGGGATAGAAAGTATCCTTTGTGTTATTCTGATGTATAAACTATATTATTGTAAAGTTTCATCAAAATCCGTTCAGTAGTTTTTGCGTGAAAGAGTAACAAACATCGATCCATCCTCACAAACTTTCGCATTTATAATATTAGTAGGAATAGTAGGATTATTTTCTTGATTTTATATGTCTCGGGACCATGGGGCCTCGGTCCTTTGGAAAGCGTAGGAGGGGCCGAAGCCAACTCAAAATACAATTCATACCAACTCCCACATACACAGCCTCCATACACAATATGGTCATCATCCACCTGCCTTTTACTATGATGGGGTCGGCTTCCAGTCTAACTGGATGCAGCTGAGTAGGTACCAGTATTTTACGTGGAGTGACTGCCTATCTGACCTCCACAACCCAGTTACTGGGTAGTACCCTTGGTAAGACTGGTTGTCAGACTTTCGGGCTTCTGACGACCCGTAACGACTGTCAAAGAACCACAAATGACAGCCGGGACCAACGGCTTATCGTGCTTTCTGAGGCACGGAGGGTTCTTGGTATGTAAAGATGGTCACCCATCCACGGATCAACTGCGGCAAGCGTAGCTTACTTCGCCACAAGCCCCTCACAGCCCCTGACATACACAATCAAGTATACCAAACTAATGTCGGAACCATGTCACAAGTCCTTGTTAAAACTAAAGCTTCGCCAGCATATCTGTCTCGCTATTACGTTTTTCATATAACGAGTCGGATTTAACAGCAGATATTTTTGTGACACTAGTTTGGAAAGAATCGAGCGAGGCTGGGTGTTTGATGGATAGTTTATTAATAATCTAGTAGCGCACTGCGGTTTCACCCGTATAAGTTTCGATACCGTGGGAATATCGGGATAAAAAGTATCCTATGTGTTAATCCTGGTTATAAACTATATGTGTGCCAAATTTCATCCAAATCCTTTTAGCCATTTATGCGTGAAGAAGTAACAAACATATAAACACACGCTCACAAACTATCGCCTTTATAATATTAGTGTGATATAGTGTGAAGTGTGATATTATTTGTATTGACAAACAATATCACACTTCATACTATATCACACTAATATTCATAATATTCACTGCTGAACAAAGGCCTCCCCCTTAGACCACCACGCCGAACGACAATCCGCCACTTGCATCCATCCCCGCGACTCTCACGATGTCGTCGGTCCACCTAGCGGGAGGCCCATAGGGTGTTCACCCTATAATAATTTATAGTAATAATAAGGCTGAAAAGTTTATTTGTTTGCTTGTTTGAACGCACTAATCTGTGGAACTACCATGTCGGATTTGAGAAATTATTTTTGCATTTGATCTACCGGACACAATTCCAGACTTCTGAAGGTCTTGTAATTAAAAACGTTCAAAATCTAGTCGCAATTACATCTCAGCGACAATCAATATCAAAAATTTGTCAGAAATGTAGGGAAATTATAGGTATTTTTAACAGATTGAGGCGGTGAACGTTCTTAAAATTAAGTAGAGGTATTTTTGACAGTTTGGAGATCAGACTGTGAACGTTCTTAAAAAGTATTGCCGCTCAGCTATTGATATTTTTTTATCTCTGTCTCGCCTGATGGAAAGCGATGGATGAAGTCTACGATGGAACGAGCAATTCCTGTAGAAAACCCTGATAAGAATTTGCCCGACCTCGGAGTTGAACTCAGGACCTAATCTCATCTACTGATGAGACCCTGTGTACCGCTTGCGACTAATAAACCAACGAGGCTGATTTTCTGAAACTACACTGTACCGTTATCCAACACCTACATGTCGATGTATACTCACCGGTAAACACACACAACAAATTGTCCGGAATATCCAAGACGTCACTCAATACGTCACAATGTTGCAACATATCACTGTCTGTACTCGATACAAGGGATTACAAACACTAAGTAATTAGATACGGAAGTTCTAATCAAAGGCCTACAAGAATATACCTGCTAGGTATTAAACCCCTTACTAATAAACGTATTATATCAGATGAATAGTTACATACTGTTTTCTCTCTTTCAGTCGTCAGTAATTTGACTTCCGAAAGAAAATAAAACGTTGTGTAACCATACAGACTCTATACAACGTTTATTTGTTAGGTTGGTTTACATTGCTGAGCGTGGGGTCCTGGGTTCGATTCCCGGGTCGGGCAAAGTGTTATTGAGTTTTTCCATTAGGAATTTCTTAGTAACAGCCCGGAGTTTGGAAAATGGCGGTGTGATACCCCCGTGCCTCGGAAAGCACGTTACGCCGTTGGTCCTGCGCCTGATCTTTCTCCGGTCGTGTCGGATTGCCGTCCCATCGGACTATGAGATTGAGGGATGAGGGAGTGCACCTGTGTCTGTGCGCACACTTGTGCACTATAATATCTCCTGCGTACCTGGCTAATCTCCGTTGAGCTTGGCCATCGTGACCGAAATCGGTCGGGGAGGCTATTATTATTATTACATTGGTTTACAAAACTCTATTTAATTAAACTGTTCATTAATCTCACATTAACAGAAAGCCAATTCCCGTAATTGAAAACGTTCAAAATCTAATCACAATCCCATCCCAGCGTCAATCAATGTCAAAAATGTAGGAAAATTAGAGATATTTTTGACAGGTTGAGACTGAGATCTGAAGGTATTTTTATAATTTAAAACGTTCAAAATCTAATCGTGGTCTCATCTTGGCGACGAATGTTAAAAACTTGTCAAAAATGTAGGGACATTAGAGACATTTTTGATAGACTGAGATTGAGATCAGACTGGGAATTGCTCCTCAGACTGTGAAAGTAATTAAAATTTCGTAATTTTATCTGAAGCCAATTGCCAATTGCATCTGAAGGGCAATTCTCGTGAATTGCCCTTCAGATACAATTGGCTATACTTATTGTGGTCACATAAATTGTCATCATGTGCCTGGACTCTTCCTATCTGTGCTGGGGTCATCTCCCAATACAACTGGATGCAGCTGAATAATAAAATTATACATGGAGCGACTTCCTGTTTGACCACCACAGCCCCGTTACTGGGTAACACGTCGATACCCCTTGGTAAGACTGGCTGGTACAACCGGGACCGAAGACTATACGTGGTTCACAAACACCTAAAAGTTTATTTTTCAAATTACCACCACGTTACGACTTGACACATTCCTTAAATTAGAACGCACCATTTTTTCCTCGTGATATTTGTGATATATTTACTCTCAAACAGCCTTACAGACTCACACAAACCCCGCAATACACACAAATTCACTCTATATTAATGACTTTATAAAAAACATTTACACAATGATTTGCAAGTTGCAGCCAATCCTACTGCTTACCCCATATTCACTATTCGATACGCAAGAGTGGAGAAAGACAGTTTTTTTGTTTCTTTCCAAAAGCTATTCGAAAGTATGGATAAAAAAATGATTTTTCAATAAGAAATTATAATGATTTCACTTACTGAAGAACATTTTTAAAACTTAAATTATAGTGATTATAGTATTATAACAACTTTGACACACAAAGGTAGCAGCCATTGTTTTTCTTTACACAAATAATTTACGTATTTACATTTTATTTCGTACGCAAATAATATTAACGAACACGAAACATAAAACTTTTCCATCCACCCACAAAATAAATAATTACCGTGGTCGCAAATATTCAAATATAATAGAATACTCTTTATTATGTACATCATACAAATTACAGACATAAATATAGAAATTTTACAAAAGGGTGACACAATGGGCGGTCTTATCGCTAAGAGCGATCTTTTAAAGACAATCTTTGGATAGATTAAAGAGGGGAAGGAGAGACAAATACTGCAGGTGTAGCGGTATCTAAAACGACGCCAAATGCGAACAACGCGTCGTACTGACGTCACAAAATCCTGCATCTCGCAAGCAGAGTTTACCGCGCAATTAGCATAGATACAACGGCCCGACATAAATCATTGGGCAGTTGCCCGCCAGACATAACCCCGTCTGGTCGGAGTATCCTCCCTTTTCTATGGAGTATGAATAGAATATAAGAGTAGAATATCACTTTACACCCTCTTCCTCATACCTCTATACAGTTAGTCTGTGGTGTATCATTTACATAACACAATAAATACTTACATAAAATATATTAAGGAATGAGAACCCTGTATGTATAAAGCAACGCAAAAGTATCGCACAATGAGGCAACACAACGCAAATATCATAATCATAGCCAAATTAACATGACACGCTTCAAGAAAACCAATTCAGAAAAAAAAATCTTCATTCAGAATACTGAAGGAAGACCAAATACATTACCAATAAAATGTAAATATCATTCACGGATAGCCTCAAGGGACTTCCAGTTAATACGATGGACTTTCATTCAGAAGTCAAGCGTGAACCGACCGTCTTCCGGTCGACTCGATCCTCGCTTGTTTCATGTTTGAATTCGAAAATCAATAGTAGAATGAATGTCGTTGTTTCCGTTCATTTCCTGTTGTAAAGGGTTTGGTTTTATGGGGGAAATAAAGAGGGGATTGAAAGGTTAAAGGTTGTTTTCAAGGTTAATCGGTGTTGTGGAGGTCAAATTTTTGATGGTCGACCGTTCTTTGTTGTCTGAACAAGTAGTTTTTATTTTACATAAATCATCAAAAGGTGATTGAAATTAAAAAGGGGGCCCGTGGCTAAATAATAACAGCCACACAGGTCGATCGATCAGGTTAAGCGACGCTTGCCGCTTTAGGTCTGTGGATGGGTGACCATCTTTACATACCGAGACCACCCCGTGCCTCGGAAAGCCCGCTAAGCCGTTGGTCCCGGCTGTCATTCGTGGATCTTTGACAGTCGTTACGGGTTGTCAGAAGCCTGAAAGTGTGACATCCAGTTTTACCAAGGGGTATCGTATTACCCAGTAACTGGGTTGTGGTGGTCAGATAGGCAGTCGCTCCATGTAAAATACTGTAATTTATCTGCATCTGGATGGACTGGAAGCCGACCCTAACATAGTTGGGAAAAGACTAGGCAGTGATGATTCGAGATAAGCATCTATTGATTTATCCTCATTATATTCGGCAAACCTACTTAATAAGTAGGTAATGAGGCTGTAACGTGAAACGGTTATAGCATACAACCTCCGCGATTAAATTTTGTGGCAACACTGTCAAAGTATGTACAAATTATTAATATTTTAACAAACTTTTAAAATGTATTTTCATTATGGCAACTAAATGTATTATTATACTTTGGTAACAATTACAAATAACGGTTTATGATATTATCTTTATTTCTGGGTGGGGCAAATGTCGTTTTAAATGGTAAAATGTAGTGCAAATCAAGTTGTTGTTCAGTTTTACGATTAAAAAGTATTAGCTAGAAAAGAGGTTTTCTTTATAATTAATTCGAAAAAATAGTACTATATATTAATAGAATAATTGAGAAAATTTTCAACATAAGGAGCAACAAACTGAGTTTCATACTTAACACTCAAATTCCATTGCAACCTAAAACTTAGAAGTTCCATTAATAAGGAAAATAATACCCGTCTAACTATAGGTTTCAAAGTCACTAATTATTTGGAGCTACACAAATAATTTCATGAGTAACACCGCCATTTGTAATAGAAACTGTCGTTGTGTTTGATTTTTTTTTATGCTGGTGAGATTCCTGGATTCGGGGATCCCCCGACCGCACATATTTTTAGGGTTCCGTACCTCAAAAAGAAAAATGGAGCCCCTATAGGATCACTTTGTTGTCCGTCCGTCCGTCTGTCTGTCAAGACCCTTTATCTCGGGAACGCGTGGAGGTATCAAGTTGAAATTAAAACCATAATTATATTCAGGTCTGCGGTCCAATGAAGCTGGGAAAAAATCAAACTTCTAAGTGAACGTAAAAAAAAGATACGACGGTTTATGCCGCAATAAACATATATTTCGACACTCTCAAGGGAATCAAAATGTATAAGGTACTTCCCGTTGACTTAGAATCATGAAATTTGGCAAGAAGCAAGGTCATTAGCACAAGTAAAGTGAAAATCCGAGAACCGTAAATTTGTAGTTATATACCTACTTTGTACGGAACCCTCCCTCGGTGCGCGGGTCCGACTCGCACTTTACCGTATTTTTTTTTTATTGTGTGATTATTCGCAATACCACACTGCGCTCCAAAACACAGATTACTGAAGTTGCTCAAAAAGCCGTTACGCTGAAACCGCCGTATGCCCAATAAGCTGTGGGCCAAAATAACCACTATGTGGAGCTCTGATCCTGCCAGAAGGCGTCGCGGCAGACCCCGTAGAAGATGGCGAGACGATCTGGAGATCACAATTAACCAGTGATCCACTTTAGCCCTGGATCTAACGGTGGGATGATGCAGGCTAACAGTAACAGTTAGGCGCACACGTCAAACTCGCCTGGTATGAAGTGGCTAGCGCCGCCTTAAGCCCACGTTCGCACGGACTTAAAGATATCGTGCATAAGCCCACGTTCACACAAATATCGCGGCTATACTCCATTCACAATAAGATTAAACATTTACACAAACCTTTTTTACAGCTTGTTCAATCGATTTTGACTTCTATTCCGTAGGCATAAGGATGGCATTAAAGAGCAAAAAAGTGCTTACAATAACAACTGTTTACAATTATGTAGTTACGTAATTATATGTGAGTAATCTACCCACCTTTAGAATAAAAACAGGCGTGATTTTACGTTTAGTATTATTGGTGTCTGATATATTATTCAGCTCAGATAAGATTGCTTTCAACCAATTTAACTTTTCCTATATACAGGCTGTTTGGAAGTTATGCTATTTGTAGGCGATTGAATAAACATTATGTAAATTATTATATTTTAATGTACTTATTTGCATAGCCTACAGTTATTGGATTATTTGTTCAGGGTACTTACATGAATTGAATTGAAATTGTTACACGATTTTACCCGTTTTCTTGTGATTACGTATTCATATTTAAAATTAAAACAACACACATTTTAGGTAATTTCATGCAAACAGTTCTTCTTCTTCTTCTGTTCGTGTCAATGGTACTGTTCTTTGTTGTTTTGTTTTTATATAGTTTGAGCCCAGGCGGTGGCCATATGCATGTCGTTATGATAAAAAAAAAAAACGTGTGGGATTGGAGGACCCCCGGCAGAAACTAAATTCAAAATAAAAATCCAAAATGGTAGCTACAAAAATTTCAAAATGACGAAAATTTGTACACTTATGCAGCCGCCATCGTGGATTTTCATTTTGACCTCGCTATAATGGCTTCAGCACGCTCGAAAACCGTGTAAACTATCTGTCTCTCTGTCTTTTTCTATTACATAAATGAAAACTCGCATGGAGGAGGGGCATAACGCGAAGATTTCTCCCATTTTACTCCTACTGCAAGCTCCGTAAAAGAACTTCGTTACAATTAAATTCTTTTAATTCAGGTTAAAATAACCCATATTATTTACATTAAAAAAATATACAATTAATACCTTAATAATTGTAATTTCAAAATGTTGTTACAAAATATACTAGAGTAAAATAAAATGACAATGTGTAACAATGAACGAACAGAAAAATAATGAATCTAATTTAAAAAATTCTCGTGGCACAGTGTTAGTTGTTACCATACTCCTCTGAAACGGCTGGACCGATTTGTATGAAATTTTGTGTGCATATCGGGTAGGTCTGAGAATCGGCTACTATTTTTTAATTTTTTCTTTTTTGCAAAACGACGTTTGCGGTGTCAGCTAGTAATTATGTAAAAACAACTAAAATTTTGTTTTCAAAACCGGTCGAGTCAAGGAATCCTTTTCCGAAAGATATAACATTTCGTTTTATAAACAAAAGTCATAATTTACAACAAAAAAAAAACAACTTCTAAGCCACCCTTTTTATATAGCAAAATAATTAACACGAACTGCTCAATTAAGCCCGCCAAAAGCGGATTATGCGCCATTTCTCACCCAGCCTGTAGAATCTAAAAATATAGAAGAACCAGGAAGTTAATAATATATGAACAACGCCCTTTCGACACGCATAGGGTGTGTGAACGTTGTGGGAAATAAAACTCGTTTGATGTGGCATTGAAGGGCTATTTAGATTATCATCTGATTAATGAAAGTCAAAAAAAGCGAGGGCTAATTTAATATATATTATTAGCCTTCGCTTAGATAACCACACAATGAGTCCCAAACAGCAGTAAACGGCAACGCGGCAGGCCCAGAATGAGATGGCGGGATGAACTGGACTCTTTCCACAAGGATTGGCGCATAACAGCAGTGGATAGGGATAAGTGGAAGGAGGGAAGGGAGGCCTTTGCCCTGCAGTGGGACAGAAATGGCTGATAATAACTATAATAATATTGAGGCTCTCGTTAGGCGGTTGGATCAAGGGTCTGATTCAGAAGGCAGTACTCCTCGATACGACTCGCATTGTGAGGAGTTTTCTGTCTCTGGAGTCCTAACCACCGGTAGCTTGGACCCTGCTCTCGACACCGGCGGATCACTATTTTTTATATTTTTTAATGTTTCTATATCTATGAATGTTTATATATCTTTTTAGATTATTGTAACTATACTATTTATTTATAATTGGGCTTTAATTGTAAACAAGTCAAGGTCAACCTTTAGATACCTACTGGGTAATATGAAAATATTTATACGTACGCACGGCTACACATCAAGCTGTACATAACCAGTATAAGCTGACTTCTGATTGTACGATAAACCTATAAAACGCGAGGTCAGCTAAAACTGGAAATGTATAGCTTGATGTGGGGATACTATTTTTAATGCTCAAAAATACGCCTGTAAGGTTTCTCTAACAGTCAATGGTTCCCTTATAGTTTGATGAATGTGGATAAAGCGGAAGGTGTTGGCTAGGATTGTAGCAAGAGGAAGGATGTTTTCTCTGCCCAAGTCAAATAGAAATAAAAAAATAGCAAAAACCACACGAACACAACCAACACAAAAAGCGCAGAGCATCAGTGACAGCAAACTGACAGCTGACAGACCGCTTTTCGAGTCATAGTGTTGCCATAACAATAAATGGAATTGTTATATAGTTGTGATTATGGTATTGAATAATTATTGCAGGAGGTTCTTCATAAGGAACTTAAGTTTGAACCATACCACTTTTATTTTTTATTATTACTGATGATGTAGTTATTAGTAATAATAACTGCCTAAAAAAATGTTTTAACCAACATGCGGTCTTAAAAGTATACACCAAAATGGTATGAATTTAGTAAATGGCAACACTTGAATAGTGTAAAATCAATAAAGTAATTTGATATTCCCAAAAATTTATGTTTTTTCTGTGGCCCTAAATAAAATACATTATTATTTGAAAAATAATTAAAATCATTTTATGTAACAGACATTGCTAGACGCTAAAATTTTTGTCAACTATTATTCTGCCGTTGTTTTTTTGGTTCTAAGACAAGCCGGTTTCCTCGCGATGTTTTCCTTCACCGGTTTGAGAGTAAAGCACCAGACTGTGTTCGAACCCAAGACTTCGAAAGTCGCGATCGATACACTTGGGTCACCATTGATCATCACATAATTGATCCATATTTTATTTGGCCATCTTCTCCCTCTCCATCCATCTCTCTTTCTCAGTCACCTGCGTTGCCAATATTATGCCATTTGCCAATTCCATAAGACTTGAATAAAAAATAAGCAATTTTAATCTCCAAAGAATAATAATCAGAGCATCCGTGACAAAATACAGAACGGAAGCACTTGCATATGAAGCGTGTAGCTGTAACGTATCATACGCCGGGAGATAAAACAACTGCCGCGCTGTGTGCCGCTAGCAATTATTTATTTGTTGGTGCAAGGGATGAATTGGTGGCGGGGTTGAAACTGAGAGCATGTTTAAAAATTTGGTGTAAGGTACAGAAGAGACGATTGCGTACTGTACCGGAATATGGAATTAGACTGTTACCCTAATTGCGTAAAACACTATTAATCTCAATCTGTATGATTTTGAAGGATATTGCCACAAAATACAGAGAGTACAGAAGTCAATCTACATACAAAGTGCGCTCGAGCAACGCACACATAGACATCGCTCACGGACACGATATCTCGGACCAGTCGGGACCTGTGCGAGCGCGAGTGCCATCCGCTTGAGACACGCGTCTGCGAAATGCAAAAATGGAGCAACAAAAAATAAGTTATTATAACTGTTGAGTGGACGGTTGTTTAAATTCAACATTAAACGGTAAATTGTCGTTTTTTAAGCTACCAGTTGTTTCAGAGAGGTATTGTAGGTATTTGCTTGTATTTCGATGGTTTGTTTTAACGTAACACAGTAGTTAGGTAGGTAGATAAGCGCCCCGGCCCCCGGCCCCGCGCCGTAGAAGCGTACATGACTTTGTGGCACTTTGTGACAAATTTGTAATATAACAATAACATTAAGATTAAAATATTTGAGTTATTATTGGTTTATATTTCCTTTCTTCCTGTTTAATTCTCAACAATAAATCAAACAACTAGATGCGAGTGCCACTACCACGATACTTTTTTGTGCATAAGCCAAAGTTGACAACCCTAGCGCGACCGCAGAGCGTAGGTATGAAAAGTGAAGTACATACATGTGATTGACTTCTGTACTCTCTGTATTTTGTGATATTGCTTTCGAAAAATTGTCTGCTCAACAAAGTAAATAACGCAATTAATGCTGTTGAACTGTCAAAATACGTAAAAGCCATTACTACTATCCCGCATATTAGCAGTAAGTATGCTGTCAAATATTTAAAGTGTTTTGTGGTCTTAAATTTAAAACCTGGCAATTGAAATGATAAAACCGCAAAATTGCATGATGTCTTTTCGAGTTAGTATTCTACGCCACTGACACCTAGAAAAATATGAGTGAGAGAAGAAGAGAGAGAGAAGAATGAGAATTCGATTAACGCTTAGGTAATATACCACTACCACTGTTTATCTCTGCATCACCCAAAGGTTGACTGGCAGATAATGCCTATGGCATTAAGTCCGCCTCTGTTCATTTATGTCCTTGAAGTATCAAATAAATAAATAATTATAAACAATGCAAAAAGTTCAATGCTGGTAAGTTTAACGACATGGAAAATGGAAAGGAAAGTTTGCGCTGTAGTTATTAGGTTATTCCCGAAGTTTTCAGGTGCAAAATCAAATCGCCATCTGCTCCTAACTCACTCCTATGCAAAGGTGGCGGAAAAAGGCAAGCGCTGAATTCGGGGTCATAAATAATATGACATCCTTATCTATAACAGGTATTGTTTACTTGCCCCTGAGCTGATTTACACTTGCTAAAATGTAATTACACGGCCTGTTTGTTTGATGGCCGCTGTCTATTAGACTATTAAGTGCTTAGAAATGGTTTCGAGTGGGTAATATTCATGTGCTGCTTCCAATTTGTCTTTACTTTTCACATTGACAATAACGTGGATACTAATATTGGACTTTGCGTGCCTAACTTTTTCAGCCCACGATTGTATAGTAACAAAAAATAAGGCTTGCATTTAACGATTTTGATTATGAATCTCTTTTTGCGTACCTTAGATAATTTTGTATTTTGGGGTCTTAAAAGTACTAAATAGGCAAGTAACTGCGACCAGATTGAATATAGCGCTCACCAGCCGCTGCCGCGAAACCCTTCGGAAAAGTGCACATCATCAGAAGTCAAAAAAGTTTATTGTTTAAAAAAACAGAATTCAATTCATCACTAGCCGAAACGTGGATACTCACGGTATGAGTGGTCCATAAATTAAAGGTCGCTCAGCTAGCTATGGAACGGGCTATGCTTAGAGTCTGTCTGAGAGATTGAATCCGGAAAGGGGTTGATCTGGCAGAGAACCAAAGTTATCAACATAGCTCACAGAATAAGCAAGTGGAATTGGCAATGAACCGGCCCTATTAGCCGTAAACTGATGACCGTTGGGGTAGACATGTTCTTGAGTGGAGACCGCGAATTGGTAAACGAGTGCACTTGTGTTTGCGCACACACTTGTGCACTATACGAGTAATATCTCCTGCGTACCTGGCTAATCTCTGTTGAGATTGGCCACCGTGACCGAAATCGGTCGGGACGCTATTATTATTAATAAATTATGGATCACTATAGAAGCTTTTTGATAGACACGTTTTTTCTACGGCGCGTTTATACTCATACGCCGTGTGTAGGCGCGGTCGCCAGTGTTGTATATGTAATGTAATGTCTATGGGAGCTTTTTGACGGATCCGTTTTTTAACCCCCAACACAAAAAAAGGGTGTTATAAGTTTGATGTGTCTGTGTGTCTGTGTATCTTTGTGATTGTCTGTGGCATCATAGCTCCTAAACGAATGGACCGATTATGATGCGGTCTTTTTTGTGTAAAAGCTGATTTTATATGATTTATACGCCGCGGTACGATGATGTTTCCCTTCAGCGATGTCAGTAACATTCAAGATAAACTCAGAAAGCCTACACACCAACATACAGATATAATTATGTCGTTTTTTACACCACGTGTTACGATTCCTATATAACCCTTTTGCTTCGTCTGCGTTCGGTTAAGATAAGAATAGCCTTTTTATAATAAAAAGTTCAGCAAAGCGGATACGTTTACAAAGAAGCACAATACTTGTGCATTTCAGCTTAAAAGTAGGTAAACAGTTGCAATTCCCGCGAGAATAACCATCTGATATATTAAATGTCACGGTTTTCTTTATCTCTAGAACATTCCAAAATAATGGACACTGAAAGTTTACGCTGGACAATTTCTGTAATAATACAGGGTAAGTTTTAACCTTTTAATTACATTTTATTCGAAAAAAAGAGATTCATTTTAACACTGCGTATAAAAGCGAACGAAACAAAATCAGTCAATGTAACGTTTACTTTAAGAAGAGGATCTTGTCCTCCAGTCAAATTAAATAACATTGAAGTTCCACAGGCAGGTCATGTGAAATATCTTGGATTGCACTTAGACAAAAGACTTGCCTAGCAAAAAAAATTTACTAATAGGAAGCAACTTGGTATCCAAACAAGAAAACTTTAATGGCTTATTGGGCGAAAATCTCAACTTTCACTTGAGAACAAAATAATCCTGTACAAGACAATGCTGAAGCCCGTCTGGACGTATGGGATCCAATTATGGGGCACCGCATCTAACTCAAACATTATTTGTCACCAAGTTAAAAAAACCAATTTTGTAATAGCACTCTCCACTACAGAAACAGCTACCTTATGTCCATTAAAATATATAACCATATTCCAAAAGCGATAAGAGAGCTACCATTTAATTTTTATAAAAAAAAATCTAAAAAATTGGCTACTCGAAAATATTTTTTACAGTTTAACAGAATTTTTTTATTATAAGGGTAAATAATACATGTATATTTTTTATGTAATGAGATAAGTTGGTAGATTTATTTAGTTGTATAATAGAAATGTTATTGCTGTGTTTTTATTTGTTATTGTATATTAGAGTATAAAATAAGTGTTTAGTATAAGTGTTTTGTACCTATTGTTTATTAGAGTTTAAGTAGAACACAAGTTAGGTTTTATACCTACCCACGTGCACATTAGGTTCACATTGTGCATTGTAAATATTCGTATGCCGCTTTTAGCGGCGGATGTGTTGAACTTATCCATTTATACCAACCAACTTTGTACCTACCATATCCTACGAATAAATGTCTTTGTCTTTGTCTTTGAAATCCTACAAAGGTTTCAAAATAAAGCCCTGCATAAGATAACTAACGCTCCCTGGTTTGTTCCCAACGAACTACTACATCGTGATCTAAGAATACCCACTGTAAAGCAAGAAATTGTCCGCCATACTAAGACCTATAAAGAACGCATCAAAGAACATCCAAATGCCCTAGCTCGGCCATAAATGGACCACATCAAAGCGCGACGATTAAAGCGTTCTATGTTCTATGTTATGGGTTTGGTTTCCGCACTTAGTCCTTCAGTTGGACCATTGTGCGTGGGCCATGGCGGCCGTCGGTGATTATTCCAACCAGCCCACCTCCCTCCAGAAGCTGATTAGGTCTCCTGGTTTGTTGAGAACATCTGTGTACGATCTGGGTCTCCCGAGGGTTTCTGATCTAATCTGTGTGACGCCTGTGCACTCAAAGAGCACATGCGCAACAGTTTCATCAGCCTCCATGCATGCTCTGCACAGGGGACTGTCCGTTATTCCTATGGTGTGGAAGTGTTTATTTAGCGAGCAGTGTCCCGTGATGGTCCCCGTCACCAGGCGCAAGCCTTTCCTGTCCAGTCGCAATAAGCGCCTGGTTAGCCTGCCATCTAATGATGGCATAGCTTCCTTGGACTGCCTGCAGCCTGGTGACGATGTCCACCAACTTTCCGCTTGTGCGATTAAAGCGTAAAATACCACAAGATAATGTAGCCCAATCACTGTAAAACATACTGTCTAAGTAAAAAAATGGACATACTGAGCGCGCCAGCAATAGCACCAACCAACATATTGCTGAATGTCCCACGAAGGAGACAGATTGTAGTAAACGGAGAAACAAAAAAAAAAATTAACACTTTGTCTGAGAGCAACATATTTTGCCTATTTACAATCAATTCAGCCTATCTCAGTCCGCTGGACATAGGCCTCTCTCGCGCCCTGTCCTCCACCAGCTTTATCCAGCCTGTCCCAGCGACTTTCTTAAGGTTGTCGGACCATCTAGCCTGTGGAGCATCCTATGCTCCGCTTGCCGATACGCGGATATTTCGAAACCTAGAATGGGTATTTACCTTATGAGAATTTAATGAAATTAGGTAAGAATGAATTTAATGCAATTACGTATATATTATATTCATAGTTTTAATAGGTTTATGCGTATCTTTATATTTATAATATTTATTCCTCAATTTTAATGATTGCACCTACCACTGTTTGTCTCTGCATCACCCAAAGGTTGACTGGTAGAAAATGCCTATGGTATTAAGTCCACTTCTGTACATTTATGTGCTTGAAGTATTAAATAAATAAATATCGATGGAACCGCACGTATAATGTGGGTAGGTATTTGCTTAATTAATCTCTGAGTAAATCTTACCCCGTTTTATTCGCATTAAGTTTTTGTTCATTAACTCAGTTATTTTACTCTATTGCCGATAAATACTGCAATGCAGATGACGAAATGTTACTATTTCACTGCAAAGAATGCCTGAGCTTAATAACAAATGAGTACTGACGCAAACTCCTAACTCATATTTTGTCTTCCATCAAAAATTCATAAGCCATTTACTACAGACACAGCCTAAAATATCCAGCGAAACAACTTACAAATACAGCCACAGCAGATCAGTATTCAGTGCGAACAGACAGCTAAAGTAACGACCGTGTGAGAACGAATTGGCTTATTTATTTTATTAGCGTTCCGTATTGGGATACGAAAACGAATTTCGCCAAGTCCCGTTTCGAGTTTGGCCAAGACTAATTTTATTTTGTACATAGATATTCTGTGGATGTACACTTTTATGTTTTGCCCAAAATGGGGAGATAATTTTGGGTGGCAACACTAAAAGAAGTATTCAAATTGTGTAAATATTCATTAGGCGTAGGATGGTCGGGGATAATTATTAATTATCCCCGACCATCCTACGCCTAATGAATATTTACACAATTTAAAACCTCAAACGGCTCAATACTCCTCTATCAATCAATCTTCATTATTTTTTTTTTCGTGAATTTTCCCCATGTTTTCGTAGTTATTTTGCTATTCGGGGCGAAGACAAATCCGACAAATCAAAAATCATAAATATCGGTTGACCCGTTCTTGAGTTACAAACGGTGTAACTAACCCGACTTTGTTTTATTTATATAGAAGATAAATAAAGGTAATTTAAAAATTTATAAGTAGGTCACTTTTGTGAATTACTTTCGTGATTATTATTTTTGCGTTTTAAAACCGTAAAATATGAATGATCTGAGGGGCAATTCTCGTAATTTTTAGGAAAAGAAAGAAAAGAAAGAAAGAAAAAGTATTTATTGCACCTCGTACAGGAGGATCACAAACTAAACTAAACACAGTCTAAATTAAAATACCAAAATAAAAACTGAAAAAAAAAAATTAAAAAGTAACAAAAAGAAAAATGAAACAGAAAGAACGTTCACAGTCTGATCTCAGTCTCAATCTGTCAAAAATACTTCAAATTTCCCTACATTTTGACAAGTTTTTGACATTTGTTTGTCGCCGAGATGAGACTGCGACTAGATTTTGAACGTTTTAAATTACGAGAATTGGCCTACTGATTCTATTAGGTTTTAAATTGTGCCTACTACTTTAAACATCATTAATCTAACTACTTGTTGGCGTAGCACGGAGGACACATGACATTCATTGTGGTATACGTCAAATTAAAGTGACATTTGACAAGCTGTCATTTTGTTACGGAGCGTCGCATTTATGGTAGCGAGGCGCCGGTAGACTCAGACACGTTTAGCACGAGAACTGTCATCGAATTATATTTACGACAAATCGTTTGATCCGGCACAGTTAAGTGACGATGGATCATACTGAGGGGCAATTCTCATATTTTTTAAGAACGTTCACAGTCTGATCTCAGTCCCAATCTGTCAAAAATACTTCAAATTTCCCTACATTTTGACAAGTTTTTGACATTTGTTTGTCGCCGAGATGAGACTGCGACTAGATTTTGAACGTTTTAAATTAGCAGAATTGGCCTACAGATATAGGTCTCCCTGAACCTACAAAATCACCATTCTTCTGCCCTTATCCCAATTTATTTGGGGTCGGCGCAACATGTATTTTTCTTCCATACTTCTCTATAAGTCTTCATCTCAGTAGTCTCCCCCTTTGTAACCATATCATCATTCACACAGTCCATCCATCGTTTCTTTGGTCTTCCCCCACTCTTAAAGCCATCGACATCCATACTCAATACTCTCCTCACGACATTTTCCTCATTTCTCCGTAACACATGCCCATACCATGACAACCGATTTCCACGCAACTTTCCAGTTACCGGTGCCACTTTCAAATTTCCTCTCATATTGGGTCTCATATTGGTTCTCATGTTGGGTCTCCCTCGTTACTGCAGCGCTTCGACAATGTTTGCGGAGGCGCGCGTAGATTGCTTTTATGCAACAATGCGCAAGAGAGCCACCTCGCTAGTTCGGCGAGTGCGGGGGAGCTCCAACAGCATGCTGGCCGCGCTCGCGGAAAGGGTCGATTGCACCTACATTAATCACTGCTGTAGGTTACATATTGATCGCGGGTAATGTGACTGGTCTAATGAGTCAATTCAATATAATTGTGATATGTGTTGTGTACCTATGTGTTGTTTTTAATGATTTCTATGTTTAGCTGTGCTTGATTTGTGTAATGTGACTGTGTCTGTATGATTATTTATGAGTCTGAGAAACTTGAAATAAATGGTGATATATATACTCATTCCTTATTCTATCCATTCGTGTAACATCACACATCCCTCTTAGCATTTTCATTTGCAATTGCCTTTCATTCATCCCTTTTGTGGCCCAACATTCTGATCAGTACAGCAGGTCTAATCTAGGTTTTGTATACCTTCCCCTTAAGTTTAAGGGAAATGCGGGAGTGCCAGATTGCTCCCGTGACCTGCCGCGATTTCACCCATCCAGTGTTAGTTCTGTGAGCCTACAAACTTAATAAAATGTTTAAATTCATTGACAGACAACGCACAGCCTAAGCCGCTGGGTCTAGAAGCGTGTAATTTTGCACAAGAGTTCCTATTACGTAACAAACCGGTCAAAGTCAAAGTCAGACCATTTATTTCAAATAGGCACGTAAAAGGCACTTTTGAACGTCTAAAATTAAAATGGCAATCACATCCCTAAACCATTTTACTCGTAAAAAAATATATAATTTCGAGCTGCCATTGCTGTTTATATCTTTGGCAAAAGAATTGTTTAGGCTTAGATGGTGTATGTAACTGGGAACCATACACAACAAGACAAATACATGGTCATTCCCATTTTCAAATTATCTCTTCTTCATTTCCCTTCTTAAGCATGATCATAGGTATAATGGGCACATTTAATGAATGACAACAATTTTATGTTATATACTGTGTTCAGATGATAAGGATTAACTACTGTTATGCATACATATTAGGTCCTATTAAAAGCAAAGTCATTATGTCTATGACTTTATGTGCGGTTAGAAAGATCGACTTTAAGGCCTACTCTATATGAAAACCAGATTAAAATAATGATGACGCACACTCGCAAAAACAGTCTCATAGCCAAAATTTTTGTTGAAGTCAAAATGTAACAAAAAAACAGTTTTTACACAAGACAGAACTATTTGTATCCTAGAGTTTGTCACGTGTATATGTACAGACGCCAGTACATCAAGCTAATACAATTTGTCAAATTTCTTTCATAGATTTTCAACTTTATCGCTAAAGCATAAAGTTCAAAGTTGATTGTGAAAATTTTACAGTTTTGGGTAGTTTGATGTGCTGGCGTTTCTACGGTCGCAGTACTTTAGAACAAAATTTTACTTTATCGCAATTAAAATAACTTACTCTAATATTTTTTCTTTAACAAATAACTCTTACATCTTCCAAAAAATCCTCTATAAAGTATCTCAATCCGATACTTTTAAAACTTAGTCCATCAAACAAGTAACAAAAAACTTATAATTTACGAAAAAGCTCCAAACGCATCCAGTACTATCCGGCCAAATCTGGTTTTAATTGCTCCGAGCCAGTAATTTGAAGCGTCTCAGACTGAATGAAACTCTATAATCGCCTTTTTCAACGAAAATGTGGATTTTTCGTGTACAAAGTTAGGAAGTAGACCCCGCTTTTGGCCAGGAAGGGGCGCCCTAGAAGCACAATATAGTAACCTTATTGGTGATGTTCTGCAGAAAGATTATGTGCATAGTACTCGCAACCGTCGTGCGTGTATGGTACCAGAGGGGCAATTCTCGTAATTTTTAAGAACGTTCACAGTCTAATCTCAGTCTCAATCTGTCAAAAATACTTAAAATTTCCCTACATTTTGACAAGTTTTTGACATTTGTTTGTCGCCGAGATGAGACTGCGACTAGATTTTGAACGCTTTAAATTACGAGAATTGGCCTACTGATGTATAAACATCCACGAGGCAAAAGGAGTATGTAAGGATCATAGCAGGTGGTATTCTGTAGTTTCTGCTTTCCCGCAAGGTAAGATGGCGAGAGTTTATATCTGGTAAAGTTAGGAAGTCTGTTTTATATTTAGTCTTCTACTCAAGTACAGACGCCAGCACATCAAGCAAAGTTCTTTAATCTGGCAAAGTTCTTTAATACTATATTGTTGTTATAAACTCTCTAATAGTCCAATGGGACGGCAATCCGACATGACCGGGGAGAGATCAGGCGCAGGACCAACGGCTTTAACTGCTTTCCGAGGCACGAGGGTATTAAACCGCCAACTTCCAAACTTCGGACTGTTACTAAATTCAAATTCAAATTCAAAAATCATTTATTTCAATCCATTCCTAGATCATAAACACAATAAGTTTAAATAAACACACACACACAATAAGTTTAGTAGAAATTCCTAATGGAATAACTCAATAACACTTTGTCCGACCCGGGAATCGAACCCAGGACCCCACGCTCAGCAGTCGCGCTTGCAACCACGAGACCAACGGGTACTATATTGTAGTGTCTACACTTATATACTAAAATCACATTAATATTAAGTACTAGCTGACCCGGCAGACTTCGTACTGCCTCAATCGATAAATAAAAGACAATTGACTGTACATTTTATTTCGAAAACGTTTGTATGGGAAATATAAAAGGGGTGTTTGTAGGGTTTTTCCGGGAATTATTCGATTTTTCTCACCTTTTAAACCTTCCCTAGACCTCCACGAACATTTCAAGACCAAGGTAAGATAAATTCGTTCAGCCGTTCTCGAGTTTTAGCGAGACTAACGAACAGCAATTCATTTTAATATATATAGATAAAGGCGAAAGTTTGTGAGTGTGGTTGTGTGTTTGTTACTTCTTCACGCACAAACGGCTGAACGGATTTGAATGAAATTTGGCAAACAGATAGTTTATAACCAGGATTAACACATAAGATACTTTTTATCCCGATATTCTCACGGTATCGGCACTTGCGCGGGCGAAGTCGCGGGCAAAAGCTAGTATCACAATAAAATAATAACGAAGTCAAAACTTATGTCGTAACATTTACGCAATGTATGTTGTCCTTGGTGCAATGACAACAAGCAATGGAAAATATTGTCAAAGTTTTGATTGAATACGAAGATTTTGGCTACTTTGTATGTGTGTATTTGACGTTTCCTACGTTCCCTTGGGATATTTTACGACATCCACGCGGGTGAACCCGCGGAAAAAAGCTAGTTGAAAATATTATGGAACAGTTACAGAATATACAAGAAATCTATGTAGGTACTAGAAAGTATTATATTATTATTAAAGTATTATATAGGTCCCGGCAAAAATATTTTCGTATTTTTCATACAAAAAAAAAAATTCTTTTAGGTTTCATTTTTAATTTATTTATAATATGTATGTGCCGTGTTGATCGATGACTTGTTGCCATCTTGTGGGCAATGCCATGATCCCATTGCTGTAGAAGTTTTGAGATTTTTTATCAAAAAAATCTGACAGGTACTTTTCACAGTGTTCTTTTGAGGTTAACTTTATGCTTCCTAAAGAGTTCAGAAGTGACCGAAACAGGTAAAAATCTGATGGAGCAAGATCAGAGCTATACGGAGGATGCATCAACACATCCCAGCCAAGCTCTCTCAATTTTTGCTTAGTGGCTATAGATGAGTGCGGTCTGGCGTTGTCGTGATGAAACACCACGCCCTTCCTATTCACCAGCTCCGGCCGGTTTTCCTCAATAGCTTCTTTTAACCTCATCAGTTGTTGACAGTAGAGGTCAGAATCGATAGTTTTATCCGGCGGCAAAAGCTCATAGTGGACGATTTCTTTCCAATCCCACCAAACACACAGCATCACTTTGTTCCGAGTCAGGCCGGGCGTTGCCACGGTCTGTGGGGCTTGTCCATGCTTCGACCACGATCTTTTTCGGACATTCTTATCGTAAGTGATCCATTTTTCATCACCCGTAATCAACCGTTTAAGAAATGGGTCCGAATTATTCCGTTACAACAAAGAATCGCAAATGGAACGTTGCATTAAGTTTCTCTCAGTGAGATCATGTGGTACCCAAATATCAAGTTTTTTCTTGTACCCAGAATTTTGTAAATGCCGTAAAACTGTTTTGTGATCAACATCCAGTTCTTCAGCAATATCATAACTACTAATATGTCGATCTTGCTCCACTTTTTCAAAAATGGCACTGATTTTATCCGTGACAGGGCGTCCAGAGCGAGCTTCATCCTTCACTCTAAAATTTCCTGACTTGAAACGCTTGAACCACATTTGTGCTACTCGTATTGATACCGCATTAGGTCCGTAAACCGCACAAATTTTATTCGTGGCGTTCGTCGCATTTTTACCTTTTTTATAATAAAATTTTAAAATGTACCGAATTTCTTCGTCACACACGTTCATGTTGCTTGCTTGAAAAACAATTGAGAAATGGCGGGAACTAGTTTTTTTTTAATTTATTGCATCTTTAGAATGTCAACGTTTAATAGTATTAAAACCAGCCAGTTACATTCATTACTGCCAAAGAGGTTTTGATTACTAACAATAGATTCAAAATACGAAAATATTTTTGCCCCGACCTATTACATACCCCTTTACCTAACTATGTGAATATGTTCTACCTTACCACCTATCCTCCACATACCATTAAAAAAAATTGAAACTGAAATCATCCAATCGTAAATAAAAGGCTTCGAACAAAAACAAACCTAGTTTTATTACCCACAAAGGGGTTTTTACGTTTAAAACCAATTTCGTTTTATGCAATCGAAGCGGTAGAGTCCAGGAAACCTCTGTATTTACATACGACCACCGTTTCAGTTCAAAGGATTTTTGCGCTTATAACGCTGAATAATCATAATGTTTGATGTTATTGATATCAGTCGATACCAGAAATATTGGTTTCGGCGAAATTAGCAAATCTTTTGCCATAGTTTTTTTTTTTTTGCTTCGTCTAGTCTAGTTTAGGTATGTTCGATAATCGGGTTTTTTTTTCACAAAATATAACGCCCAAAAAATACAGAAAGTTTCCAATAGCGAACCTCCTCTTTTTTTAAAACGGTAAATTTTTAAACATCAAACATACTAGAATACACAAAATAATATTGGCATAATTATTTTGTGTATTCTAGTATGTTTGATAATCGGGTTTTTTTGCATAAAATATAACGCCCAAAGTAAACACAAAGTATCCAATAGAGAATCTGCTCAGTTTTTAAGTCGGTTAATAAGTTAGTTATCTAGCTTACGTTTATTTATTTATTTATTTATTATTAAGGCACATCAACAACACAAACACAAACATTTACAAATAACAGAGAACAGACATGGACCAGTGTTTACGTTAAATTAATAATTAGCTAACTTGGTTTGGCTAATATGTAATACGACAAAAAATATCTTATTTAACATTTACCTCACCTACTTACTTAGTTTCCGAGTTATGGGCTAACAAAAGTACCCATTGTGTAAACTTGGTTAACCTAGCTCTCCTCACAGAAAACTGTTTCAATGGCTGCAATCTCTGTTTTGTTGTTTTATTTTCTTTACATTGCAAGTACGATTCTGTTATAGACTTTGTTATCCGCTTTGTGAGTGAATAAATACAATTTGGTCTGATTTAGACTGTTTGTAAGTGATACAAGGAAAGGGTTGACAATGTCAAGTAAATATATTTCGAATCTTAACTCGTACTTAAGTTGGTAAATAGTACAGAAATTCTATAAAGTATCAAGAAAGCACAGGTAAAAATGTCTACAGTTGATGGCAGAAGTTACCCACTTACTATGACAAAAATCACACTGGCATGCAAAACTTAACCACAGGCAGGGCTCAAATACACCAATCCGATGATCTAAGCATTATTAAGACTTTTTTCTCTGTTTCGTTTTATAATGTCAACTCCAAAAACATACAAACATGATTATTGTGATGCTTAAATAGGGAGTCGAAACAGTCTCTCCTAATTTATAGATTACTCAATAATCTAGTTAGAAAAATAGCGCGTCACTCAAGAATTTGTGAGTACACCGTGTTATCAATAATGCATACTCTGTAAGTCCTTCATGTACTACAAACACTTCTTCTTCTTCTTCTTAACGTGTCGATGGCTAAAACCCTAAACATTTTTGACCCAAAATTCAGTTGTGCGTACTCCGCTCAATGACGCAGTCATAAGATCATCAAGTGTACAGGCGCAGGATGGAAAGTAAAAACATAAAAAAACAATACCTTTAAGTGCTTAAATAAATTATTGCTTTATAAAAAGCATCCATTCCGCCAAGCAAAGCAGGTATCGAAACCAATTTAAACATCGCTTATAGCCGATACCAATAACGTGTGTTGTCCATCACTATTACGAGTACGTACTACTGAACCCAAGAATCCAAGGAAATTACTTCGAATAAAATTTCCTGCGGAGCCCATTCTGTATCCAATTCCATACTTCAAAAGGCTTGTTGCTATTGGTTGTCCATCTTTTGAGATTAGTTCTGCAACACATTATTTACTGGTTATATTGGTTTTTGAATTGGTTTGAGGGCTCGTGGCTAAATTATAACAGCGGCACGGATCGAACTTTAAGGTTAAGCAATGCTTACCGATGGGATTCCGTGGATGGGCCCCATCGAGGCCCCTCCAGGCTTGTGGACCCGGCTGTCATGCATAGATCTTTGTCAGTAGTTACGGGTAGTCAGAAGCCCGAAAGTCTGCGAACCATAGTCTTAACAAGGGGTGTCATTTTACCCAGTAACTGGGTTGTGGAAGTCAGATAGGCAGCTGCTTCATGTAAAATACTGGTATTCAGCTGCATTCGGTTACACTGGAGGCTGACCTCAACATATTTGGAAAAGGCTAATGATGGCATAATGGTCTCTGCACACAGCCGGCGTGGCGTGGCGGGGCGCAGCGTGGCGGGGCGTCGACACGGCGCTGGCGCGGCGGCATCGGTCATACTGCGGGCGCGATCACGTCCCGTCCCGCCACGCCTATTCGTACAAACCATACGTGAGCACGAACACATTCGATGTTTTTCCCCGCCCCGCCGCTTCTGAGTTGTATTCGCGCTCGGCGCGGCGGCGGCGTGGCGTGACGGTTACCGTCGCGTCGAGCGGGACGGCTCTGCGTCATCCGTAATATCTAGTACATTACAACTGCTCAGCGTCGCGTCGCCGTCCCGTCCCACCGCGCCGCGCCCGCTGTGTGCAGAGACCTTTAATGGGAATTGAAGGAAGATACTCAATACTAAATTTTTTATTGCATTCCATATTGATATAGATTTTTATACGGCGTACTTACCTAGAGTACCGCCATGTTGATTTTTTTTTCAAAAAGGCGGCCACGATTGCTCCCTATAAAAATCGATAGCTGACATCAATGCAAACAGAAAACTTACAGAACCAAACCCCGTAAAGCATCACGTTTCCGAGATATTAACGTTTAAAGTTGATCACGTTCAAAGCCCATAGTGACAAAAGTATGTCAATATTAAATCAAATCTAAAAAACATTTACTTGAAGAAGTTAATACCTACTTGCACTCAAGAAACAGGAGGCCGATTCCTGTAATTAAAAAATCGGTTGTCTGTAAAGTCAGTTAATGACGATAGTTGAACGTGACAACGTCATAAGAAAATACTAAAAAAAAAAAAACTCTTTTGCCTCTTTGTCGCTCGTTCCGCGCTCTCGCTTGCACTTCAAGCCTTAAATGGAACGCCTCAGAGCGAGGTAACGCCGCATGACGGCATGTTTTTTCGTACGTGCAGCCAGCTTCATCGAATTATAAGACGTTGTCATTTCAGCGACAATCGATGTCAAAAACTTATCCAACAAAATGTAGGGAAATAAAAGGTATTTTCGACAGATCTGACTGTGAACTTTAATAAAATTACGAGAATTGCCCCTGATTTCTTCGATAGCCTATCCGATAAATAAATTCTACATTACCCATATCAACTGTTACAATAAAATCTAACTATCTTTATTTTCGTCTAAAAACAAGTTTCCGAGAGCAATCTCTGGACTATTTATAAATGATTTCTGGTCTAGTGAACCGCGAAATTTCGACTGATAAAGACGGATATTTTTACTAAATGTATTTTTTGTTTGGGGAAAAAATATAGCTGTTTATATTTTCATCATGGTAACAAATTGGATTTACTGATATAAGTTAAGCGTAAGCTTTTTACTGTGTAGTTTGAAATGGCGAAAAAATGTTGTGTGAGATAAAACTGTTTTTGTGCTTAACTTTCTTATCTGAGCTGTGTTTTTCTTTCTTTGGCACGAGGTATAAGAAAATAATAACTTGTGTCGTGGAGAAAAGATTATTCTGTTAGTGAAGTTAGTGGCAGCTTTGACTAAGATTGTCAGTTTTAGGGTTCCGTAGCTGTAGTGATTAATAGATATGTAAATACTGTATCAATCACAAAAGCGGGGTAGTTTTTGTCACTAATGTCATCTGTCAGTCATGAGAAATGGCGGGAAACGGGGAAAGTGAAGCAGCGTCTGCACGATAGCGCTGGGTATTCAACGCAAAGATGGAATCAACAGGATTCTACAGTACCCACGGTGTGATAACGTGATCCTTAAGGGCCTATAGGTACTACCTCAAATGGCTTAGCATGATCCTCCGTTATGTCGAAAATACTGCAGCATTAATTTTGAAATAAATATATTATGGTAAAGTTGAGGATTAACGCTAGGTCTTATGTTAGACGAAAATACGATTTCATAAAATTTTCTCGATAGAAAAAAATTCCAAAGTTACCTCCAAACCGAACAATAAACCGCTGGTATTCAAAAAATACTTCAAATTAGATCATGAAACTATATATACTAAACAAACTAACTATAAAGCAGGTCTTATGTTATTTACTTTTTTTTAATTACCATTATTTTCACCGTAAAAAGCAAATACCTAAACTATTGGCGCTGCCTGCCGCCTAGCACCGCACTCTGTCTCGCTCTCACTCAGTCCGCGAGCAATATCGTGTGAGCGACATAAATAGTGAATTTTAGCTCAGGTAGTATAGGCTCTTAATAGTAATAGTCCTCTTTAACGAATTTCGGCCATGGCGGCCAATCTCAGCGTAGACTAGCAGGAGATATTGTACAAGTGTGAGCGCAGACATAGGCGCACTCTTTGTTCCCTCACTCTCATAGTGCGATAGGCCGGCAATCCGACCGGGGAGAAATCAGGCTCAAGACCAACGGTTTATCGTGCTTTCCGAGACACGGGAGTATTAAACCGCCAACTTCCAAATTTCGGACTGTTACTAAGAAATTTCTAACGGAAAAACCCCAAAAACAATTTGCCCGAACTGGTAGTCGGGCCCAGGACCCCACGCTCAGCAGTCACGCTTAAGACCACGAGACCAACGGGTCAGTAACCTTAATACTAGGCCTACGGTGTGTCTGTCTGTCACAAGGCTGCATCTTTTTAACTGTTATACAGAGTGTGGCGTAAATAATGGATAACCCTGAAACTGTCGACTGGCCAGATTATCATCTATCATTCTGTAATGATTGCACCTACTACTGTTTGTCTCTGCATCACCCAAAGGTTGACTGGTAGAAAATGCTTATTGCATTAAGTCCGCCTCTGTACATGTATGTGCTTGAAGTATTAAATAAATAAATATTATGTGTAATCATTTCAGGCGAAAGACGTCCACTGCTGGACATAGGCCTCCCCCAAGCTCCTCTACTTTGACTGTTTCCATGCTTCTCGCATCCAACGGGTTCCTGCGGCCTTCACAGAATACGCTGTGGTTCTAACACAGCCTCTAACATGGAAAATAATGTAAAAAAATAAGGTAAACTATTAAAGGTTACGTCGTACGGAACCTTAAGCTCGTGAGTTTTTGTGTTACTTACACAATTTTTCACACACAATAAACAGCAAGATTTTCAACAAAGAGATAAAATTAATATCAGAAGCACGACTTCAAAAGAAAATAAGAAAAAAAAAATTGAATACTTTCTTCCCTGTTATAAAAAGGTAGGGAATGAACCCGTTAAATTAATTTGACCGCGCATTAAAAGGGTTAACAATCTTGTTACAGAGTTTATGATGTAATTAATGGCTTTCATACGACACTGCTCACTTTGGAGATCTTTATTATTAATTGGTGTGTGTAGTCTGTGACACGGTTTTTATCTTAAATTCATGAATCATTGGTATTTTTTGCAAGGTGGTTTATTTTTGAGGAGGCTTGTGGCTAAGTACTCGTAATAACAGCCGCACGCGTCGATCGATCAGCTTAAACTACGCTTGCTGTGGTTGTTCCATGTTTAAAAGATTATACCGTGGCTCGAAAAGTACGTTAAGCCATTGGTCCCGGCTGTCATTTGTGAGTCTTTGACAGTGGTTAAAAGCCCGAAAATCTGACGAACAGTCTTTCCAAGGGGTACCGTATTACCCAGTTACTAGGTTGTGGAGGTCAGATAGGCAGTCTCTCCATGTAAAATACTGGTATTCAACTTGAATGGCCCTCTGCACGCGGGAAAAGCTGCGGGTAAAAATTAATTTACCATATATTTGTCGATAATGACTTGATACTGCTATAGCTTGATACTGCTAGTGGATATGATAATGGGCCCCCGGAAAAGGTGGCTAGCACATGGTAACGTAGCGACAAGGGGGCAACATGTCCTGAGGTGCTTGAGAAGTGGAGGGGTATTCCACGGCTTTCAGAACAATCCCAGAGCCCGTAAGATGGTCAAGATTCCTACAAGCACTTACTGGAATACTTCCTTCCGCCGAGCACTCCACTCAAGCCTGCTAATAAAGGCGAGATAAAGGTGAGTGCTCTGTTCCTCGTCAGCGTTCACTCCAGCCGGCCAATTCAGGCAAGGTGAGGAACAAGACTACTCCCGGGAGATAGGGTCCGTGGGGTCGCTAGTGCCCAAAGGTTTGCCACATGCTGGCCTGCGGGTTTCTGGTACCTCTCTTGGTCTGGCTTCTCACCCTAGACCTGTTCGGGCAAGGTAAACTCTACCGACACAGGCCCAGAGTTCGGAACACACAAGCCTCACCACGACGTCAACGTAGAGATACGGCGGTGGGGTTATTACTATTATTATATCTTTTATTTCGGGCTACGCTCATAGTGTTAGTAACAATGGTCTTAAATACTAGTGTTAGTAGACATACAAGTTTTATTCGGTGTGGAGTTTCATCCAATGTCGACAAAAGAGAAAGGGGATATCGGAATTAAAAAGTTTATAGTGGATAAGACACGAGTCTAAAACAGAAGAAGATCTAGCGGGGGATCCAGGGGTGGAGGGGGGTTCAGGGAATCAGACCGGAATAACTCGCAGCATTGGAGACTCCCATCTATCTGCGAATAAACTCAAGATAGTGTTGGTACCGCCACGAAGACGAGCAAGCAGAGAAGCGCATCTTTTACATAAGATGGCTGCAAAACTACCTATACGGCTTTCCGCAAACATCTTTGACGCATTATAAACAAGAACGTACACAGAACACGCTCCATCAGCAAACCACTATCAGGCAAAACAATAAATCCGCTAAGAGGGGTGAAATTTATGCAAACTCACCATACAGCGACGCGAAGATAATATTCGTGTGTCCGCCCGGACGGACGGACGGACAAAGTCTCATTTACATAATACCGCCTTTCCAAACGTTGGTAAAAGATACCTACGAGTTGGCACTTGGCAGCTCATTAGGGTATTTCAAGTGTTCCAGCTTAATTCTGAGTGTATTTAAGGGGTTTGTTGCGGTGTGGTAATGTTGTATTTGAGATTAATATCAGTGAAAGAATAGGGAATTTTGATTATTAGCTTGTTTCACTTGTAAAAACTGTTTTATGAACATCAGTTTTGTATTGGCTATCAGCTTGATGGAGTTAGGGGGGGGAGTATTGTGGTACTTCACGAGTCATGCTTAAGGCCTTTTTAATATCGAGTCTGTTGCCGTGCTAACGGGCAATTTTTTTTATCCCTGAATAAATATAATTTATTGTAAATATCTTATACTAATAAACGGGCATTTTTTATCCCTGAATAAATATAATTTATTGTAAATATCTTATACTTATAAATGAGTTCGCGGGCATAAAGTGTTAGACACAGTTTGAAGATCACAGATAAGATTTACCAGATTATACCTAGGTACATTACAAAACTAACATATACTCTACAAAACATACAACTGGAAACCTGGTAAAAAAAAACGAAACTCCGAGCTGCTAAAGAAAATTTTCTAAAGCAAAAACCTTTTGTCAGACCTAGGAATCTAACATAGACATCACACGCTAAACAGACGGAACAACTACTTCTAAACCAACGTAAAAATCACGACACAAATAAATCAACAAAAGAAATAAATCACAAGAGCCTACAACGACACATTACCAGAGAATCTACTGCCAAAAAAATAAGACATAAAATACTACCACACTTAAGTAAAAGAATCGCAAAGAAATATCTCATAATACATTTCTATTTATTACAGTATCACAAATTCTACCTGTCTGCGAGCGGAGGCAATACAAAGCCTACCGCTAGAGATAAAACACCTAGAGCTTAGGAAAAACGGGCTTCGGTAACCCGAAAGAAAACTCTAATCAAAAAAGAAATGTCCCCTACCTTCGTCACGGGGTGAAAATATAGTACAAACTGGACATTTGGGGAATCTTCAGACAAATTCTTTGGTTCCCAAGCCGCATACAGCAGACATTGAATACCAATAGAATAATTCGACAGAATCTTGTGTACTGTATTATTCCTTCAGCCTTCTGGGTTAAGGTTTGCGCAGACGAGCTACTTTTTATTTTTATTGACTTACAGTTTTTTTTTCTAACTTTTGTTTCTGTCAAAAATATGATGGCGTCTACTTTTTTTTTAATAAATCAAAAACCGTGCACTTGGCATAGTTTTTGATCTATTAAAAAAAAAGTAAAGGTAGGAGGTAGGTAACTTGCATTTTATCAGAAGTTTTATCTAAAATCTGCCTAGCCTTTTCCCAAATATATTGAAGTCAGCTTCCAGTCTAACCAGATGCAGCTGAATAGCAGTGTTTTACATGGAGCGACTGCCTACCTGACCTTCACAACTGGCACCCTAATTGCGTAACACACTATTACTCTCAATTTGAATCATTTTGAAGCATGTTTCTAATCCATTGCTCAATATGTTCGAAAAATGTGTTTGACCAACAACGTAAATAATGAAATGAATGTTGCTGATCTGTCAGTATGAAACCCATTGCTACTGATTGTCTGTTACGCAATTACCCCGCCAGTTACTGGGCAATACGATATCCCTTTTGCGAGGCTTTTGACCCGTAACGACTGTCAAAGATCTACCATTATGTGTTGATTATTATTACTTTATTATTATTTCCTTCTTTTTATGTCTGTTTGTGTTAATTAGAATGACATGTTAGTTGTTAATTTATAATAATATTGTATGTAATATATTAGTTTCTATGAATTTGCATGCCGTAAGGTAGAATGTAGCGGTAACCTTCAGCTATTTGTATCATCTTAAACTTGTACCTACATTGATGGGAAATAAATAAATCTGAATCTGAATCTACCATTCACAACTGAGACCAACTACTCAACGTGTTTCTTTTTATAAACGCAAAATTATTTTCCCGATGAATCATCGTTCGAACTTAAACAAAGCAGATAATAACACTATTATTCTATACTTTTGTCTCATTTTCAAAAGTTTCAGCGGCAATTAATGCCAGGTACAGGGTCTAGTTATTAAAATTACGATATATGAGGCAACTTTGTTTTTGCAACAGTTTCGATATGGCACTGCAATATAACGAAACTTCAGCAACACTGCATATTTAATTAAACTAGGGGACAGTTTGTGAATAAAATACTGAACATTTAAAACTTTAGTGAAAAATATTTTTAAACGAAATGAGTATTGAATACGGCACTGGTAATATTATTTTAATTTTAAATGAGTAACGGAAACAGATTCGATTTTCTGAGTTTAAATAATGAGTGCAAATCGAATTATGAATTAATAAGAGTTAAGTAATTAATATTCTCGGAATTATATTGTGGTTTTGATAATTATTATGTTTGGAAACAATTAATGTTTTTTTGCGGAATCGCTTTTTTTCATGAAATTTTTAAAACCTCATGAAGAAAAGCGTGAAATGAAGATCGAAATATTAATTAATTCAATTTTTGGTTAACTTTATCAAGACCTAAACTTAACCATTTTATTTAACACTGGCAGCGCCCAGCGGTTTCACCCACATAAGTGTCGATTCCGTGAGAATATCGGGATAAAAACTATCCTATGTTCTTTCCCGAGACTCAAACTATCTATATACCAAATTTCATCTGAATCGGTTCAGCGCTTTAAGCGTGAGGAGGTAACAAACAGACAGACAGACACACTTTCGCATTTATAATATTAGCATGGATAACACAACATTGTAATTTTCGAATGGATAGGCAGAAGTGTACTTATAGTATGTAAATCAAGATTAATTTTATAATAATAGAAAAAGTAATTGTGTCTCATTTGAGTCTCAGAAGAGCTCTATGGGGGCGAGCTTTTTACCGTCAATCTGGCACAAATCCAGACTCTGGGTTGCTACTGAGAAATTCCTATAACACTTTCCGACCTGGGAATCGAACCCAGGACCTCATGCTCAACAGTGGCGCTTGCGACCACTAGAACAACGATGCAGAATAGAATAGAATTAAAAAAATAGAATCTTAATATATATAAATTACGTGTCACGTTGTTTGTCCGCAATGGACTCCTAAACTACCGAACCGATTTTAATAAAATTTTGCACTCTGTGTGCGGTTTCATCCAACTTAAAAGATAGGATAGTTTATATCGCAATTTATAATCGCAATATTATTTTATTGCGAATATTGCCAGGACAAGTTTTGTATGAAGAAAATTTCGAAAATTTGAAAGAAATAATGCACCCGTGCGAAGCTGGGGCGGGCCGCTAGTAGAATATAAATTACAGATGTAAATATAGAAATTTCACAAAAGGTGACACAATGGGCGGTCTACCTTTCCAGATACATCACCAGACCACCTCATTTTCAGTTATTGTTTCCAAAATAACGCATTTTTGTTTGCTGAAATAATCATTTACAAAATCAAGAGTCAAAGAAAGTCTGTGACTGCACAATCAATATTTTCGTTATCTAACTAAGCAATTATTTCTGCTAGTTTTCGTCGCCTTGCCTCGCTCGTCTACCGCAAGCTCTAGGTGTCAAAAAACAATGTTTCCATTTGCCAAAATCACTATAACTAACGGCGACTTTAGGGGAATCCCAATAAGTAAGTTAAAGTTTCTAGACTATTATGTTTGTAACTTGTGGATCTCGTACCTACATTGATCAGCCAGGCAGCATCATAGATATTGATGCACCAAGATAACGCAAGAGCAACTACTTCGCGTGCCAAAAATCGCAACAACTTACGTTCAAAAATCGTAAGCCGCCACTTTCGCGCTGAGTCCTGTGTACTGCTGGCTAGGTGAGCGTGAGTGAGAAAGAGCACTTGTGACGTTATATTAAAAAAAATGGCATGCTTGGTTTTCATACAGATCGTGATACTTGCGTTATCTAGGTATATCTATTTCTGTGAGCACGATAGTAACTTTACCGACTAGTAAGCGCGCGGGCGTGAGCTAATCTCCAAATTAACTTAACTTTCTGAGACCGAATACTTACAAAAAACAACTTTCCACTATTTCAAAAGGCTCGTGCCTAAATAATAATAGCCACACCGGTCGATTGGAAGCTAAGCTGCGCGTGTCACGGTCGGTTTGTGGATGGGTGAATATTTATTACATATCGAGACCCCTCCGTGTCTCAAAAACACTTTAAGCCACTGGTCCCTGATTTTTGACAGTCGTTAGGTACTGGTAGTCATAAACCCAAATGCCTTACAAACAGTCTTACCAAGGGATATCGTGTTACGCAATAACTGGGTTGTGGAGGTCAGATAGGCAGCCGCTCCATGTAAAACACTGGTATTTAGCTGCATTCGTTTGGACTGGAAACTGACTCCAACATAGTCAGGAAAAGGCCAGGCAGATTGAATTTCCACTTACCCAGTTGAGCAACTTTTTCATCGCCCCTGTCTCCTTGAAGTTGCTCGTCTACCCAAATCTCAAGGGGTGTTAGAAATTCGCAGTATGTTCCCACAGCCCGCAATGAATACTAACAACGGCTTTCAAAGAATACCGATACAGATTAAACCGGTGTCTGCACGTTTTGTATTGATATATCAGCGAAGAAAAGTTTGGGAACATGTCTATAGGCCCATCCTGCAATTACTGAGTGAACAATAACTATATTTGTGTTAGTTATTTTGTATTGTTTTGCGAGGTTACTTAAATATTTGCTTGTTAAGGTTTTGGGGATAAATGGGAGGTATTCTCCCTGTCTCCTCTTACGCGTATTGGAGGTGAAGTTGTGATCGAAGAGCGGAAGTGAAACTCCAACTTGCAGTTAATAATATTGTAATTGCCACACACGTATTATAGTTTACAGTTGGGTACACTATTTAGCATATATAACTAGTTAAAACTAATAGGGACAAAATAAACTAATGAGTTATATGTTGTCCGTATCCCGTGACGGTTGGCAAGGAAGAGAGGGACGCTACGTGTAGCGCCGCGGATCGTAACTTCGTGGTAGACCGCGAAATTCAAATTTTCTTCCGTTTTTTGCAATTTTCAAGTCATTGTCAAGTTGTATCTTGATCAAAATATGATTCGCGACTTTAATACATATTTATTTACAGAATTATTGTTATTAGAATCATTCAACAAGTCTTATTTTTTCTTACATCGGAATGGGGGGGTCTAGATTGTTCTTACGTAATATCACAAAAGTAAGCAAAACTAATAAGTAAAAAAAAAAAATTGCTCCTTTTTCTTTAAAATGTTGATAGATAATGAGTTTACGTAAGATTCAAGGGTCTTTAAATTTTTATTTTTTCCTACGTACAGAGATTATTTTTATCACCACTGTTCTCAAAACGGTGAAAGAAAACATCGTGAGGGAACCGGCATATCCTAGAAGCCAAAATTCGCAGACATGTGACATCTACCAACCCGCACTGGGCCCGCGTGGTAGATTACGGCCCACTCCCTCTCACGTAGAGGAGGTCTGTGTCCCAGCAGTGGGAACGTTATAGGCTGATTATGCTGTGATTCTTTCCCTCTTTTTTATATACATTTACATATTAATAATATTATTTACAGTCTGTACTGTAAACAGAAAAATAAAACAAAACAGATCTACATTATAATCACGAACATATAGCAAAGTCAAAGTCAAAGTCAAATATTTTATTTCAAATAGGCACTTTAAAAGGCACTTTTGAACGTCAAAAATTAAAATTAAAAAATAGAATTGATTCTAGTCGCCCCTTCCAAAATGTAGTTTTCGTGTGGAGAAGAATGGGCAAGAAACTCCACCGTTACTTTTTTTAAATGTTTTACAGGTTTTTGTTTACATTCATTATATAATTATATGCGAAGACGATGCACCTAAAATAAAATTTAGTCTACCACAAATGGTAAAAATAATTAAAAATATAACAGACTGGTAAATCAAAAACTAGCAAATAATATAGCAGAAAAAAAGGTAGAAATCAGGCTTTGAAGCCGAACCCTAGAGCTTAAAAAACAAGTCTACATATTTTCTAGCTCCTTTAACTTCAAGACAATGTGAAAAGTTATGTATATTTCTTTTACAATTTATGCATAGGTTGGGATTTGAACTTGCCCTCAACCAACCTACCTCGTTCAACTTTCGAACCGCAGTATCAAAGATTATACACCAAAGGTTTATGACACAGTGCTACAGGAGTTTAACGCTCTAAAGTACCGGGCGGGAAAATCATTGAAGGGTAATTATCTCGTCAAAACTAGTTATTTTGTAAATTACAAAACATACATTGAAATACTCCGAAAATTAACCCCTTGATAAATTTTTCGCCAGCTGGTCGACACTTCACGTGACCAGAGGGCTGGGTCGTTCTTTGGCTAAAGAATTAGTATTGCCATTCAACATGGCAATGCTGCCAGTCTTAGTAGCAACCTTAGTAGCACTGCTGTCTACCACAATCCCTAAAAATCCCAGAATGCTTGTAGTTTTTACACAAAAATTTTTTTTTTTCCTTAAAATTTTCAAGGTTTTTTACTTTCAGTCCACTTTGTAATTACCAACAAAATTGAGATATTTTCATTTTTATTTCTCGAGAATTCACGATTAGGTCCACCCTCTGGTGCCTGCTTATCGTTGAATTTTGGAACACGTTGTATATTGTAATGTCAACAGTATACTTAGGGCTGATCCTTCCAATGCCAGATAATTTTATCCGAGGAATAATTTTGAATTTTTGACAGTTTTTCCATGCAGAATCTGTCAGATGTCAATTTTATTCCACGAATAAGAAATATCTGTCGACTGTAATCTGAATCGGTAATAAATCGTGCAAAATAAATAATAAAGTGTCAATCCTTAGCATTAGGTGGAGTGACATCTTACTTCAAGTTCACTTTACCTAATTTCTCTGGGTGAGATTTTAACAGATAACTGAAACCCTTCGAGGAAAGTAGGGGGACAATTCTCGTAACTTTAAGAACGTTCAGTCTGATCTCAGTCTTAATCTTTAAAAAATACCATGTTCCCTACATTTTTAACAAGTTTTTTGACATAAATTTTCGCCAAGATAAAATTGTGACTAGATTTCAACGTTTTTAATTACGGGTATTGGCTTTCAGATATGATGTTATGTTGTTTTGACTAAATAGACCGGTAGAACTATTATATACGTTTCAAACTTATCAAATGATGGTTGTAGTAGTAAATGCAAAATACTGCCAATCCCCAAGTTGGGTAGTGCAATTGTGTGTTTATCTCCCGGGTTGAATTGCCCCACATGAGTAGGTAGGTATAGTGTTAAACCCTTTCACATGGCACAGAATACCGCTATAGGCAAATCGTGGGTGTACGACATGACACTCTATAAACATAGACCTTTTGTAAAATCATGCATGTAGGGTGTAGACGTTTTGTTTGCATAGCTTTGCCAACCTACCTCCATGAATGTCACAAGCGAATGGCATTTATTAAGCGAAGACACCATTTCGTATTTAGAACGATAGAAAAAAGCGACCAAGTGCGAGTCGGACTTGCAGAAAGGTTTCGTAACGCCGAATATTTAACCATATTTTCTAAAAACGGCGAAACTTTATTTAATTTTTATTATTTGTTTGTATAACTGCTACACTGAAAATTTAAGGTCTCTGCACAAAGCGGCGCGGCGCGGCGTGACGGGACGGCGACGCGACGCTGAGCAGTTGTAATGTACTAGATATTACGGACGACGCCACACAGAGCAGTCGCGCTCGACGCTACGGTAACCGTCGCGCCACGCCGCCGCCGCGCCGAGCGTGAATACAACTCAGAAGCGGAGGGGCGGGGAAAAACATCGAATGTGTTCGTGCTCGACGTAGGTTTGTACGAATAAGCGCGGCTGGACGGGACGTGATCGCGCCCGTAGTGTGACCGATGCCGCCGCGCCAGCGCCGCGTCGCCGCCCCGCCACACCGCGCCCCGCCGGCTGTGTGCAGAGACCATTAAAGTGTCTATCTCTTACGGTTCTAAAGATAAAGCCCTGTGACACACGGACGGAGGGACAGCGGAGCCCTATTGATAGGACCCCGCTGGCACCGTTCGGGTACGGAACCTTAAAATAAATGGAGAGTTAGCTTGGCGAGCTGACAGCGTCCATCTAGATGTAAAAATAATTTAGATATTTTTTTTTCTCGAGTACTCATGAGCCGGAACAAAAATATCGTTGAATTTTGAGACACGTTATTATAAGGCCACAGTACCAGTCACAATACCCCCTATAATAGTTGATATGAATGTATACAAAACCTTGTAAAACATTTTAAAAGAGTAACGGTGGAGTTTCTTGCCCATTCTTCTCCATACGAAAACTACCTTTTGGAAGGGGCGACTAGAATTAATTCTATTTTATCATTTTAATTTTTGACGTTCAAAGTTGCCTTTTAAGTGCCTATTTGAAAAAAGCTTAATTTGTTTTAAAATTGACAATCATCGCAGATTCACAATTTTTTTTTATTTTATTTTGAATCATTGAGCTATATAACTAGAGAAGCAAACCTCAATAAAATGTGTCAAAAAAGTGTAGCCACTTTATAAACGTGACGACGTAGCTTTGAAACCACTAAACATTTAAAAGTAAACATATATCTGTCTCGCTTACACGCGTCGTAAGAATACTACCGTTGCTTAGATTAGACAAAGACCACAATATAAACATGCAATGACGGGATGGGGTTGCCTACCCATGCGAAATTTTACCCAACATTTTAAGCCATAAAAAGCGTTTTAGGTTAAGTTAAATTATTTTTAAAATATTTGAATTATGTATTTCATAATGGATGTGTAATAGAAGTTTATAAATAATGAAAATAACTAAGACATTTTCTTTTTGAATATTTTTTCTTTATTATTAATGAAATTGAATCATTTAGTAGGTAGCCAGTCAGTCTCTTTTCTCAGCAATCGGATTATTTCCGCCCATTTTTCACAGCGTGCTGCATCTTTAGGCACCCTGCTACGTTGTTATTATTAAAAAATATTTTAAATCACCATTCCATAAATTAAAAACTCCCACTAATGTGGGAAACTAAAACTAAGTTTTTAGTGGTAACACTGAACCCAATTTACAAAATTCTACATTTTATTGCGTTTTTACGTTGATATAAACACGGAGACAATTAATTTACGTGTGGAAAGTAATTCCGGTTAATTTATTATGTTTTTGTGATCTTGAATCGCACTCTTTCGCGATATTTTTTGTCGCATGTCACTCGGTTGACTTCGGTTGGCGTCACACAGAGCACTGAACTGACGTTAGCTACGCTGATGGCTGTAGCCATCAGCCTAGTGGCAACGCCTTGGTGCGGTAATTGCTAATCTAGTGTAACATATATATCAATGTTTTGAATTTAGAAGTGATGCTTACAAAATAGCTGGCGTGTTAGACTTTCGAGCGAATCTCAGGATTTTTTTTTTAAATAACGAAGTTTTAACTTCGTTATTTCATCTTTTTTACACACAAGCGACACGCGTCCACAGCAGAGGCAACTGCAGCCGTCATCGACGCGTTGACGGCTGTCATCGACACTCTTCGACGGTAGCGGTTGCCTCAACCATCGACGCGTTTCGTTCGTGTGTATAAGCACTTAGGCGCACTTTCTGAACAGTGAACGAAACCGAACCGTCACGCTCGAGTCGGTGACGCTGTGGGTCGGAAATACTCGAGTCCAGCCTGTTGGTGACGCTGAATCGCATATTATTGCCTCCTGTCGTAAGTTTCACCCCTCGCAGCCTTTTTTCGCAGAAATCACACGAATTAATTCCCTCATATACTAATTTCCACATTAAAACAAATTGAAGCGCTCCATAATCAAATAAACATATTGTAAAAGCACAATTCATACTAATTATTAAGCCGGTGAAGTTGAAATAATCCACCATAATTTATGAAATTAACCTAGTGGGAACAATATTTCGATATAATTGGAGGCGGCCATATTGTTAACTGTTTATGGTTGTATGGCCGATACACATGGATAGGTAAAACGGTCAACGAGGCTGTTAAATTGGTAGTTATGATCCCAAATGCAGATATGAGGATTTGTTTGGGTCTAATTTAATTTTGGCGAAGTAATCCTATGAATTATTGTACTTATTGTTTTATAGCACCGTTGAATTTGGAAACGAATTACTATCCTTCAGTCCTCTTTCCTATTTATTTTGGGTCGGCGCAGTGCGTCTTTTTCTTTCTTGGATTATGTGTGTGTGTGTGTGTTTGGGCCTTTTTGGCCTTGCAGAGGTCTTTTTTTATGTAACTTTGTTAGTTTTAAATAAGCAGTATTTACTATTTTAATATGTAGCGGTATCTACAACGCCACATGCAAACAACACGTCATACTGACGTCACGCAAAATTCCTGCATCTCGCAAGCAGAGTTTACCGTGCAACTAGTATTCAACAGCCCGACATGAATCATCGGGCAGTTGCCCGCCAGACACAACACCTGTCTGGTCGGAGCATCCTCCATTTTCTATGGAGGATAAGTAATCTTTACACCCCGTTCCTCATACCTCTATAACTAATTGTATTTCTTGTTTGTGTCCCATATAAAATATTTTTCTTTCTTCCTCCTCTTTTAATTTCTTTCCCTATACTGTAGTCGTTTAAGTGTCCACTTAGTTCCTAACCAAATCAATTTTCACACAACCCATCCATCTTTTCCTTGGTCTGCCGCTTTTTTTTAAACCATTCACATTCATACTCACCAATTATCTTACCTGTTTCTCATTCCGTTCCATCACATCTCTTTACCACTAAAATTGGCGGCTTCTCAGTTTGAAAAGAACGGTTGATCTGTCACTTGTCGAGTTGTCGGGGTCGAGGTGTCCTGGGGTGGAATTGTCGCGGGTCGGGTTTTACCGGCACCTTAATTGCCTAACACACATTCAATCACAATCTGAATCATTTTGAAGGATAATAATAATAGCCTCCCCGACCGATTTCGGTCACGCTGGCCAATCTCAACGGAGATTAGCCAGGTACGCAGGAGATATTATAGTGCACAAGTGTGCGCGCAGACACAGGTGCACTCCCTCATCCCTCAATCTCATAGTCCGATGGGACGGCAATCCGACACGACCGGAGAGAGATCAGGCGCAGGACCAACGGCTTAACGTGCTTTCGCACGCACGGGGGTATCACACCGCCAACTTCCAAACTCCGGGTTGTTACTCAGAAATTCCTAATGGAAAAACTCAATAACACATTGCCCGACCCGGGAATCGAACCCAGGACCCCACGCTCAGCAGTCGCGTTTGCGACCATGAGACCAACAAGACAGTCGGGACAGTTTTGAAGCATATTGCTAATCCATTGCTTCATATGTTCGAAAAATTGGTCTGCTCATCAACGTAAATAACGCAATGAATGTTGTTGAACTTTCAAAATGAAAGCGATTGCTACTGATAGTGTGTTACGTAATTACCCTGCAGGTCATGTTGTTGTAGAATCGTCAAAAAAACTGAATCCGAACGATAAATACTGTGAAACTGTTGCGTGACGACTCCCGGCCACCGTAGGCGCGGGCCTGCAGGCGGAGAGTAATGGGTAACTCTCCGTCCGATCAGGACCAGGCCCGTGCCGGACGGCGCGTACGTGTTCCACGCGCGCCTCAAAGAGATGTCAGCAACAAGGGCAAGGGCCGTAGCCTGCCGGGGCAGCGGGATTGTCCGAAAGGGTTACCGCTGCCCCGGAACATAAAGGGCTAAAGAAGGAACACGGGTGGGTTTTAGTCAGTAAGAGTCTGACACTCCCTTCTGCTCCACCCTGAGCGGGAGGAGTCAATTGATGATTTCCCAGTCACAAAAAAAAAAAAAAACTGTCGCTCTAGCTGTATTTATGTCTATGTTGTAATATATTTTCACCGCTAAATTACCCACCTTTGACATCTGAAAAAGTCCTTTGATTTCAGTCAATTGAAAAGTTATCGCTCTTTGATGAGAACTTCAACCTTACAATTCCATTGCTATGAAAGAAGACATAAGAAGCGGCCAAGTGCAAGTCGAGCTCGAACACGAAGGGTTCTGTACTACTGTACCTACTAGTATTTTTTTTTTAATAATTTTGTAAAAAAAAAACATATTTCTTGTGTGGATTGGAGGCCCCCTTTAATATGTTTTAAATTTTTTGATAGACTAGTACAGAGTCTGTGATAATTTCAAATGTCTACGTATTACGGTTCAATAGATACACGCCTTGTGACGGACGGACAGCGAAGCCTTAGGAATAGGTATTCTTTGGGTAGGTACGGAACCTTAAAAGTACGTGGGTACAAGAGACAGACACAATACATTTGAACGTAATAAAGTTGTATTACCTAGGTAATGAATCCGTCTTATTGCTCAGTTTTATTTCATTACAGACACGTAAGTAAATTTCTCTTTTGCCGCTGATTTGTCGAGAAAATTACATCAATATGTATTTGAGAAAATCATTAAAGAAATATGTATATTGAGAAATAAAGCCCCATTTAGCCTGATACACAATGATTTAATCGCCTGTGACATATTATGTAGCATTAGTTGAAACAACCACAAAAGTTGCATCATTTAAACGGGGCTTTTCGAAGTTTCTTGCGAGGGTAGCCCGCGAAATATTTTTTTTTACATTTGCAGTATTATACAGAATTATGATCATTAATTACTTCTTTAGAAGTGTGCTCCGCTATGGCTTGATAATGTGGGGATATAGCACAGAGCAAAATAGAGCATTTATTGCGAAAAAAAATGCGTTAGAGCAATAAACCAATATAGGTTGACTTCAGATTGTACGAAAAACCTATACAGTACTAGGTCAGTTAAAACTGGAAATGTGATGTGTAGCCGTGTGTACCTACATGTATATGAAAAAAAAATAAGCAAAAGAATCATAGGGCATCAAACAATTCGTCCGCATCGCTGTCAACAGGAACAGTGGCCAAGGCTGGCAGCATTGCCACGTTGTATGGCGATTCTGATTCTTTGGCCAAGAAATAGGCCAGCCCTCTGGTCACGTGATGAGTCGACTAACCGCTTGGCAATACCTCAAAAACCAAGTGGGCACTCAGACCCCATGGCCCTAGTGTTTCAACCCCAAACGGCTCAAAAATATAACTCCCAATCAGGTTGGAATATTTTCGCCGTTTGAGGTCTTCTGCACCTGCAGCAACCGCCCCAGCACAGCCCACCGTGCGCACCATGCTAGGAAGATGGGATGGTGCAATGGTGTCGACAGATGTTGTATCCCGCACCAAAGATCTGCCTAACTTCCAGGGCATTATGGTCATTCCATCTGGTCTCTTCCCATGGTCACGTGCCAGGCCGTTGGCTTCTAAAACAGCTGGCACCCTGGCGGTGACAAGAGCAAGACGGATGATGTCATTAATGCGGGCGTGCCGTAAACTATGATGAATGTTTTAGAATAAAATTTAATTTAGTTAATAGAAAAGAAACAGTACATTTATCAAATTAAATTTCATTCGAAAATATCCATCGGTTTCTTACCTAACTTCAAGTAGGTATATCCGACGACCCTGGTTACTTATTTCTTTTGGTGACTGTACGTGAAATTATAAATACGCCCATTAGCCATTTATCGGACTCAATCCCGAACTTCGAACTGCTACCAAAAACTCTTTAACTTTTCTGTGGATCTCATAATCTATTCAGTATTTTGGCTGACTCTCTAATTGGCCCAAGATCGCACAGCCAAACGCTTTCGGGAAAATAATTTAAAATTTTAAAGGGGAAACAGCCTTTTCACTTTTTACCCTTTGATATTTATATCGTAAATAAATATCTGTAATACAATTTGCGACGCTTTTTATAAAAATTACGAGTTTTCTATTAAATTTGTGAAGGAAGAAGGGCAATTCTCATAATTAAAAACGTTCGAAATCTAGTCGCAATCTCATCTCAGCGGTAATCAATGTCAAAAATGCAGGGATTTTAGAGGTGTTTTTGACAGATTGAGACTGAAATCTGACTGTGAACGGTCCTAGAATTCCGGGAACAGCTCAGATCAGTGCAGAAGTTCCGCTTTATTGCTCATGGGCACGTGTGTGTCACCATTCCACAGCAAATACCTAAGTGTTTTATACACATGAGCGACACGCGTCGCGTCGCGTTGACGCGTGTCGACAGCTGCAGTTGCGTCTGCCGTTGACGCGTGTCACTCGTATGTCATGTATGCACAATTAGATGTTTGATGTGGATGTCAAATCAAATCAAAAGTCATTTATTCAAATTAGGCTGAGAATCAGCACTTTCCGTACGTCAAAATTACATAAGACAGTCCCCTAAAACGCCACTCATCACTTCCTAGTGCTTTCGCTGGGATGAAGAAGTATGTGTCACCATACGGCACACGATACGATATGTTTAATCTTCATAGGATGTAAAAAGACCCATCACATAGCCGTTACCTACGCATTCTGTTCCTACGCATTCTGTTCATTCTGCTTATGATATGAGTGCATGCAATGGTCTAGGAGTTGTGGGGATATTTTAAGTTATGTTATAAAATTGTATTCGTCAAAAAAAGTTAAAAAGACGTTGAAACTTTGACCTTAAATATTTCCGTAACCAGATGGTTCCCAGGTATAGGGGTACAATACGCTCTCCTGCGTAGATGGGCAATCTCCTCTGAGATTAGCCACCACGACCGAAAATCGGTCTGGACATTAGATATGAAAGCACCGCTTTTTAGGGTTCCGTACCACAGAAGGAAAAAACGGAACCCTTATAGGATCACTTTGTTATCCGTCCGTCCGTCCGTCCATCTGTCAAGACCCTTTATCTCGGGAACGCGTGGAGGTATACAGTTGAAATTAAAACCATATACTCAAGTCTGCGGTCTCTTAAAGTTGTGAAAAAATCAAACTTCTGAGGTAATATAAAAAAAAGATACGGCCGTTTATGCCGCAAAAAACGTAGGTATATTTCGACACTCTCTAGGGAATGAAAATGTATAGGGTACTTCCCGTTGAACTACAATCATAAAATTTGGCAAGATGCAAGGTCATATAGCACAAGTAAAGGAAAAAATTCTAAAACCGTAAATTTGTAGTTACATACCTATTTTGTACGGAACCCTCGGACTCGCACTTGACCGGTTTTTTTTTAGAAATCCAAGCTTTATCAGTAAAGACTTAAATGGGCTCAAATGATTGAAATGAAAACCTTATATAGGTACATTTTATGTGCTACCTCACCATCTTACCAGCCCGCGTGTTCACAACCAAAGTTAAACGAAAAATATCCAGCATTTTGTTTACTGCCTCACAAAGAATATAATTTAAATCAAAGAAAAGCGTTTTATACTAATTAATATGCAAGCGAAGTTTTTTTAGCTTTTAGCGATATTTATTGCAAGACTGAATCGAATGGATTAACATTCTTCGTTTGTTTTTTGTGCCTAATGTTTTTATTCATTTAAGTATTGGCTCGACGTCGGGTTAATGGCGAAAGCTATCTGGAAAATGGTAAATGGTTGTTTTTGTTTGAAAATTGAACAATATAAAGCTAGACTACAGTTCATTCAGTTATATTACCTATGATTTTGCATCACTGTCAATAGTACAGTGATCTTTAATCGCGTGAAAATAAGGTTGAAGGTTGCTGCATCTGTCAAATCTGTCAATCACAGAGAAAGAAAGAAAAATTGTTTATTCTGCACCAACAAAACGCACATTACAAACAATAAAAAAGATAAAATATAATATATGCACATACAACGTAGTCAAAAGCCTCGTACTCAAGCATATAAAATGTTGACAATTTTGTCCATTGCTTGATTTTAGGGCCAGGCCAGGGACCAAAGACAACACACATTAATTGACACTGATAACACACAGTGATCTTTATTGTTGTTGCAATAAGGTTGCTGTTGCGTTGCAGCTGTCAGAGGAAAAATAACTATGAAACAGTATCACATGATTTAAACGAATAACAGTGGCCACTATATTCCGCTTTAAGGATTATAATAAAACTAAACAATGTAAAAGTACCGTTTCTAATAATATTAACGTATAATCTTGTGAAGCACAACTTTTTTTTTTTTTTTTTTTTTTGTGGATGGGAAATCATCCAATGACCCCTCCCGCTCTGGGTGGAGCAGAAGGGAGTGTCAGACTCTTACTGACTAAAACCCACCCGTGTTCCTTCCTTAGCCCTTTGTGTTCCGGGGTAACGGTAACCCTTTCGGACAATCCCGCTGCCCCGGCAGGCTTCGGCCCTTTCGGGCCCCTTCCTTGCTGCTGACATCTCTTTGAGGCGCGCGTGGAACACGTACGCGCCGTCCGGCACGGGCCTGGTCCTGATCGGACGGAGAGTTACCCATTACTCTCCGCCCGCAGGCCCGCGCCTACGGTGGCCGGGAGTCGTCTCGCGGCTCCCGACGCCCGGGGCGTCTCCCGCGGCGGCTGGGACGTGAGGCCCTCTCCCTCAGCCGTCCCGCCACCTCCTTCGCTAGCATGACTGCTTCGCAGAAGGAGGTGACTGCCTCCCACTCCCTCTCGCCCCGGACCATGGCTTGAACCAGGGCCGGGCGCGAGAGGTCGCCGCCGCCGCCGATCGCCTCTGCGAGAACACGGCGGTGCTCCGCCCAATTGGGGCATACCGCCACCGTATGCTCCACCGTGTCCTCCGGGCGACCCTCGCAGTGGTGACACCCGGGCGTATCCTCCCGCCCGATAATGTGCAGGTACCTCCCGAAACACCCGTGTCCGGTGAGGACCCGCGTCAGGCGGTAGGTGAGGGCGCCGTGGCGCCTCTCTAGCCACTCCTCAAAGAGGGGTCTTACCGCCGCTATCGCGGCGTGCCCTGCGCTGGGTTGCGACAGTCGCTCTTTCCATGCCGCCATGAGATCGCGCCGGAGGTCGGTCCGCTCCGCTGCGATTTGCCGCGGAAGCGAAGTTTCCCCCCGGCGTAGTGCCTCCGCGCGCCACTCGTACAGGCGCGCGAGGACTATCGCCTCCAGATCCCACGGCGGCAGTCCGGCAAGGAGGCTTGCCGCCTCGCCCGAGATCGTGCGGTACCCCCGGATTAGCCTTACGGCTACCACCTTCTGGGGCGCGTTCAGGTAATGGGCGGCTCGCCGCCGCAGTGAACGCGCCCACACCGGGGCCCCATATAGGGCCATGGACCGCACGACCCCCGCGTAAAGCCTCCGGCAGGAGGCGTTTGGCCCCCTCAGGTTAATAATATATAATAATATAATATTTTATTTAACAAAAAGATTGTACAAAAATAACTTAAAAACTAGTAAGCAATTATAAATACAATACAAAATAGGAGCATCTGCAACCGAACTAGGTGAAACCTGTATCTCGGCATGCAGCGCCAAACCTCTCAGTGTGTTATTTGCGTAAGAAATTAAGCCAACAAGTACAACTTTAAATAGATTAAAGAACAACAAGTAAAATAAAATAAAGTAAACTAAGCTAAAAACTAAATGAATTGGTGTGTATGTGTGGAGAGCGGTAAGTGATCGTGTGAGGGGCGGTGAGTGTTAGGATGTGTGAGCACGTGTGGTGATGTATGGAATGAAAGTAAAAAGAAGAGCAAAAAAATACCTTAAAAGTTGCACAAAGGACCCTGTCTACTCTGGAACGATCAATAGTCTTTCTGTCTCATCATAAGTTAAGGTCAATAAATACTCCTTCGCCCTGTCTTTGCAACGAAACCTATTAAGAGGGTAAATATCTAGAATAGAGTTAATTTTATTATAGACATATGGACCCAAAAATACAAAAAATCTTCTAATAAAAGACGTTTTAGGTTTATGTTGACGAATACACACTAATTGCTTCCTACGCCTATGGTTAAGGTTGGGGTCATATGTCAATTCTTGATGTTGCTTCAGAATTATAGTTAGTAGGAAGAGCTGTCTAACAGTAAGTACTTCGCAGTATTTATATAGCAACGTAGTGGAAAATAGTCGCGGTTTATAAGTGCAAATCTTTAGAATTGTGCGTTGAGCGATCTCAATAGGTTTAATAACTGTTTTGGGAGCTCCTCCCCAGGATGAAATGCAATATGTTAATACTGACTGGCACAAGGCAAAGTAGATTTGTTTTAATAACCGCGCATCAACCACGTGACGCAGCTTCTTAAACACATAAATAAGCTTTCTGACTCGCGCGCTGAGTAATTTTATGTGGTCTTTGAAGCTGAGGTTACCGTCGAAGAGGATACCTAAGTATTTTATTGTATTCACACGTTCTATTGGCTTACAAGTGCAGTGTATATCTAGGGAACATTGGTGAGGGACTATGTTGTAATTGCTCACTGTTTGCGTTGAACGGCGAATACTGAAAGTCATGTATTTCGTTTTATCAATATTTAAGGTTAAAAGATGAAGTTTGAGCCATTGGTTTACTACATTAAACCCAATTTGAGCAGCATTAAAAGCCTCATCCCAGGTATTCGCAGAGAAAAGAAGAGCTGTGTCATCAGCGTATGATATGATGTCGCCTCTGGGAATGTTGATACTAGTAAGATCATTAATATAAATGAGAAACAGAGTAGGGCCTAAAATGCTGCCCTGGGGAATGCCAAAAGATACCGGAAGATCAGCGCTTACATGACTCCCCACTCGAACACACTGCGTCCGCCCAGTTAAATAGCTCTCAAAAAGTTGGAGTTGAGTTCCTCTCACACCAAGCTTTTCTAATTTGGTAATTAAGATGGGAATAGAAATGGTGTCGAAAGCTTTTTTAAGGTCAAGGAAGATAGACAAGCATTTGCGCCCTCTGTCCAGGTTGGTACTAACAAATTTGGTTAAGCAATAAACAGCATCATCGGTAGATCTATTTGCTCTAAAGCCAAACTGATTGTCAGCAAGCAAATTATTTTTTTCCAGGTATTTTGTGAGTCTATTGTTAATTAACTTTTCCAGTAGTTTTGAGATAGCGGGTAGTATAGAGATTGGACGATAATTGGAGACCTCATTTTTATCACCACCTTTAAAAATTGGACGGACTTCGGAGCTTTTCAACTGGGAAGGGAACAGACCTGTATGGAGGCATTGATTAAAAATGAAAGTAAGCGGCGGAACAAGAAATTGAATATGTCTTTTCAAAAATTTATTTGATATGTTATCGCGGCCTACCGTGCATTCCGTTTTTAGACCCATCACAAGGCGAGAGATCTCGTCTTCACTTGTATCCTCCAACACAAACGAGTTCAGTTGTGTGCTAGTATTTGAAAAATCCGTCAGTAGCGGTGAGGCAGTATCAATAGTCTTGTGTAGATTCAAGCAGTTTTCAGCTAAGGTCTTGCCTACGTTAACAAAATACTGATTAATAGATTCCAGTGATTTTTCGGGTGAGGAGCTTACTTTCAAGAGCTGATTCGTGTGACTAGAGACTTTATTCATGTTAGAGATTTCTTTAAGAACTTTCCAAAGCTTTTTTGGATCACTTTTTGTTTTTTCGACCTCCGATTTCTCATAACCATGTCTAACTTTCTTTAAAATTTCAGTACAAAAATTCCGGTATCGAATATATGTAACTCTCAGAGCGTCATTATCTGGTGAGGATTTTAGTTCGTAGTGTAGCCTGTCTCTATTTCTCATGCACCTCAATAACCCAGGAGTTACCCATGGTTTAATAATCCTTTTTCGCCTTGAATTTTTGACAACAACAGTGTTTATATTTGTTGCGGCCTGTATTGAGCTGGTCAGGTAGTTGATAGAAAATTCAGGATCATTGGACTGAAATATAGGAGTTAGATCAATTTTTAGTATAGCTTGGGTTAAGGATTCCTCATTGATTACACTGTACGTAGTGTTTGTAAGAGTTCGTGGTAAATTAAGATCTAAACATACAAGCACGGGGTAATGATCCGTTAAAGTAGTTGTAGGAATCAAAGTATGGGAACGGTAAGAACTTCTTAGTAATACATGGTCAAGGCATGTTCCACTCACACTACGAGTAATTTCCGTATGTGCAGGTAGTAATCCGTGAGACGCTGTTAGAGTTAAATATTTCTCTCCATTTTGATCAATTTTCGAGTTGTTGATGGGAATATTAATGTCTCCTATTAACATCAAGATTTTGGATCCTTCTACTTGTAAAAGAGTTTCATGAAGAGAGTCTAGAAAAGGATCAACATTTTTATAAGAAGGAGAGCGGTATATAGAAACTATTGTCATCTGTTTGCCTAGTCGCGCTATAATACAGTTTCCCTCTTGAAAAGACGGTTCCTCAAACACCAGCTCAATATGATCTCTGTAATAAATAATAACTCCGTCGTTTTGTTTTAAATTTTTTAAAGTAGAGAACGATTGGAATCCTGTTAGAGTAGGAGTTACACTTGATTTCAATAACCAGCATTCCGTGAGAACTATTATGTCACAATTCATTTTTAACCTGTCCAGCAATAATACTAGTCCAGGGAGATTACAATTTATGCTGCGGATGTTTTGCGTAAGTATGGTCAGACGCTTGCCAGGCGAAAAAGTGATCAAATCATGACAGTTTTCAAGATCACAGATAGACACTTTTGAGACAGAACTATTATCTATATCACTTGATAAAATATCTAAGTCACCAAAAATGATTCTTTGTAGGAAATGGGGTCAAGTAAAAAGGACAACTAAAATATAGATTAAAGTTAAACGTTACAAAGCTATGAGTACAGGGAAAAGGGCAAGGTTTACTCTTCGATTCATAAAATATGTTAAGGTGTGTGTGAAGTTTCTTGTTTAGTGTTGGTGGAAGTGACTTAAAGATTAACTGGTTGGGCAAGAGCCGCTTGAAGGCTTGTATTGTTTAGTTTTATTATAATCCTTAAAACGGAATATAGTGGCCACTGTTATCCGTTAAAAGGATTATAATAAAACTAAACAATATAAAACTACCGTTTCTAATAATAATAACGTATAATCTTGTGAAGCACAACTTAACGTACTTATTTTCTGCATTTTCATTCTAAATTGTATGAAATAACCAAACAAACGATGAGGGCGCCACTGTGCGGTCGGCATAGTCATAAGTTAATAATTTTATTCCTTAAATATTTTTTTACGGCTGTATATTTAGATCATCTACAACCTGATAGTGACTTGTAAATTGCAAAACTCGTAAGAACATTTGAATTTGGGTAACCTGACTCGATCCAAGCGGTGGTCGACTTAAGGGCCTATACTACCTCAAATGGCTTAGCATGATCCTCCATTATGTCGAAAATACTGTAGCATTAATTTTGAAATAAATATGTGGTAAAGTTGAGGATTAATGTTAGGTTTTATGTTAGACGAAAACACGACTCCATAAAATTTTTTCGATAGAAAAAAAATCCAAAGTTACCTCCAAACCGAACAATAAACCGCTGGTATTCAAAAAATACTTCAAATTAGATCATGAAACTTTGTATACAAACCGAAATAACTATAAAGCAGGTTTGATGTTTTTTATTTTCTTTTAATTAGCATTACTTTCACCGTAAAAAGCAAATACCTAAACTATTGGCGCTGCCTGCCGCCTAGCACCGCACTCTGTCTCGCTCTTACTCAGTCCGCGAGCAGTATCGTGCGAGCGAGATAAAGAGTGAATTTTAGCTGAGGTAGTATAGACTCTTAACAATAATAGTTATAACAGTTTCAAACTCTGTTGATAAATTCACAACGCAAGTTTTCAAAACATACATACATAAACTCACGCCTTTATTCCATGGGGTTAGGCAGGTCTATAGAACGCCACTTGCTACGATGATTACATACTCCTTTTGCCTCGTTTACGTTCCTACATCCGCGGGGCAATTGCGCAACACATTATCAATCGGAATCGGTTTCATTTTGACAGTTCAACAACATTCATTGCGTTATTACGTGTTGAGCAGACGAATTTTTCGAACGTATGAAGCAATGGATTAGCAATTTGCATCAAAATGATTCAGATTTCGACTGATAGTGTGTTACGCAATTAGGGTGCTGGTCATACACGAACGATGGTTGCGAGTACTACTCAACTCACCTAACCTTTCTAAAGAACATAAAGTCAAAACGTTTATTGCAAACTAAGTGTAAAATGTTGGTGTTATGTTAGTAGGTACTTATGACTTAGCAGCCTTTTACAAGCATTGCAATTTTATCATTCGCCTGCCCTTATCATCATAAATTAGCATGCATTAACATTATTATTATCTTTTATATTAGTACAATTACATTGAGGAATTAGCTATGTCAAAATTAAATGTCAATAATAATGAATTTAATACAATTATTAGGCAATATTAATGTCATCATTTTCAGATAGTACAAATTATAATTTTATATTAAGTTAAATAGGATAGACTAGATGTTATTGTTTGTATTGGACCATAGATATATTTCTTACATTTTTATGTATAGGACAGATCGCCACTTTTGGACTATAAATCTGTGCCTCGTGTGATAAGTGATACAAGTCAAAAAACGTCATTTTACAGGACAGCAAAAACAAGATTTTAAAAAATCTAGTTCGTTAATTAAGTGGGCTAGGTAAAATATCAGTGCACTCTTTTGTAGAACAAAACATTTTCTTTCTCTATATAATTTAGATTTTTTGATAGATATTTAATTTTGGAAGTAATTCATTAAAAATAAAATATGAAGTTAAATACAATAGCATTTAAATCACGAAGCACGAAAAATTGTGTGTTAAGTGACCGGTTTTGGGGTTAGGTACATCTTGACAAATATCGATTGTAACGAATTTTTTGCCAAAATCCCTATAGTTGTATCACTTTGCACAAAATTATCTCCGAAACTATAGCAGATAGAAGAACGTGAGTTAGACCAAAAAAGACGTATTTTTTTTTTTGATAATGCTCATGTGAAAATCACAAAAAGGGTACAACTCGAGTTATATCACTTATCACAAGAGGCACAGAAATATTCTTTTACTGAGTAGAAACATTTTTGGATTAGGTATAGTTTTAGACATCACCATTAAGGTCACTTTATGTCCTCCTAGGGTGTCCTCTCCCGGCTTTTGTCATTTTTTTACAAATACCCTGTTCTTAATAAGAGGGGCCCATGGCTAAATAATAACAGCCGCACAGGTCGATCGATCAGGTTAAGCTACGCTTGCCGCGGTTGGTCTGTCGATAGATGACCATCTTTACAAACCGAGACCCCTCCGTGCGTGAAAGCACGTTAAGCCGTTGGTCCCGGCTGTCATTCGTGGATTTTTGACAGTCGCTACGGGTAGTCAGAAGCCTGAAAGTCTGACAACCAGTCTTACCAAGAGCTATCGTATTACCCAGTCACTGAGTTGTGGAAGTCAGATAGGCAGTCGCTCCATGTAAAGTACTGGTATTCAGCTGCATCCGGTTAGACTCGAAGCCGACCCCAACATAGTTGGGAAAAGGCCAGGCAGATGATGAATTACCCTGTGCTTAGTAACTTCTGTTGTTGTTGTAATATTACAAAAGCTTGAGATTTTTCATAATATTTAGTTTTCAGATTTACATTGGTTTAACAAAATTCTCTCCGAAAATTTAACTGGCTCAGAATTGCAAATAAATAATTTCAAAAATGTAATACTAAAAAGCTAAAAAAACATTTCAGAATTCACCGCCATTCGAGCTGGGGATCAAAAGGTTCACAAGTGATTAGATGTAACAGATCCCCTGGGATGAGCACGCTCAACAATCCTGGACACGTTTCCCTACCGATAAATGTTATTTTAAACACGTTCCGCCATATCCTTGTGATATCAGAAAGTATTATTCCGATCTATACAACGTGTAACATGAATGCGCAAAACCTCATACACCCCAATTAGAGCATTGAGTATAAGAGTATACAATGACCAAAACTATTTTTTTAAAGCTAACTAAGTATTATTATTAAGAAAATTAGTTGATCCTAGCATTACTTTATGCATTCAAAATTGAATCTTACTGCCTTAAAATAAGACTTAATTTTCTTTGGCTCAATCGGCGGATAGTATGGCAAAATACATAATTTTTGAAAAAAAAAACCTATATTAAAAGTTACCGAAATCAATTCAGTAGTCAATTATGAACAAACTATTTTCAGGTTTTGCGCATTTAACGTTACACGTTGTATAAATAAAAATGAAATGCTGTTCGTTGATAAGCGCATCACTTGAGAAAGTCTGGACCGATGTGGTTATTTTTTATTTTAAAATGTTCGTTATAGTACCAATTTAGTTTTTATGGAAAGAAAAAATTGAAAAGTTTCTCGGAATAAATTAAAATTCGGGAAAAACTGATCATCCTTTTTTCTACGGGATTTTTGATAGTTTGAAAAAAAGTTTTTCTTTTAAATTGCTGAATGGGTCTGCTTGGCCTGAATCACGCTTGATGAAAAGCGATGGATGAAGTCTACGATGAAACGAGCGTGCCCAGAAGATACCTGCTTAGTTTTGCTTTGAAGAGGTTAAATGTGAAAGGGAACACAGACATCATAATCAAACATAAGTTAAAAATATTCGGTGATATGGCTGGTGGCCTGGCCTTTGCCTTGCGAATTAGTGACCACATCATCATCTGCCTAGCCTTTATCTAACTACTAGCTTCTGCCCGAGACTTCGTCCGCGTGAAATTTCTGGTTCCCCCACCCACCCCATCGCATCACATCGCCTAGCCGCGCTATTAGTTAGTTTTCGCTCATTATCACACGATAACACTTGGTAAAACTGGTTATCAGAATTTTGGCCTTCTTACTTAACGACTGTCAAAGATCTAACGACTGTCAGTCGGGACTGACAGCTAAACAAGCATCCTAAGGCAAGGGTGAGGTATAGCACCAATGCATACCCACCACTCTATGTAAATATCTATGTACTTGATAAACACACAAAACAACAACAAATAAAATACTTTAACTTTGACTTTGACTTTTGTGTTTATGTTGTCTCTTGTATGTGTTGGTTGTCTTTGGTGCCTGGCCCAAAAAAAAGCAATAGACAAAATTGTCAACATTTTTTTATGCTTGAGTACGAGGCTTTTGAGTACATTGTATGTATACAGGGTGTGGCGTAAATAGTGGTCCAGATTAAAGGAGTCGATACACTGTATTCTTATGTATCAAACACCGAAATTTTAACTATTTCTAGTTAAGGGTCTCCGAAAAAAAAAACGTTGATTTTTAAAATTTCTGTACTTTGCTTCACGAATTTGGCTGTAATTTCAACAAATATCAAAACAAAATTAAAAAATATTGGTATTTGTTGAAATTACAGCCAAATTCGTGAAGCAAGGTACAAACATTTTAAAAATCAACGTTTTTTTTTTTCGATGACCCTTAACTGGAAGTGGTTAAAATATCGGTATGTGATACTTAAGAATACAGTGTATCGACTCCTTTACTCTGGACCACTATTTACGACACATCCCTGTATATTTTATGTCTTTTCTTTTTAAATTTAATTTTTTTTTTGTGCAGAATAAACAATTTTTCTTTCTTTTCTTTTTTACTTTAAATGTGTACGTACGTTACGATAAGTGGAAAGTTGCATAATTTTAAATTAGAATATGATCTACACCTAAGTAAGGTATACAGAATGAGTAAGTTCAAGTTGGGGTAAGTTCTAAACTATAGCAAAATTCCCTTATTTTATAGAACGTTGACATTCTAATCTTTGTCTCTCAATCTGTCAAATCACACCACAAGCGCCTCTAGATAATAAAAATAGACTAAGCCCTCTCGGGAGCATCACCTGTATACGAATTTTTTCCATAAAAGTCTTCAAAAGAATAGCACATAGATTTGACAAAATATCGGGTTCCCAATTTTTTTTTCGGAGAGCTTTCTCCCGCAATTTTCCTCTTTTAACATCTTTGACAAATACATGAGTCCCCGTATTTTGCAGTCAACAGCTGCGCAACGGGGCATATTAATTATGCGTAAAAGAAGTCGGTTGTTAAAAAAAAAATATGGAGATATCTGTCAAATTCTAAGACACTGAGTAATAGTGAAATCTGAAATGAGCAAGTGGCAGATTTATTCTCATTCGCCCTCAGATCATTGAGAAAAACGCGTACAGAATCTACAGACACTGGCTTGAAAAAAAAAGCATTATGTTTATAGGTACAAGAACCGAGATGAAGATATTTTCTTCACTAAAAACATAGTGAATTAACTGCCCACAAAGGCATAAAATGAAGAAAATTCTAAAGTGTATCACAACAAAGCTTTGCCTATTTGTGCAACGGTTTTATATAAAAATGACATCTTCTTTGCAATAAAATTACGTCCTTTGAAAATTGTGTGGCGCTTGTCATTTGGTTTGGTGGTTCCGTACTTCAAAAGGTAACGCGGAACCCTTATAAGATCACTTCGTTGTCCGTCTGCCAAGACCCTTTTTCTCAGAAACGCGTGAAGTTATCAAGTCGAAATTAATATCAAATACTCAGAGCTGCAATCCTTTGAAGCAAAGTCAACGCAATCAAAAGATAAGGGCGTTTATGTTCCGTTTATGCCGCACATTTTGACAGTCGCAAGGGAATGAAAACCTATAGAGTACTTCCTGTTGATCTAGAATTATGAAAATTGGCAAGAAGCAATGTCATGATGTAGCACAAGTACCTAAAGGAAAAAAAATCCGATAACCGTAATTTTGTAGTTACACACCTACAAATTTGTACGGAGCCTTCATTGTGCAAGTCCAGCTCGCACTTGACTGTTATTTTTTATTACTTTTCCTTACTTGAGATACCCTTATCTTGTTGCTTTTACAACTTAGGTTTAAAGATACAATTCTAACAAAATATATGAAAACAAAACCCGTTAAATTCAGTAGGTACAGACGCCAGCACATCAAGCTACCCGAAACTGTCAAATTTTCCCAATCAACCTTGAACCTTATGATTTAGCGATAAAGTTGAAAATCTATTAAAGAAATTTGACAGATTGTCGTAGCTTGATGTGCTGGCGTCAGTACGTGATTTGAGACCCTCCCCTAGATATGTTTCGTCGGTTACAAAAAAAAATCTGCTGTTTCATACAAAGTTATAATAACTACGCGGCGTAAATATGGAACAACTAATTCTTTTTAAAAAAAAACTACGCTGGGTGTCCAGGATTTGGATCCCACTCTCTATGTAGTTGTTACGGGTCTAGAATCATGTGATAAAAATTCATGGTTACAATTTGCGCGTCAATGCAAAACAAATATTTGTGTTTTAACTAACGAGCATTAAATAAGCAACTCCTAGTTTTATACGAAGACCCTAGTATACACCGTTGCGTCCTCACGGCGGCGATCGGTGGTGGCGATCTCTCGCGTCCGGCCCTAGTCCAGGTCATGGTACGGCGCGAGAGGGCATGGGATGCCGTTACCTCCTTCTGCGAAGGAGAAGGCGGAGGGAGAGGCAATCTTTGCGCCCTCACGCCCCTATTCGCCGTAGGAGTTGTGGACGACGAGCAATGGGCAGCTCGCCGTACAGTAAGGACCAGGCCCGGGTCGACGGCGCGTTGATGTCAGCAACAACTGACGAGATCCGCTAGGGCCGATGCCTGCCAGGGTCACGGGTTGTTCGAGAGAGATACCGTGGCCCTTGGCACAGGCAACTGAAGGAACACGGGTGGGTTTTAGTCAGTAAAAGTCTGTCAGAGGGGGATAAGTTATTTGATAATTTCAAACCCAAAAAAAGGCTCTGATGTCAAAAACTACGGTTTATTCGCCGTGTGTAAGCACGGTCGTCAGTGTTGTATGGATCACTATGGAAGCTGGTTGACAAACAAGTTTTTTCTACGGCGCGGTTTATACGCCGTAGCATAAAGAAACCTTGCCGTGTACAAAGAGCCTTAAGGATAAAACTAGCTGAGTTTGAGGTTGAGCCTCAACACAGTCGCGTAAATGTAATAAAACCAAGTCTGTTTATATTCAATGTTTCCAACACCAAATTACTAATAATAACTCTTTAGCTCGAAATCACTGGTGGTCATGGCCAAAAAGCACGCTCTCACCTGGCTTCGTGTCCGATAAAGATAGCATCAGTAATGAGCAGATAGACGCTAGTCTACACGCACAACGTCTAGTTCTCACGCACAGAAACACCGTTCCGAACTGAAAATCGCGTAAAAAAATTCGAAGTGCCTTCGAGTTTTATGAAAAACCACTGGGTAAATCAATTACAAATAAAGTTTATTGAACTCTTCAATAACTGAGCTTTGTCGGTATCGACTTTGTTTTGAAATTTTATGGTGCTTTTATTGCTTGTTTACACACAAAGTTACGTTAAAAAAATAGCAAGAAAAACGAATATTTGTTGGCTCATAACTTTTTAATGGCTTTTTATTTTACTATTATGTTTCCGTACAGTAAATGTAATAATAAGAAAAAACGATGCACAATGCCAAACAGTGGAGTAATACTCTCCCGAAATTTTTATGGAAAAAATATCGACTAGTGGAATCTTAATAACTCCGGAAGTCCAAGAGACAATACGACACAATCAAACCATCAAATCTAAAGTAGTTTCCTCTTTTTTCTATTAACACGAAATCGTATTCAGATTGGCGATTAGGTTATTGCATTAAGGGCTGATTTTTCAATCGACCGATAATTTTTATTCATGAAATAAAATTGACGTCTATACAGGGTGTCCCTGGAACTATGGATCAAATCAAATAGGGGCGTGGTACTTCTGACTACCCGTAACGACTGTCAAAGATCCACGGCTTAACGTGCTTGGCGAGGCACGGAGGGGTCTCGTTATGTAAAATGGTCAGCCATCCACAGACCAACCGCGGCAAGCGTAGCTTACCCTGATTGATCGACCTGTGCGGCTGTTTTTATTTAGCCACGGGCCCCTCAAGATATAAGACACACAAATATTAACACAATATAACATATAGGCCGATTATACCAAATCGGTCAGTAGACACAGAACTATCTCACAGGTACGAATAACCACCGAGAACTGCTAAAGATATCAATATTATAACTCAATGGAGTTCTAGGCCTCAAAGGGCACGTCATAAGTCTTTAAACAACTTAACGCCCCAGAAGATTGGCTAAGTTTAAGGCTGTGGTTTTGTCTAGAAGAGCCCTAACCTTGACCTTCTCTGGTGTTAAAGGGGATTGAAATTGATTTTCAATTGTGTCCAGTCAATGGACCTCCGCAATTTTAGCAAAAATAAAACATTCAACACTCACACTCACACTCTAATTATAGTCAAACCGGTAAACAAGCGCTCACTCTACGCTTGTTTACCGGTTTGACTATAATTAGAGTGTTGTTGTTTTCTTTATAATATTGTGCTAAAACTGGATAGTGGCGATTTGAGAATGTTTTCAATCTTATACTCGTATCTAAAATTAAACCCTAACTTTACTAAAACAAACTAAAATATAGCGTCGAAAAATTCATCCGCATAAGATAAGTTAAGATTTAATTCAATTAATTTTATTTTATTTAATTATTTTTAAGTTAGCATTACATTTTGTTATTTTTATTAGTTAATTTGGTATTTAATGATATTATAACCCATCCTATAAAACTCATGTTTTCGAAAGATAATACCAGCCTATAATTGTCCCACTGCAGGGCTAAACTCTCCTTCTCATTTAGAAAAGGCATGACCATGGATCACCACGCCCGCTCCAGATGGGTTGGCGATTTCACAACTTATATTAAATAGGTATAAATACCTAAGTCCTAATGGCCAATTCTCGTAATTTTCAGTCTCAATCTGTCAAAAAAAACTCTAATTTCCCTACATTATTGACAAGTTTATGACATTATTTGTCGCTGAGGTGAGATTGCGTTGCATTACCACATTGTGTGGCAATGCTTAGCCTCTGGCCAAGGTAAAAGCCAGCCCCTGGGTCACGAGTAGTGTCAACCAGCCGTTTCGAAATTTCCTTAAAAAGACCATGAAAACTCGGATCCCACGGCCCGACTGTTTCAAAGTAAGTATGTTATGTCTAAAGTATGGAAATAGGTGTACAATATACCGACCTCTCGCCGGTTTTATTAGTTAATTAAAAAGATTAAGGCATTGTTCAGACCAAACGTATTGTCGGCCACTGACTGTGAGCGTCTAGTTCAAAATTTATAAAAAAACAACTTCGACCGCAGATTGACTAGCCTTATTTTTCATACAATCTCACAGTCGGCGGCGGACAATGCGTTTGGTGTGAACGACGTCTAATAATTACGTGAAATTCTTAGTGAAAAACCGCGATAACACATGCTGATTCGACGCCAAAATCGCAAAACAGCAGTAGTGCTTGTGACGAAATCCGTCTCTACGACACGTAAAAAATAACTACTTTCAAGGATCTAATTTTTATTTTCATTTCTGTTATTTGAATTAATAATTCTTTGGGGTTATTTCCGTATATTCTCACAACACCAACAAAACAGCTTTCTCCCACACTTTCTGCTGACTCCTTTGTCTATCCCTTAATTTAAACTACGACAAAAAATAAAGCGCGTCTACATTATGCAATCATTGATCAGAACCCTACCCGGCTTATAAAGGGAACACGTTCAATCTTCCGTGATGTGTGAATATACACAATGTTTGGACCTTCATCCTACTTTATAGAGCAAACAGTTGCTGTTTTACTATGATTTGTTTTGCTTCTCAAGATCCCTTTTTGAATTAGGGATGGGAAGAGTAAACAAGTTTGGGTAAGACTTTCGAAGTGACGTACGCAGTTTTTCCGAGATACTTGCTTACTTAGTATTTTACCTGCGTAGGCACCTACGTGTGATACCATTTTAGAGGTGTGAAAAAAGTCCTTAAAGTCTTATAATCGTCTTGTGACATAAAATAGAATATTAAATACATGAAGTTTTACGATACAGAGGACAAAAGTAACATTTAAAAGGGCTTTGAAGGTCTGTGGCATACCTAGCTGTACGCCATTTTGTTTTTTTTTTAAATAATCACTCTGAATGTTTTAAATAATCAAAAATCTATGCAATAAGATATATGCAACGTGTGTCGATACTCTTGCGCCATCCCATCTTCCTGGCTCCGCATGCTGTGCTGTTACTGCGGCTGCAGAAAACCTCAAGCGGCGAAAATATAATAACCTTATCGGAAGTTATATTTTCGAGCCGTTTGAGGTTGAAACCCTCGGGCCGTGGGATCCGAGTGCTCATGTTCTTTTTAAGGAAATTTCGAAACGACTGGTTGACACTTCCCATGCCGCCAGTCTCTTGGGTACATTACCAGTCGACAGCAATGCGGATGAATTTTTCGTCGCTATATTTTAGTTTGTTTTTTGTTTTAGTTAAGTTAGGATTTAATTTGTTATTTTTTATTAATTAAATTTTATAAGATACTAGCTGACCCCGCAAATGTCGTTTTGCAAAAAAAAAAAAAATAGGGGTATGAAAAATAGATGTTGGCCGATTCTCAGACCTACCCCATATGCACACAAAATTTCATACAAATCGGTCCAGCCGCTAGATGACCCCGCAAACGTCGTTTTGCAAAAAAAAAAATAGATAGTAGCCTATTCTCAGACCTACCCGATATGCACACAAAATTTCATACAAATCGGTCCAGCCGTTTCGGAGGATTAAGGTAACTAACACTGTGACACGAGAATTTTATATATTAGATGTACATATTATATTAAGTAAGTTCAAAAAATATGGGTGTAACGTGATCAACTATGAACGTTAATATTTCTTTACGGGGTTTTTGATTTTATTGTTTTCTGTGTCAATTGATGTCAGCCATTGATTTATATAAGGTTACATGCGCGGCCGCCATTAGGAAAAAAAAAATGGCGAGCATGTAGGTATGCAAAGACTCAATATAAAAATCTTCAATCCCCTTTCAAGTCCACAACAAGAGCAATAAATAGAGAGACAAGAGAGAGCAAGTGTTTTTAATTCAGCTTGCAAGATTTGACCCATACATACTAACAGGACAAGTCAAATAAAAGCTTCGAAAAGATAAAAAGCTTGGCGAAGATTTTGGCAAATATCCGAACGAACCAGCAGATGCAAAGTAAAGACTACAGGTTAACTAGCAGAAAGTGCCTAATGTCAACAGGGAAATTAATTGTTAATCAAATTAATAAAATACGTCTATTTGCTGGGTCATAGCCACTTCATACAACTGTCGTGTTTGTCGAAGGACCGATGGCCAGTGGAGCAGACGATTCCTTGAGTGGAGACCGCGTATCGGCAAGCGTAGTGTGGGACGCCCCAGCTATATGGACCGGCAACCTAAGGAAAGTGGCTGGGACGGACTGGATGTGGAAGGCGGAGGACAGGGTGTTGTGGCACAGCCTGGGAGAGGCCTTTGTCCAGCAAAGGACTGCAATATGCTGAGTTGATGATAACTGTCAAAGAATTATTGAATATACAGACAATTGACGTTAATAATTTTCTATACAAGTAATTTCCCTGACATGAAGTAAATAAATAAATTACCGCTAGGTACCTGTAACACCATGTTAGATATACCTGTAATTTTACAGGCTTTTGTTGACTATTAAATTGGACAATTTATAACACCGCCGTTGACATGACACACTTTTTACCCCAAAAAATTAAAAACTTTTACACGCGGTATTTCATCCTCACTCAATAAATAATTCAAAGAGCCATCACAAACATCGAAAAAGCTTCATAACACACCAAATAAAACATTAATAACCCTTTCAAATATGACTAAAATATGATAAATTGACAAAAGCGTTGAAAACGGAACAAAATTTGTGAGCATCCCTAATGAAATTGTTAATAATTACGAAACTAGCGTCAATAAATTAATATTTGCGTCGGATTGTGTGCATAAAGTATATTTAATACTATTGATATAGTAGCGTGTTTCGAAGTTCGGGGAATATTATAGTAGCAGGTATAATATGGGTTTACGATAGGAAATGCGGCGGTGTGGCATAATCAGGCTTTAATGTTCCTGAAAGGGAGTTGACCATAATCCACCACGCGGGTCCAGTGCGAGTTGGTAGATGTCAAAATATGTCTTCGAATTTTCGCTTCAAAGACATGCCGGTTTCCTCACGATGTTTTCCTTCACCGTTTCGAGAGCAGTGGTGATGTAAATAATATACACAAAGTTTTTCAACTGTTTTCTTACTATTTTTTTTACCTCTGACGGCAACCCAAGCATCAACCCAATAACAAACTTATTGGGACGACAATAAGGACCATTGTGATTTTGACAGTGATGTAAAATCAAAGGTAAAATAATAAATTGTCAAAGGATTATAGAGCTGTCAGATCAGTATACATGACATTCTTAGCATAATAAGCCTATAATGTTCCCACTGCTGAGAGAGTGTGCTGTGGGCTACGCGGGCCCAGTGCGGGTTGGTAGTTTGGTACGCACGGCTACACATCAAGCTATACATAGCCAGTATACGCTGACTTCTGATTGTACGAAAAACCTATACAGTGCGAGGTCAGCTAAAACTGGAAATGTATAGCTTGATGTGTAGCCGTGTGTACATGTCACATGTCTTCGAATTTCTAGGACATACCGGTTTCCTCACGATGTTTTTCTTCACCGTTTTGAAAGCAGTGGTGATGAAATAATATACACAAAGTAAAGTGCCTGTCTGGGTTCGAACCTACGACCTACAACTCGTAAACCACGGCCATTTATAAAAAAAAGTCCTTTTTAATCATACATTACGATAATTGGATAATTGTCTATGAAAACATTCTCTCTTCTATCAATAAAAATCAGAAAATAACTAATTTAAAAAAATAAAAGTACGCCTGCCTTCTCAAAAAGTGAAATAAAAAATTAAAAACAAGCTAAATTATTCTAGTGCTGAATGGGCACAAGGTAAGTGCTAAATAGATTATAATGTTTACTGCAATTAAACCACCATTGCGCCCAAAAGTGGAAAACAGAAAACCAATCTTTTCATCGCAGTCGGGGGACGGTTCCTTGGAATAGTTTTTTACAGGTCCCCCGACTTCGCTGAAAAGATTGGTTTTCAGTTTTCCACTTTTGAGCAGAATGATGATTTAATTGCACACACGTGTAGCTCGACTCAGAACTTGAGGAGCTCAACGACTCGACGACCAATACCAAAGAAATAACATTTGGGTAGGCCGCATAAAGTATTAAAACTGCCAGACCAACATTATAACAAACAAAGAAAAAAAAATATATCCACATAGTCCTCACATAATAATTAAATTATTAAACTAATTAAATTAAAATAATACTTTACTTTTTACTTTTTTTTTTTTTTACTTTTTTTTTTAAGTACTTTTTTTTTTTTACTTTTTTTTTTGGATACAATATGCATCAATGTCAATGTGTATTTAAAGTTGTGTACAATGATGGTTTTGCATGATAGTTAAAATATCAAGTTTTATGGTTTTATCACAAGGCTTAACAGAACGAGCAGCACAAGAAACACCAAAACAAACACAGAGACCACAGTATCTTTTAAAGTCCAGACATAAGGTCACAGCACACATCAACTTGAAAAGGGATCGTCAACGTATCAACTTAAGCCATTCTGAATTATTTGTATGAAACTCCCTACTGCAACGCGCACTAATCGGAATCATAGCGCCTCGCCTCGGGATAAGTTCACGAACCGCGGTGCGGTGCGTGGTCAATTTGCAGTTCCCGCGCTTACGGCTCGTCGTGCCCGCGCTTACGTCTCGTCTCTTCGTCCACCCTTGCCCCTCTCACCCCTCCCGCGGTCTGCCTGCAGCACCATCAACCAGCGATCGGCGAGCCGTAAACGCGGCGTCGGCTAGCCGTAGCCGATTCGACGTATCGGAGCTTCTGATATGCTTTGGTTACGTGCTTACGTTAGGTTGACGCTTGTTTGATGGCGAGGCAAAAGGCGATACGGTGACGATCCCTTTCCGAGTTGATATGTGTGCTATGACCTTTAATCTTGGTCTGTCCATATAGATTAGTGGTCTGTTTCATATCACATTTCCTACGAGTCATAATCGACGGTAAAGGTCACTGCCCACTATATTGTTTCAACGCGTGGTCGTAACACATGAGCATCCATAATATGAGCATCAAACACGAACAAAGGCTCGTTTCAAATATTACAACGCCTACTATTTATCTATGATAGAATGGTCTGGTAGGCGTTCTACATAAAGTTTCATAATGTGTCGATAATGTACCTACGGTTGTAATGAGTTAAGAAGGCCTTAACTTTATTTTACGCTGAAGTGCTTAAAGGGATCCTCTTGTCTTGAATGACATTGTAATGGAGACGGTCTTGGTAAACAAAATGTGAAATTGTAGGTATTAAAAAACTCGCACACAAAGGCTTCCGTACCACCGTAGAAATTTTATATAACACTATTTTTTTAAAACACGTTTCTTGTATGGGAACCACTTTAATTTTTAACTTTATTTTATTTTTATTGTTTGTTGTAATAGAAATACACACTCTGTGAAAATTTCAACTGTCTACCTGTTATGACAGACGGGCAGACCGCGGAGGCTATATTGTTTCATGGGCACGAAACCCTAAAAACAAAATGGCGGCGCTACTTCCTATTTGGCCACGCGCAAAAAGATCCTTGTATAGCTGCACTATTATTATTACTCTCTACAAAAGTTTTGAAATTCATATGCATGTGTGAAATACTTATAAGTAACTAATACCTAAAGAATCAAGCTTTACTCACCCAAATCTTCATTTGTTGTTTCAGTCCAGCCAACTTGACAGATCACGTTGTCCAAAACCACTGCGAATAGCAGCGCGCACCACGCCACTTTCGCGCCAATTCCACCCGCCATTTCGCGTTCAATGGCGGACTGTCATTTTGACGTAACGTTCTACATTGTCTTTTGTCACACTATGAAGGTTTGTACCTGAAATGAAAATGTTTCATATTATTTCTCCTGTGCAATTTTAAGCTCTCTACTCATAGCACACATATCAACTCGGAAAGGGATCGTCACCGTATCAACTTGAGCCATTCAGTATTCTTTGTATGAAACTCCCTACTGCAACGCACACTATTCGGAATCGTAACGTAATCGCCTCGCCTCGGGACAAGCTCACGAACCGCGGTGCAGTGTGTGGTGAACTGGCACTTCCCGCGCTTACGGCTCGTCGTCCCTGCGCTTACGTCTCTTCGTCCACCCTTGCCCCTCTCGCTCCTCCCGCGGCCTGCCTGCAGCACCCTGCACCATCAACCAGCGGTCGGCGAGCCGTAAGCGCGACTTCGTCGCCTAGCCGTAGCAGAGTCGACGTATCGGAGCTGCTGATGCGCTTTGTTTACGTACTTACGTTAGGTTGACGCCTGTTTGACGGCGAGGCGAAAAGCAATACGGTGACGATCCCTTTCCGAGTTGATATGTGTGCTATGACCTATAGACTCTCAGTTTGATATTCCGGGAGCAAAGGAGGCCATTTTTAATCAAAATTGGTTATGTGGTTTAGCTGAGCGAATTTTTCACATTTAGAATAGTATGGAAAGCAATTAGCCGGTAACCTAATTTAAACTTTGTTAAAAAAATCTAAATATTTCTGTAAACGAAATATTTGCAAACTTAAATACCTAAGAAATGCTAATGAAACTTATTTACTGAGGTTCAAATATTGTCGTGCAGGGGCATAGCAGTTGTGGCCCAGTGATATTCGCTCCGACTTACGAGTTATTGGTAGTGAGTTCGAACCCAGAGACTTTGTATTATTATTTTTATCACCACTGCTCTAAAAACGGTGAAAAAAACATCGTGAGGAAACCGGCATGTCCTAGAACCAAAAATTAGAAGGAATGTGACATCTACCAACCCGCACTGGGCCCGCGTGGTAGATTACGGCCCACTCCCTCTCACCGAGAGGAGGCTTATTTTCCAGCATTGGGAACGTTATAGGCTGATTAAGATAAATATTGCCGCAGCTTTTCGAATCATATTAATTATAGCTTCAAACACAATTTCAACATACAAAAAACTTTCTAAGTTCTTAACAAAGTTGTTGAAAAAGGGTTACGCACTAAACAAAAGTAAGGTTCAGAAATACTAAATAACTAAGTCCAAGCTTTTAATATCTATTGAGCTAAAATAAAAACCCCCACTTAACCTTTTGAAGTGCACTTAAACCCTAACATTTTGATATACCTAAACTTTGTTAATAATCGTACTTGTAACTTAACTAAAGTTATTCACGAAAATCGTAAATTAAATACAGATTAGTTTAAGAAAACATTTTGAAAAATACTGACAGAAAAAGCCTATTAAAATCTTAATGATTTTTTATATGATAACGCTATGAAGACACTGACTGAATCTTATCTATTTATTTTGAATCGCATGACTTTTGACCTAATTTTTTTATTTAATATTAATGATAACTGGTGGTTTATTTATGAATGAAAAAAATGAATGTATGGATCTAGTATAAGGTAAATATAAATATATACAGTGTGTCCCTGGAAGTATAGATCAAACCGAATCGGGGCGTGGGCAAGGTCATTTCCAAACTTTTTGGTCCTGAGAATAATTGATGATTGAGGGTTTTTTTTACGGTTCAAAAGTTGTGACCAATTTTTTTCAATCGTTTCGCATAGTGCTCAAAGAAAAAAAAATTATTAAAAAAACAATCAGAGCTGTCTAAAAAAACTTAAATTTATAGTTCCTGGTATTTATTTTTTAAATGATTTTGTTCTTTGAGCACTATGCAAAGTGATTGAAAATAAAAAAAGTTGGTCATAACTTTTGAACCGTAAAAACATTCACCAACATTCTCAGGATCAAAAAGTTTGGAAATGACTTTGCCCACGCCCCTATTTGATTTGATCCATACTTCCAGGGACACCCTGTATAGATAGCTACTGTTTGCAATAATTGCAATAATCATAGGTTACGTCAACCTGAGACGGTCATATATCTCATCTCACAGCAGTCACACACATGGCCAGGAGCGCCCTTTAAATGGGAACACATCTGCTTTTCGCAGCTTTTACACAGTATGTTAACTTAACATATATCATTAACCGGTTGAATACCTTAATTATAGAAACAATTAAAAATCCATTGTGTCTCACGTAGATCCACGTTCCCGGTACCTATACGAAGGATTAAGCCGCCAAATAACATTGCTATTTTAGGATTTGAAGAGCGCCTGTGATGTTACACTCACATGATTAATTTCAACTTTATTTATGCTCATCCAGCTAAAAAGCGCAACTCCTTGCTGTAATCTGTTTTCCCCTGGTTACCTCCTTGAAGTTGCTAAGTCTCGTTATATAGATTACTTATAGTTAAACGTGCCCATGCATTGTCGCCCGCATCATTGCACACCAACGGGTGAGGTAGAGGAACAAGGCAGCAAGGCAATAAAATGTAAATCTTCTTTGTAGCTTCTTTAGTTTAAAAGGATTTAGGGATTAGAAAATGTTGATGCCTATTTACATAAATACATTTTGTTAAATCCTGAAAAGCCTGCTATGCTTTATCCTAGCCACATGTTTGTGCCATTCTAATTATAGTTTTTCATAATGTATTAGGAGAGAAAGAAATAAGTTTATTTGACCCAGGTTAAGTAAGGCACACAATGTTCAAACAAAAACCAAAAAAAATACAAATTAAAACTGTAGTGTGTTCCTCACGGCTATTTCTTACAATATTTAAAAAATAGCAGTCCATACCAAACGAAACTCCTTTGTCATTACATAATAATGATCCCATAATCACCACTCTGAAGTGTTTCAAAACTTCAGGACGAACGAAGAATAAATCGTCATTCAATCAAGTTTCAAACGTGGTCAAAACCAACCTCTGAACTTGAAATCCTAAATGTAAGTTAACATGCAGACCCACAACCTTACGTAAAGGTTAATATGGCCATAAAATTAAAAATAACTTGCCCTTGGCCGGCCGTGTTATAATTTGTTGGCGAGAAACAGAAGGTACCTAAAATTAAAATGCTTTGGTGTGATTCCTAGTGTTAGTTGATTTGTACTATGAAAGGGGCCCGTAGCTAAATAATAACAGCCGCACAGGTCGATCGATCAGGTTAAGTTACACTTGCTGCGGTTGGTCTGTGGATGGGTGACTCAAACTCAAACTCAAAGCATTTATCTATACTTATAATAAATCTGTAGAGAGGTCAATTCTGTACATGAAATATATTTCCAAAATAACTATCAGCGGGTGATTAGTGATCGTTACCGACGCCAAAAATGCAATCAGTAAAATTTTTGTCTGTCTGTCTGTCTGCTGTCTGTCTGTATGTTCGTTATAGAAACAAAAACCACTTGACGGATTTCAACGAAACTTGGTACAATTGTTCTTCATACTCCGGGGCAGGTTATAGTATACTTTTCATCACGCTACGATCAATAGGAGCAGAGCAGTGAAGGGAAATGTTGGGAAAACAGGATTTCTTTTTAGGTGAAGTAGTAATAGGTTAGTAGTAGTTAGTTAGTAGTAGGTAAGTTTTGGTTAATTTATGTTCAGTTTTTTTTAATATTAAGTAGGTAAAAGCGTAGGTACTTTTATTAATTATAGGTATAGGTATTATTAATTATAGTAGTTATAGGTATTTAGTTTTAAGTGAAGTAGGTTTTATTATATATTATTTTATATATTAGACGTAGTTATATATTTTTAGTTATTCAAGCCCCAAGCGGACGCCGGCGTCCGCCCGCTATTGTCTTGAAAAACGCGTTGAATGAGAAATACGCGTTCTCAAGAATCGGCAGAAGAAAGAGCACATCGGTTAAACTCTATGAGAGTTAGTGCCTCAATTTCCGGAAGTCATTATTCCACGCGGACGAAGTCGCTGGCAAAAGCTAGTTTCAATTAAACCATTTCCAGACACTTTTGAATTGTCAAAATTAACTAGTCAGTCAGTCAGTCAGAAAGTTGAAGCTAGTTGCCCATTCCAAAACGTAGATCTCTTGGAGAAGAACGGGCAAGAAACTCCAAGGACACCAACATACCGACAAACTACATACCGAGACACCTCCGTGCCTCGGAAACACGTTAAGCCGCTGGTTCTGGCTGTCATTCGTGGATCTTTGACAGTCATTACGGGTATAGTCAGAAGCCTGAAAGTCTGACAACCAGTCTTTCCAAGGGGTATCGTATTACCCAGTAACTGGGTTGTGGAGGTCAGATAGGCAGTCGCTCCATGTAAAAATACTGGTATTCAGCTGCATCCGATTACACTGGAAGCCGACCGCAACATAGTTCAAAAAAGGCTAGGCGGATGATGATCATGAGTTGATTAATGCTATGTTTTAGTTGCGGCTTTGCTCGCTATTAGCTTGAATGTTTATAAAAGCTTAATGATTGATAAGGCGTTAATTGTACGGTAGCTAAAACACGAACTGTCTACCAAGAGCTGGTGAATTCAGACCCGCATATCGCTCTGTTCTTGATAATACTGTTTTATTTTTCATGTGAAATTGCTCGTGGACAATCTTCGTTTCTTAAGGCGGTAGAAACTCTCCTACCTCCATGGCAAGTACCAATAGGTAGGTTAGAATTTGACCTCTTGCTAGCCAGCCCATGCCTTGCCCACCACCAGCCCTGGACGCCCTGATCTTACTGACTAAAACTAAAAGGTACGCCGGGCTCAGACCAATGTCTGTTCGAGTGACACTATAATATAGACGTGAACCCACTCCTATCATAAGATAAAAACAATATGTAACATAGCAAGACCTCGTACATCCCAATAGGCTAGTTTCCACCATCAATAAATTGAAAATCTATTTAGTCCGTCAGTTAGAGTATTGGAAAATAATGGACACTTATTTTTCGTTTTTGCAAATCAATGAATATTGACAAAGATAAAACGCATCAAAACTCGGGAGTGGGGGGCTCGTGATGATGACGTCAGAACGCACTAAAAATTATACCAAGGTGTGACGTATTAGAATTTTAAAAGCGTCGTATCTTCTTCAATTTTGGTTTACTTATCAAAAGAAAAAATATAAGTAGGTCAAATATTTTTTGATAATCTAACTGACGTACTAATTACATTTTTTCAGTTGACAAGCCTGTTAGGGTATTGAGTTAAAAGCTTAATACAATGACCAAAACGTAATTTTCTTAAAGTTAACTATTGTTATAAAGAAAATCGTGTTGACACTAGCATTTCTTTTTGCATTTAAAATTGAGTCTTATTGCCTTGAAATAAGACTTAAACTTCTTTGGCAATCGGTAGTCAGTATTGCAAAATACGTAATTTTTTAAAACAATACCTAGTTACTGAAATCGATTCAATTATGAACAAACTTTCGGAACGTACTTACGTTTATTCTGTTATAGAAGTAAACAGGAAAACTACCAGTAACCCACTTAACTAATAATCTTGTCTTATTTAATGAAGATCAATCAGTAATTACCAACGTAAATAATTAAGGCAGTTTATTCCATTTTTTTTTCAGAGGTTTTTTGATCCAGAGGGGCCCGTGGCTAAGTAATAACTGTCGCACAGGTCGATCGATCAGGTTAAGCTACGCTTGCCGCAGTTGGTCTGTGGATGGGTGACCATCTTTACATACCGATACCCCTCCGTGCTCCCGAAAGCACGTTAAGCCGGGCTGTCAGTCGTGAATCTTCGACAGTCGATACGGGTAGTCAGAAAGCCCGAAAATTTGACAACTAGTCTTCCCAAGAGGTATCGTATTACCCAGTAACTGGGTTGTGGAGGTCAGATAGGCAGTCGCTCCATGTAAAATACTGGTATTCAGCTGCATCCGGTTAGACTGGAAGCCGACCCTAACATAGTTGGGAAAAGGCTAGGCAGATGGTATTTAATTTTGATTCAACTGGCCACGGGTCATTTAATAAACACCTCTTTGTTATAGGAGTAACAGACAGTCCGCTGTGCAGGGCCTGCATTGAGGATAACGAGACAGCAGCACATGTGCTACTAAACCGCCCGGTGGTCGCCACGTACAGAGCCAACCCAGGTACTTATAGAGGTGGTACAGTTTGAAAATAATAGCTGTTAATTTACGTAAATTCAGAAGACACATTAGTTCAATAGTCAATATTTTACTAAGTTAAAAAAAAAACCAGTTGAAAATAAAATGCTGTTAATTTACGTCAACGGCTCAACGGATTGTTTTCAATGATTTAACAAAATTGTCTCAATGATTGAAAACGTTGACATAAATTGACGCTAAACGCTACCGATTGTACATTGAAAACCTGTTAATAATTTAACATCTTTTTTAACCTGTTGACCATTGATGATTATCAGTTAAATTACGCTAACCAAAAAGCCGTCAATGACCCACCTCTACCAGGTATCGTCCGTGAGACGGTCAGTAACATCAAGGCGTTGCTAACCTTCCTTAAGGGCCTATACTACCTCAAATGGCTTAGCATGATCCTCCGTTATGTCGAAAATACTGCAGCATTAATTTTGAAATAAATATATGGTAAAGTTGAGGATTAATTTTAGGTCTTATGTTAGACGAAAACACGATTCCATAAAATTTTTCGATAGAAAAAATTCCAAAGTTTCCTCCAAACCGAACAATAAACCGCTGGCATTCAAAAATACTTCAAATTAGATCATGAAACTTTGTATACTAACCGAACTAACTATAATGCAGGTCTTATGTTATTTATTTTTTTTTAATTACCATTATTTTCACCGTAAAAAGGAAATACCTAAACAATTGGCGCTGCTTGCCGCCTAGCACCGCACTCTGTCTCGCTCTCACTCAGTCCGCGAGCAGTATCGCGCGAGCGAGATAAAGAGTGAATTTTAGCTGAGGTAGTGTCGGCTCTTAAGGAGCTGCCTATCGACTCTGTAAAAATCTCACCGTGATAACTTAGGTGAAGTGAGTGTGAAGTGAGCTAACAATAAGGACAATCCCTAACATCAGGTGGAATGACAGCTCACTTCACCTTAGTTTTCACGGTGAGATTTTTACAGAATAGCACTTGCTGGGGTGGATCGAGTAATCGATTTTCCCACTCATACGCAAAATACACGCGTTGACGTTTTTGCAGACACCAGTCCGTATTACCCATTACATTTTGATTGTATTATGGTTTGCTAATATGCTTTTTTTTGAGGATGGGAAATCATCAAATGACCCCTCCTGCTCTGGGTGGAGTGATGGAGCAGAAGGAAGTGTCAGACTCTTACTGACTAAAACCCACCCGTGTTCCTTCCTTAGCCCTTTATGTTCCGGGGTAGCGGTAACCCTTTCGGATAATCCCGCTGTTGCTAACATGCTGACGGTAAATTGGTAGATCTCGAAAATGATATACCTAGGTATCTTACCCTACATAACATAATAATCAGCCTACAATGTTCCCAGTGCTGAGACATAGGACTCTCGATGACAGGGAGTGTGCCGAAACCTACCACGCGGTCCCAGTACGGGTTTTATAGATGTCACATGTCTTCGAAATTTTAATTCTAGAACATGCTGGTTTCCTCAAGATGTTTTCCTTCACCGTTTTAAGTTTTTTGTCTAACCTAAACTGAACCCGAAAAGATACAATCTTTACAAAACCGTATCGCCACGAGGCACAGCCAATACATAAAATAATTCCTCCAAAATCAAATTAATTCAATTTTATAACGTAACAATGTTTTCTTCGTAATTTACAAACTGTAATAACATCGTTGTCAGAAATAAATCAACCTTCTACTACAACATGAAATCTAGATAAGATCTTTTTAACAGGCCTTGGCTTGACCTAATCGTAAAACGAAGGCTAAAAGGCTTAAAAACGACGAGACGTTGGTGGCTACCCTTCATATTCTGGCTCATCGGTGTAATTTTGCTTGCCTGTCGGTCTTCTACAAACTGTAGGTACTTCGGAGAGTGCGCAAGAGCTCCACGACCTTTTTCTTTTTTTTTTTGAGGGTGGGAAATCATCAAATGACCCCTCCCACTCAGGGTGGAGTAGAAGGGAGTGTCAGACTCTTACTGACTAAAACCCACCCGTGTTCCTTCCTTAGCCCTTTATGTTCCGGGGCAGTGGTAACCCTTTCGGACAATCCCGCTGCCAGCTTCGCGACCTGATCCCACCATCGACCTTTTTCTACCGGACTACCAGACGTAGTGCAGAGTAAATCCACACTTGGTTGATATCCCGAATCGCTTTCAAAGCGTTTTTTTTATTTCACAACGAATTTCAACCGCATTGACAGAAGCTTTCCGGTAGCTTATCCCAAACATTCTTAACTTTTACATCACGATCATTGCGAATAGAATAACACTGTCAATAAAGAATAGAAACGGAAAAATATGAGCGAATAAAGCTTTATACATACATTCCACAGTTGAAATGTATGAAACTAAATACCATGCCCGCTAAAACGAAGCCGAACTGACCCGAGCGAACCCGAGTAGACCCGAGTTGCGACTATAGTAGAAATTTAATTTTTCAACCGACTTCAAAAAAGAGGAGGTTCTCAATTCGGATTTTTACATATATTTTTTGTAGCTCTGCACTTCTCCGCTCTAATGGAAAGGGGTACCCTGATAACGTAATATAAAATAAGTTTTATTATAAATTCAATCAGGCGATTTTAGTGAGTAATCTAATTTTATAACATAACTTTGCACCTAATTGTTACTTACTTGAATAAATCAAGGTCAACAGTTAATCGACTATGCCGTAGGTAAATTGTATAGTTAGCTATTCTACAGAGTTGTAGAATTAGTTCGTGAAACTTCACAGACATGTTGAATATGTAATCTAATCATAATAAAATTATTATGATCGATAACCATGACTCGATAACCATGGAAATGACACTCGTGATGAAAAACTTGAAAAATGTCACAGCCGCCATCTTGGATTTTTATTTTGACCTCACTATAGGCTTCAGTACTCTCGAAAACAATGAAAACTATCTCTATCGAGAAGAGAAAGTCGCATGGGGGCGCTTTTTCGACGTATTCCACATTGGGCACCCAGTTAAATGGCACCTGAGTAAATGGCACCTGAAGTATTCCACATACGGCTCCTACCGATATTTTCCGTAGGTGGCATTAGTGGAATAATTTATTATTTAGAATTTTATTCCACAAATGACACCTACGGATCAGTAGGTACTATTCTACCAGTTTGCTTTTACTATAAGCCGCGCAGTAGAACTTCGTTCCAAAATAAATTTCCACCGCACAATAATTTAAATGGGAATGTCATTCTGTCTGTTTGTCTGCTACCTTTTCACGCCATAACGGCTGAACGGATTTTGCACATAATCTGCCAAATTTTGGAAATTGGCTTATGTTGTCCCAAGCTTGAGCAAAGGCCTCCGTACTCTCTTTCCACTTCTCTGTGTTCACAGCTGCTAAGGACCAGTTATTGTCGAAGGAGTCCAGCTCTCCAGCAAATCACATAGGCTTAAGCAAAAAGATTAACATTACCAACCAACATAGCAATCAGCAGCAGATAATTGTAATTCTTTTGTAGCTTTTCTTTCATAATTTAATGGACCCTTTTATATAATTATCGTTTCATATTAACAAGGACAAGTACTTTAATAATTACTCACTTCTGCTAGCGACTTCGACAGCGTGCTACTTGTTACATAAATTATATCCTAGGATACTCGGCAATACTGCTTCTTCTTCTTCATTTAATTTTTGAAAATGGTTCAGTGGCGATTACCCCTTACATACAAACTCACATTACCTCTATATCCTACTAATAAGTATTATAAATGTGAAAGTTTGTACTTTTGTATGTTTGTTACTCAATCACGTAAAAACGGCTGAATAAATTTGAATGAAATTTGGCATAAATATAGTTTATAACCTGTATTAACACAAAAAATACTTTTTATCCCGATATTCCGACGGGATCGAGACTAATGCCGATGAAACCGCGGGGCGCAGCTAGAAATATAATAAAATAGCAACACCCCACGGTTTCACCCGCGTTAGTTTCGATCCCGTGGAAATATCGGAATAAAAAGTATCCTATATGTTAATCCTGGTTATAAACTATCTGTGTGCCGAATTTCATCTAAATTCATTCAACGGTTTACGCGTGACTGAGTAACAAACATCCAAACATCTTCACAGACTTTCACATTTACAATACTTGCAGACCCGGCCACGCGTTGCTGTGGCTAAGGTTTACGTTATTATAAATTAATTAATTATTGATTATAAATTGAGATATAAACTATTCTATCTTTCAAGTTGGATGAAACTGCACACAGTGTGCAAAATTTTATTAAAATCGGTTTAGTAGTTTAGGAGTCCATTGCGGACAAACTTGCAACGCGACACGTAATTCATACATATTATTGAGAAGAAGATATAAGATAAGATAATGAATAAGCTTTCTCCAAGAATAAGACAACCAAATAAAACCCAGAAGGTACTCCCAAAATGACTAAAGTTAACACCACCTTATCATACGCTTCCCGAATCACACAGTAAGATAAGATAAGCCATCCGAATTAAATCCAGCAATCACTTCTTAGAAAATTACAAACGAGCAAACATTCAAGTAATCAAAAACTAAGTTTGTGACGTCAGAAGTCAGACAACAGAAGTTTAATTAATGGTACACAAGTTGAAATAACTTCTGAATTAGTTACCTACTTGTAAACAGATAATTTCTGTATTTTATAAAGGTTGTAAAATGTCAACTAGTGAGGTAAATACGTGTGCAGGAAATTCCTAATCCATTGCTTCATAATGTTTAAACATTTGTCTGCTCAACAAGGTAAATAACGCATTGAATGCTGTCGAATTGTCAAATTTAAAGTCATTGCAATTGATAATCTGCATACACACGATCGATCTTTGCTTAAAAGGTAGGAGTCGTTTAAACGTCAGTAATATATGGTTAAACAATCGCTAATAAATACAGACGCCAATACATCAAGCTACCACAATCTGTCAAATTTCTTTAATAGATTTTCAACTTTATCGCTAAAGTATTAGGTTCAAAGTTGATTGAGAAAATCTGACAGTTTCGGGTAGCTTGATGTGCTGGCGTCTGTACCATGTTTTAAAGCAAATATTCTATTCTATGTAACCGTCGACAAAATATCGCCCGTGTATTTGAGAGTACACGCGTCGACAGTTGCAGTTGGCTCTGTCGTCGTGCTCTTCAATTTGACAATTCGACAACTTTCATTGCGCTATTCACGTTCTCGAGCAGACAAATTTTTCGAAGATATGAAGCAATGCATACGGAAGTTCCTTCTGATTGTGAAAGAAAGTGAGTACCGCAACTGAGATTCTTCTTTTCTTTCGGGTACGTATGAGCTTCAGGAGAATGAAATATAGGTAACATAAAATCACGCCTGTATGCCCTAAGGGGTTAAGCAGAGGTGCATCTGTACACCGCATTTCGCCAGTTACGTTTCATCTCCCACTTTAGTTATGAATTTTCGATTAAAAATAAAAGATCGTCGTCCATGTTTTCAACCTCTGACAACACGACACACTCTCGCAAACGCCTGGAAGCCAATGTGAACACGAACACGCCAAGACCACCGCGCCCGCACCCGTCACTGCGCCCGCGCGTTCCTTCGTGAACAAGCACTTAGTACTTAACAGGAGGCGAGCCTAATGCCAACAACTGAGCAAACAACCAGACTCCAGGCTGATAAAGAAAAATTCCAGATGAATCCATTCCATCCACGAACTGACCCCGGCAAGCGTAGCTTAACCTTCGCTCGACGCGCGTGGATGTTGTTAGCCACAAGCCCCAAAAGATACCAAATAGTTACTAAAGTTAACTTGATGTGCAACTTAATCAAACTAATATTGTAAAGGCGAAAGTTAACTTTATAAAAAAAGTCACAGGTCACAGTCGAGATATATAGCGGAGAACAATAATATTGTAAGTGAGGAGAAGATGATCCTCTTGATTTCAGCGTAGTCACTGTCTAGATATGAACTCAAGGAAGTTCCTTGGTCAACTTCAGTTTAGGCTTGACTTCCGACATGCTTTTCCTTCAATAACTGGACGTGGTCTGTCGCGGAGATGTTTTTTTTTTTTCAGTGAATCCAGAGATGACCACGGGGCTCTTATCAGAATTTTTTCAAATATACAGGGTTACTTGTAAAACACCAGCAACCTCTTAAGAGGTCATTGTACTCATCATTATGAACAACTCTTACTATGGGACCAAACCTGAAATCACGAAAAAAAAATCAGCTGTTCCCTACATTTATGTTCGTGTAACTCGTCAAAATGTAGGGAACAGATGATTTTTTTTTTCGCGATTTCAGGTTTGGTCCCATAGTAAAAGTTGTTCATAATGATGAGTACAATGACCTCTTAAGAGGTTGCTGGTGTTTTACAAATAACCTTGTATATTAGGTGTTATCTCATCATGCCGCACAGTCAGCTATCAGCTTTTCACCCTGCATATACTTGCCCAAAAACCCTCTGGGCTCGTCTGCCAACGGGTTAAAACGTTGCAAAAAAAAGGACATTTACAAAACACCAACTTTTTCTGCACCGACATGCACTATCAACGTCTTTAAAACTACACCCCAAAAGGCCCACTAACAAATGAATCCATTATACACTGTCGTGCATAAAAACCGTACCACAAACAGCGAAGTGAGATGTAAAAACAGTTGACCCGTTTTCATAGATTTTTGCGACGGCCCATTCATGGTCAGATTAACTAGGGTAACATACCCCGCAATGTATGTTAATGCCCCCTATCACTGTCGGACAGCGAAGTGTTATTTGCATTGTATCGAATACGCTGGGGGAATCTGGGGAGTAGGGGTGTGGTGTCACTGATAGCGGGGTGAAAGCGGATGAATGCGGGGATTTTTTGGTGGTTGAATAAATAGAAAGGAACTATTGTGTTTTTTGAAGTATTGGGTGTATTTTTCTAATGAAATGAGGGTGGTAAAGTGGGACGTTTAAATTATTATTTAAAATAAAGAGTTTTTTACAAAAAAAAATGTCAATTTCTTCACTGAAACTGTACTGAATAGTAACAGAAGGATGAAAATAACAATGCAGCAAACATGTTCTTACTTTGTCCAGTCAAAGATTAATTAGTTTTAAGATTAAATTGTTATTCAAATTAAGTCAGGTTAAGTACAGGCTAATTTCGTACTTTCACTATTACAGATTGGTTTTACTAAAAAAAAAAACTTACAACAACTATGTACTCCATATTTTCCAACCCTGTTTATGATCCATCGTAAAATATGGCATGTGTCAGCAGGAACAGTTTCAGCTTATAAGCTAGCTATAAAACATTTGATTGGAGCCATAAACTGACGTTAACTTCTATACGTAAACATGTCAATACCTTTTTAACATCTTTATGGGATTATCGTGATTATCTTTAAAAAAAAGCAGTGAAAAATAACTTTAATTTCGGAAGTCGGTGTCGTTGGTTCCGCATTATCATTTCTTGATACTGATAATTTTATATATCATGGCCGTGTCTGGGCCGCTTTTGGCACATAACGGGCAGGTAATGAAGCTCCGCCGTCGGCCCGGACACGGACATTTATGAACTAGTTCATATAAAATGTGCACATCGATATTTTTTGAGCCCCTGACGGAGCACGGTCCGTCCACGTCCCGGGAACGGCCCTGATAGTGTTTGATACCTTCAACCCAGGTAGAACGAGCGCGTCTTTCCCGCGGTGATTTTTTTCTGCGCAATAGATTTTTAACGCACTGCTTACAGCCGAGAGTTGAAAATCCAACAGATTGTTTTTGATAGGATGCGCTCTGTTGGATTCTCAATGCTTGGCTCAACACAGAGAGTTGAAAATCCAGTGTGCGATTAAATCTCGCCGCGATATTTTTACTTCCATGCGAACGTGGGCTAATTAAATATTATGAGCGGATTATTATTTTAGCGATAGTCATTCATGATCAGCAAGTTATGACTTCTGCTTGAATAAATAAAAAATAAAAAAATACAAAGGCTCAATATCAAATATATTAAAATACAAAATACTATCCAACACTTAATGGATTTTATAAGCCAACAATAGAAATGCTTTCAAAAGATAATGTAAGGCTTAACAATGAATTAAGTCGTTAAGTAAAGGGAAATTATCCTTTTACTTCTAAATGTTATCATAACGTCTCAAATTCAATAAATACAACTTTTGCGTATTCACAAATAACATCACGCCAATCGACAAATCAACTCAGCCTATCGCAGCCTAGAGCAGTGGTGGCCCAGTGGTACCAGCCGCGACTTACGAATTGTAGGTCGTAGGTTCGAACCCCGTCAGGCGCTTTACTTTGTGTAAATTATTTCATCACCATTGCACTTAAAACGGTGAAGGAAAACATCGTGAGGAAACCGGCATGTCCTAGAACCAAACATTCGAAGACATGTGACATCTACCAACCCGCACTGGGCCCGCGTGGTGGATTACGGCCCACTAGCTCTATAGAGAGGAGACCTGTGTCCCAGCAGTGGGAACATTATAGGCTGGTTATGTATCGCAGTCCACTGCTGGACATAGGTTTCTCCCAGGCTGCGTCACAACACCCTGTCCTCCGCCTTCCGCATCCAATCTGTCCCAGCCTCCTTATTGAGGTTGTCTGTCCATCTAGCTGGGTGGTGTCCCTCACTACGGTTAACGATCCGCGGTTTCCACTCCAAGACTCGGACAGTAGGTACAGACGCCAGCAAGTCAACCTACCCCAATCTGTCAAATTTCTTTGATAGATTTTCAACTTTAGTACAAAGGAATAAGGTTCATATTCAATTGGGAAAATCTGACAGATTGGGCTAGCTTGATGTGCTGGCCTCTGTACACATACACATATATTCCCTTTTTTTGGATGGGAAATCCTAAAATGACCCCTCCCGCTCAGGGTAGAGCAGAAGGAAGTGTCAGACTCTTACTGACTAAAACCCACCCCTGTGGGCCTACCACCACCTGTTATAGCAGTATTATTTTAATAAAAAAAAGAAGAAAGAAAAAGTATTTATTGCGACTCGTACAGGAGGATCACAAACTAAATTAAACACAGTGTAAATTAAAATACCAAAATAAAACTAAAAAAATTAAAAAAGTAACAAAAAGAAGAAATCTTACTTCAGTGTGGGAAAGAGATGGAGCAATACAGGACATGCAGCTCCATCTCTTTCCCACACAAAAGTAAGATTAAAATAATAATACTATCACTGGCTTTTTTTATTTTGAGGATGGGAAATCATCAAATTACCCCTTCCGCTCTGGGTGGAGCAGAAGGGAGTGTTAGACTCTTACTGACTAAAACCCACCCGCGTTTCTTCCTTAGCCCTTTATGTTCCGGGGCAGCGGTAACCCTTTCGGACAATCCCGCTGCACACATATATTCCTACGTCAAACAATTCATCCGCTCCGCTTCCCGCTCGCAGTCACACCCCAGTCTTATCAGGCAATCCTTTATGAGTCCATTCGTCCGGGTTAGTTCCACTTCTGCATATATACGGTTTTTCTTTCCATATTTATGTTCATCACAAGTTTGTGTGTGATAGCGTTCGTCTCGCTTTGTGTACGGTAATGCCTTTTTCAGTTTTCAAGGCAAACTTGCGGTAGAATTGGCTTTTTGTGGAGTGAATAGATGTTTTCGGGTGTGAATAAGTGTTGTTTCATTTGGATCGGATGTCCGGGTTGTGTAAAGGTGGCATGCGTTTTCAACCATTATGTTTTTAGGACTTCGAACCCAACGATTACTAAGCCTCCGCTGTCTGTCTGTCTGTCCGTCCTCGCAACCCAGCGTCAGGCACTAGTTGTCTGAAAACCAGCGTCAGGCACTAGTAGTCTGGCATTTTTGCTGAACTGATCACATAATCGGACACACTACATCGGACTTTAATGTATGTACCTAGTTGTTTTATTGTGTGTATTTTAGTCTGTGCTAAATAAATGTATTTTCTTTCTTTTTCTTTCCATCCGTCCATCCATCCGGCCACCCGTCCGTCTGTCTGTCAGCTGGCTGTATCTCTCTCTCTAAGTGTAAAAGGTAGACAGTTGAGATTTTCACAGTTTGTATTCTATAATAAAAATAAAATAAAGTAACAAAAAAATTAAAGGGTACCCTATACTAGAAACGTTTTATTCAGCGTGTTTTGCCTTCGTGTGCGAATCCGACTCGCACTGGACCGGTTTTCAAATAAATACTTTATTTACAGACCTAATTCACAAGTAGTATCTTGTAGTGCAAAGTAGCGAAAAGATCGTTGCAGCTCCATTTGGCTAGCATACATGTATTATTAGCGTCGCCCCCGCGGCCCGCCTGCTGCCAAATAACAGGCGCTCGCAAACGCAATTTAGATAACTTTTGAATTTCCATATACAGCTACGAATGAAAACGAAAAATTGTACGAGTTTTCATACAAATCGGTAGCTTTTAATTCTTCCATTGCAGAGTAATGGCGTATATTATCTGTCCTAACGATGTTTTATTTCCGTAAGTTAAGTCGTGTAAAAATTCAGTGAATAAGTAACGAAAAATAAAAAAAGTATTTTTTTTTTAAATCGACTTCAAAAAGAAATTAACTCAAACTTATAAAATAACTTTAATTTCGGAAGTCGGTGTCTTGGGATCTGTATTATAAAGTTTTAGTTTTCTGCCACCGACTTCCGAAATTAAAGTTATTTCATAATTTTGAGTTAATTTCTTTTTGATGTCGTATTATTTTTTTTTTTAATAACTTTTTTATTTCGTAATTTTTAGTTTTAAGTAAAAACTGGAATATTAGTTTTTAATAAATAGATAATAATTTTGTAGTAAAATCGTATTGCACTAGAATTTGACCAAGGTTTTGAGACGTGTTCGAATTTTTGGTTCTAGGACATGCCGGTTTCCGCACGATGTTTTCCTTCACCGTTTTGAGAGCAGTGGTGATGAAATAATTTACACAAAGTAAAGAGCCTGCCTGGGTTCGAACCCACGGCCTACAATACGTATATGGGGGCCATCACCACTGGGTCATTACTGCTCTCATCATCTCGTCATCCCAGAGACATAGCTGAAAAGCCTTATGTGCCTGCAATCACACCTACACTCACACACAGCTGCTTGGCGGTAAAGAAATAGGAGTTTCTCACAAAGACCTCTCCTAATCCTAATCCTTATCATCATCTGCCTAACCTTTCCCCAACCATGTTGGGGTCGGCTTCCAGTCTAATCGGATGCAGCTGAATAACAGTATTTTATATGGAGCGACTGCCTATCTGACCTCCACAACCCAGTTACTGGGTAATACGATACCTCTTCATAAGACTGGTTGTCAGACTTTCGGACTTCTGACAACCCGTATTGATTGTCGAAGATCCACGAATGATAGACAGGACCAACGTCTTAACGTGTTTCCGAGGCACGGAGGGGTCTCGGTATGTAAAGTTTGTCACCCATCCACAGACCAACCGCGGCAAGCGTAACTTAACCTGATCGATCGACCTGTACGGCTGTTATTATTTAGCTACGGGCCCCTCATAGCACTAAACTAGGAAACCAAAGTTTTTTTTTTAATGTTAGGTACCTTTCGTTTCTCGCCAACAAATTATAACACGACCGGCCAAGGGCAAGTTATTTTTAATTTTTCGAAGATCCACGATTGACACCCGGGATCAATGGTTTAACGTGCTTTCCGAGGTATGTAGAGGTCTCACTATGTAAAGAAAGATGTTCACACATATACGAATTCACCAGCCGCGGCAAACGTAGCTTAAACTGATCGATCGAACCGTGCGGTTGTTATTATTTAGCCACGAGCCCCCGACTATACATATTACGTAGAACACAAAAGGGTAGACGTGTAGATACTACTAAGTACTTGTCAAGAATTCGCAATAAGAGTGTGTTTGCGCGCTAAACTACAGAACACTACGTAGTACAAACGTTAACGTGAAATACATGCAAATTGCTTGTTCCGGCGAATATACATACATGTGTATATGTGTGACATGTATATACAGTGTATATGTATATGAGTATAATGACATGACCCTTTCTGTAAGAACTTAGGATTGTTGCTTGCAAGTGTTGGTCTGATGATTTAAGCGTTCCTTTGAACTCAATATGCAGGTTTATTATTAGTATTCTATCTGCTTAGATACTGAAAATATATATTTTAATTCACTGATTGTACTATTTAATAAGTACTTTCGTTGAGAGATGGCCTGAAATACAGGTTTCAATAAACCTAGATCAGGCAACGCACTATATTACCCTCAGAGTTCTATTTTTGCCTGTAATCTCATATTTGCCATACCATAGTTTATATCCATATAATTCGATTATAGGCCTAGATTAATATATATGTACTACTGAACCATATGCACACTTTTTTGTAAACTTATTATTATTTCAATAAATTTTATTATTCTTAAAAAATCTGACAAAGGTAGGACTGAGCAAGATATGGCAGTTGCTTGTTGAACAAACTGAGAACCCTTAGCCAAACTGCCCTGAGACACCAAATTAATGTATTTTCTGTTTATGAACACTTCATTTTTTTATATTTGGAGCAACGGACATAATGACGACGACAAAGAAACCACCTCAGACGTTAACCAACATGGTCCTCATAATTTCTGACCATTAGAATGTAATTTTCAGGACTTTAAAAGAGACCACGGGGTAATTGCGTACTACACTATCAATAGCAGTTGGTTTCATTTTGACAGTGCATCAACATTCATTGCGTTATTTACGTTGTTGAGCTGACAAATTTTTCGAACTTAAGAAGCAATGGATTAGCAGTATCCTTAAAAATTATTCAGATTCTTATTGATAGTATGTTATGTAATTAGGGTGCAGATTGTTATTAACCAATTAATAACATTAAAATAATAATAAATACTGATCAAGTATTACATAAGCCTTTTTGCAATTATTAACACCCCCACCACCTTGTCAGCAAAAGTAAGCAAAGCTCTTACCCCCCTGCCAAGCTTACGTAAACATTGGTAGATGCATATTTCAATGTGTTCTGGTTTCTTTATTGATTCAAGAGCAGCATTTATAGGAGTTTTGTTTTCAAGCATAAACAAGTACAGTCAATCGACTGAATTTTTTAGAAAATCTGAAAATGTGCTTACGTATTACTTGAATAGCGTCTTATCTCACAGCAAACCTTCACGGTAGTTTAACCAATAATGTCAATTGACAGATGGTTCTCTGTGTCAATTTTATCCGATGAATGCACGCGACAAACACGCCACAACCCTTCGATTGACGTCGAACAATGGATTGATAGGCTCTTTCCACGCCACAATCACTGCCTGGCTCTATTTGGTATAGGTTATAAGTATGCAATAGTGGTAGAAAGCCAATTTACCGCGATTTCTTTGCTTTTATATCACGTTGTAACCTGGAAATTTAAATATTTGACATTGGTTGGTTGTTTTCTAAGTTAATGTTGAACATCACTGACATCGCTTGTTAACCCTGAAAGGTTAAGCAGAGGTACACCTTCACCCACAACAAAAATCCTAGGAAAACATCGTGAGGAAACCTAGACATAATTAACTAGCAGACCAGGCCACGCGTTGCTGTGGCTAAGGTTTACGTTATTATAAACTAATTAACTAATCATTAATTATAAATTGATATATAAACTATCCTATCTTTCAAGTTGGACAAACTGAACAGTGTGCAAAATTTTATTAAAATTGGTTCAGTAGTTTAAGAGTCCGTAGCGGGCAAACAACGTGACACGTAATTTATATATATTACTAGCTGACCCCGCAAACGTCGTTTTGCAAAAAAAAAAAAAGGGGTATGAAAAATAGATGTTGGCCGATTCTCAGACCTACCCGATATGCACACAAAATTTCATACAAATCGGTCCAGCCGTTTCGGAGGAGTTTAACCACAAACACCGCGACACGAGAATTTTATATATTAGAAGAAAGAAGAAAGATTAATATACATAAGTCTGAAATCGCTAACCGGCCTTGAGCAAGTATGGTGATGAGGTCTGCCCTGCAAGGGGACAATATAATAATAATTAACATGTTATACTTTTTTAAATAAGTATCTATTTCATGAAAAAAGAAAAAAAAACAGGGGCAATATTTATAGGCTGACATTATTATCATTATTCAAAATGGTAATTCCATGCTAAATCAACGAAGATTGGAAACCGTAATAGCGGAGCTGACTGCAAAAAAAAATGTTAAACGCAGCCTCTTTTTATTTACCTACTAGCTTCCGCCCGCGGCTTCGCCCGCGTTTATGTCGATAAAAAGTAAGTAAGCTAAGCTTGACATAAATGTGAAACAATAAATGACTATATTACCTACACTATTATGACTAAAATGAATGAATTAATTGATAGCATAATTACTTTTAAAATAAAATGTAATAAATTTTTGTAATTATGTTTAATTTTTAATGTTTAATGTAATAGTCATTGGAATCAATATTATAATATTATGTAATTAGATATAAAAATTTTGCAATGCCCTTCCAGGGCACAATACTGTAATACTGTGTCATGAAATTTCAATGCATGCCTATTATCCAGTGTTTTACATGTGAGCAAATAAATAAATAAACCCACAGTACTTATGTTCTTTCCTAAGGTTCAAAGTATCCCTATACCGAATTTCATCAAAATCGGTCTAGCCGTTGCGGAGATTAGCCGGAAAAAACAGACAGACAGAAAAAAAAATTTAAGTACCTAGGATATAGTTTTTTTTTTTTATAAGCTGTTATTTTGACATTACAAAGAGATAGGTAAACGATAGATAGATATGATAAATACGACACGACGACGTACACATAACATACATACCGCTAGGTAAGGACAGGTTTTTATACTGTTTTTAAAAACCTATCTCAGGCTCCAGTCTCCTACAAAGTTAGCTTCTTGTTCGTGCACTACTGTCAAAGTCTAACATAACTTGTGTAGAGAAAATTAACGTTACATATTATTATTAGACACTTCGGTTTTATTTATTTGTTTAGATATAAATGTACTCTGTCTCTCAGGCTGCGCCACAACACCCTGTCCTCCGCCTTCCTCATCCAGTCCGTTCCAGCCACTTTCTTTAGGTCGTCCGTCCATCTAGCTGGGGGACGTCCTACACTACGCTTGCCGATACGCGGTCTCCACTCAAGGACTCGTCTGCTCCACTGGCCATCGGTCCTTCGACAAACATGGCCAGCCCACTGCCACCGCAGTAAAAACTACGTTATTTTTTTCTATTTTTACCATCGACACGCTAAGAAGAAGAAGTCATCATCATCATCTGCCTAGCCTTTACCCAACTATGTTGGGGTCAGCTTCCAGTCTAACCGGATGCAGCTGATTACCAGTATTTTACATGGAGCGACTGCCTATCTGACCTCCACAACCCAGTTACTGGGTAATACGATACCCCTGGGTAAGACTGGTTGTCAGACTTTCGGGTTTCTGACTACCCGTAACGACTGTCAAAGATCCACGAGACAGCCGGGACCAACGGCTTAACGTGCTGTCCGAGGCACGGAGGGGTCTTGGTATGTGTCTTGAGTTGGGTGTTGTGTGTAAGAAGAAGTATCGGTAGTTAATTAAGACAATAATGTTTCTTTTTATTTAAACGACTTCAAAAAGGAGGAGGTTCTTATTTCGACTGTGTTTTTTTTTTATCACCCGAAATATCGTCACAGCTTTTTTGTTTGTGGTTGTAATAGAGCGCAATAATTGTTGGTGTCATTGATATATATGTTACACTAGATTAGCAATTACCGCACCAAGGCGTTGCCACTAGGCTGATGGCTACAGCCATCAGCGTAGCTAACGTCAGTTCAGTGATCTGCGTGACGCCAACCGAAGTCAACTGAGTGACATGCGACAAAAAATATCGCGAAAGAGTGCGATTCAAGATCACAAAAACATAATAAATTAACCGGAATTACTTTCCACACGTAAATTAATTGACTCTGTGTTTATATCAACGTAAAAACGCAATAAAATGTAGAATTTTGTAAATTAGGTTCAGTGTTACCACTAAAAACTTAGTTTTAGTTTCCCACATTAGTGGGAGTTTTTAATTTATGGAATAAGTGATTTTAAATATTTTTTAATAATAACAACGTAGCAGGGTGCCTAAAAATGCAGCACACCGTGAAAAATGCGTAGAAATAATCCGATTGCTGAGAAAAGAGACTGACTGGCTATTCAATTTCATTAATAATAAAGAAAAAATTTTCAAAAAGAAAATGTCTCAGTTATTTTCATTATTTATAAACTTCTATTACACATCCTATAAGTAATACATAATTCAAATATTTAAAAAATAATTTAACTTAACCTAAAACGCTTTTTATAGCTTAAAATGTTGGGGAAAATTTTGCATGGGTAGGCAACCCCATCCCCTCATTGCATGTTTATAATGCGGTCTTTGTCTAATCTAAGCGACGGTATTATTCTTACGACGTGTGTAAGTGAGACAGATATATGTTTACTTTTAAATGTTTAGTGGTTTCAAAGCTACGTCGTTGCGTTTATAAAGTGGCTACACTTTTTTGACACATTTTATTGAGGTTTGCTTCTCTAGCTATATAGCTCAATGGTTGGTGTTATCTGAAATGTACATTTATGTACAATTGTTCTAGATGACTTGGGTGCTTCCAAAGTCGTAAAATTGTGTTAAGGAACGCAAAATTTCAATTAAATAACGTATATATATAAAATTCAGTCTTGACTGACTGACATAATTATCAACGCACAGCCTAAACCGCTGGTCCTAGAGACATGAAATCTGGAGGGTGTGTTCTTTTTGAAGAGTAGGAAAAAAAGAAAAGAAGAAGATAGAGGTCTGAGTAGGGAGTAGAAAGGGGTTTTCGAAATTCCACCCCTAAGTGGGTGAATGGTCCCCCCATTCACCCACTTAGGGGTGGAATTTGATTGAAATTTTACGCGGACGAAGTCGAGGGCAGAAGCTATTTCATAACAAAAATGAAAAATAAAACAATTTTGTGCTAGCAAATAAAATCCCCAATCGCACAAAAAATGTGTCAGCTCTCCTACCAAATACACTGTATGGCTCATGAGATATTTCAACTGTCTCTGGGATGAAAGTCAAGTGTTGGCAGATAACGAAAAAAATATCTAATTAAAAACAAACACAGCAATACAATTCTATCTTCTGAACAATAATATCGAAATATCAGAAAGAACGCTACAGTGAATGTATTCCACCATGATCGGCGATCACTCGAACCATAGTCTTTGAACCCCTTTTGTTTACAAGTGGCACAGCAACCCACAGCTGATTGGTTGTTGACTCGAACAATCGTCTAATACACTTTATATTTTTTAGGGTTCCGTAACCACAATAGCACATCACTACATAGTATAAAACAAAGTCGCTTTCTCTGTCCCTATGTACGCTTAGATCTTTAAAACTACGCAACGGATTTTGATGCGGTTTTTTTTAATAGATAGAGTGATTCAAGAGGAAGGTTTATATATATAATACATGCATGCATGTATAGTAGAGAAACATTGATAATTTTAGAGGTTTCTAATGTGATGTCGTAAATAAACACATTTTTTTGCGCTTACTTTTCAAACGCTGGCTGTACCCTACGAGATAGGTCAAAATAATGTACTACAGTATTGTACACCTTAAAAAGGTCTACAAAAAAGTCCGCAATGGTATATGTCTATCTCCTAGGGATAACCCACAATAATCATTTTTTATCCTTTACTTTTTACGAGAAATAATGGCTTATTTACGAAGCGATTTTAAGCAATATAGCATTAATCTTTATCCAATTAAGTACTATAAATACATTGTGCATTTAATATAGATAAATATGGCTCTTTACAGCATGTAATTTAAATGAATATTTTCGAAGATATTACAGATTTAAAATGCAGGGACATAGCGGTTGCTGCGGTACCGGCCGCGGCCGGGGGCCGGCCGCGGCGGCACGTGCTGACTGACATTCTTGAAATACCTATACTTAGTATCAGCATTGCACCCGTGCGAAGCCGGGGCGGGTCGCTAGTATTTTATAATTTGGTACTATAGCTGCTATAGTAGTACGCACACTGTGAGCCCTGTGTCAGACGGACGGACGGACAGCTAAGCCTTAAGGTTATAGCACACATAAAAAAAAAATAGGATCGGAAAAGGATCGTCACCGTATCAACTCGAGCCATTCAGTATTCTTTGTATGAAACTCCCCCTACTGCAACGCACACTAATTGGAATCGTAACGTAATCGCCTCGCCTCGGGACAAGCTCACGAACCGCGGTACAGTGCGTGGTCAACTTGCAGTTCTCGTGCTTACGGCTCGTCGTCCCCGCACTTACGTCTCTTCACACCCGAGTTTACGTCTCTTCGTCCACCCTTACAGCTCCTCTCACCCCTCCTGCGGCCTGCCTGCAGCACCATCAACCAGCGGTCGGCGAGCTGTAAACGCGGCGTTGCCTAACTTTAGCCGAGATGACATATCGGAGCTGCTGATCCGCTTTGCTTACGTTAGGTTGACGCCTGTTTGAGGGCGAGGCAAAAGGCGATACGTGTGCGATCCCTTTCCGAGTTGATAAGAGTGCTTAAGACCTTTAGTAATAGGGTGCCAACGGGACCCTATTACTAAGGCTCCACGGTCCATCTGTCACAGGGCTGTATCTTTTGAGCCGTGATAAGTAGACACTTGAAATTTCCACAGTGTGCAGCACTTCAGCCGTTATAACAAATAATATAATGTTAAAAATTAAAGGGATCTCTCCATATAAGAAACGTGTTTTTTTTTAATATGTAGCGTTAAATATTTTACTGTGGTACGGAACTCTTCGCGTACGAGTCCGACTCGCGCTTGGCCGCTTTTTTCTTCATCTACAAGATGGATGGAATCAATTGTCTGTAGGCAAATAAAACATTGATCTTAGGATGTGTTTTATTGTGACTGAAATAATTTGTTTTTTAGGAGCTGTATTGTTAGAAAATCAGCTGTGACCAAGGCTTCGCGTAGGTTTTCTTTTTCTCAGTAATTTCTCATATAAGTTTATTTTTCTCATATAAGTTTGTAAGGATAGACGGATGGATGTTCGTTACTCTTTCACGCAAAATCTACTCAACGGATTTTGATGAAATTTCACAGTAATATAGCTTATACATCAGAATAACACATAGAACACTTTTTATTCCGATGATCCCACGCGATTGACACTTACGCGGGTGAAACAGTGGCGCGCTGCTATTTTTACATAATCAACCTATAATGTTCCCACTGCTGGGAAACAGGTTTCCTCTCCGCGAGAGGGAGTGAGCTGTAATCCACCACGCGGGCCCAGTGCGGGTTGGTGCGACTTCTATTAGCGAAATTTATATATCTAACTGAATGCGGTGCGTTCTAGATTGTCGGCCCCGGTACCAGCTTGACCTTTTGTTATTTTCAATCTCTGTGCATAATGCTCAAAGAACAAAATAATTTTAAAAAACTACCAGGAACTGTCAATTTAAGTTTTTTAGACAGCCCTGATATTTTTTTTATGTTTTTTTTTTCTTTGAGCACTATGCGAAACGATTGAAAAAAATTGGTCACAACTTTGAACCGTAAAATAATTCTCAATCATCAATCATTCTCAGGATCAAAAAGTTTGGAAATGACCTTGCCCACGCCCCTATTCGATTTGATCCATACTTCCAGGGACACCCTGTATACAGGGTGCAATTGAAGTCATGGGCATTATTTTAACCTAAGGCACTACTCATGATACTAATTGCATTAGGGCTACTATTACGCAAATCAAAAATATTATTAATGCAAGTATGGAAAACCTTAAAATGTAGTAAGTCATAGAAAGTATCAAACACTTTGCACTTCTCGATAGCAAATGCGTAGGTACATTACGCCGTACGCGTCATTGGGCGTGAATTCTTTGACCCCGCCCGACTCACGTGACATTCGTAAGTTGCCAATGAATTGATTCATAATAAATTCCAACTTTCCCTTCGTACTTTGCCGGCTTAGGACGGTCAAAACTACGTCAACTAACATACATTAAAAAAAAACATTTACGTACCTAGCTTGTGGATTGTTTTGAAAAAACCTTATTTGTCGGTAAAGTGACAGAGGGTAAACGGGTGCTCTTCCACGAGCTTGTGCATGTGCCAGCACGTGAAAAGACGAAAAATCCAACAGGTTCTTAGTGGTTCTGGTGGAAAGAGACCCCGTGAAGGAATAGGGTCGTTTGGGTTGCGGCGATGGAACATTTCACGAGTTCATACTAAATTTCTTGTGCGATCGTAAATTACAACCATTTGTGGGTATTGTTGGTTGGTGTACCTAGCCTGCACATTACGCGGTCGAGGCATCGTGTACACAAACACACACTTAACACACAAATACTACACTAACACTTAATACACTGCAATCCAAGCACCGTATGATGCGAGCGGCGAGTACGGCGATTACATCACGGGATCAATAAATCAATTACGCGTCAATGCACCTGCGCAGTCGTTGACACTGGTTCCGGGTTCATGTTGCGGCGGGAAGCAGACCCCGCGTGGGGGTGATATTCGTATTTTTGCGAGAGTGATATTCGTAGTTTTGAGGGAGTGGGACGGAGAGAGTTCAGGGAATCCCGCCGGACGGCATGTCTTTTAGCCCATTGTTATTATTACTTGTAAGGAAAAACCCGCGCGCGCGCAGGTGATGTTTGTTTACATTTCGCTTTGCGCTGTACTGCGCTTTAAGATTTTGATACTTCAACATTTATTGGCGTTAACGAAGTATTTTGTTTTAATTACTTTAAGTGTTTATTTGCAATAATAAGCCTTGTGCAATTTGACTTACTAGATTTTTAAGGTTTTCCTTAATTGCATTAATAATATTTTTGATTTGCGTATTAATAGCCCTAATGCAATCAGTATCGTGAGTAGTGCCTTAGGTTAAAATAATGCCCATGACTTCAATTCCACCCTGTATATATCCATGTAAAATACTGATATTCAGCTGCATCCGGTTAGACTGGAAGCCGACCCTTACATAGTTGGGAAAAGGTTAGGTTCGTAAGCGGATAGTTCTGTCAAGATAACATATTCGCCAGCACATCAAGCTACCCGAAACTGTCAAATTTTCCCCATCAACTTTGAACCTTATGCTTTAGTGATAAAGTTGAAAATCTATTAAATAGATTTGACAGATTGTAGCTTGATGTGCTGACTTCTGTACTTATGTTAGTATATTCTTATATTGTATGTAAATAATCCTAATCCTACTAATATTATAAATGCGAAGGTTTGTGAGGATGGATGGATGGATGTTTGTTACTCTTTCACGCAAAAACTACTGAACGAATTTTGATGAAACTTTACAGTAATATAGTTTATACATCAGAATAACACATAGGATACTTTTTATCCCGATATTCCCACGGGATCAAAACTTACGCGGGTGAAACCGCGGGGCGCAGCTAGTAACATTATAAATGCGAAAGTTTGTGAAAATGGATGAATGTTTGTTACACTTTCACGCAAAAACTAAAGAACGGATTTGGATGAAATTTGGTCCACAGATAGTTTATAGCCAGGGTTAACACATAGGATACTTTTTATCGCGATATTCCCACGGGATCGAAACGTAAGATAAGATAAGTCTTTATTTGCCTTAAACATGGTATAATGGTGGTAGTCTTATTTAAACAATGTCCACATGTTTAGCTACACAGAATATGTGTCAATTGCATGCAAAATAATTATTAGGTCAAAACAGCATTAGTTCAAATTAATAGGTCAATATAATATTATAATTTTATGTCAAAGAAATCATTAATGTCATAGAAATTATGTCCATTCAGCCATTTATACAATTTGTTCTTAAATGAATTTACATTAGTTAAACATTTTAATTCTTTCGGGATTTTGTTGTAAATGCGTACACACATCACAAAGCAGCTTTTAGCATACTTGGCTGATTTTGGAGTATCCTTTATTACAAGTCTGTGTGGATCCCTTGGACGAGGGATTACTTCATAAGCTTTCTTGAACAATCCCATATTACTGTAGACAAAGTTACAGATTGCGTATATGTAAAGTGCAGGAAGTGGTAACAGACCTAGCTTTTTAAAAAACGACCGACAGGATTCGTCAGGACGAAGACCACAAATGGCCCTGATGCACTTTTTATGTGCAATGAATGCTCTGTCTTTATCCGTACTGTTTCCCCAGATAACAAGCCCATAACTTAGAACTGATTCAATATATGCATGGTATGTAGTAATGGCCGTTTTTACGTTTGTTACGTTCTTTACTTGTCTGAGGGCGTAAGTAAATTTATTAATTCTATTGCATAAATCATTCAAATGTCCTTTCCAATTTAAGTCTTGATCTATAAGCACACCTAAGAATTTGGTTTGTGCTACTTCTTTTAGTCTGTCAACATTAAGTTTAAAATTGTATTTGGCATGTTTTGACTTATTAAATTGAATATAATTTGATTTATCTAAATTGATTTTTAATTAATTATTCTGTAGCCATTGTAAAATTTTGTCAATAGTATTATTAATGTCTAATTCATGGTCAGAAATTGATTTTTTATCAGATGATACAATAATTGAAATGTCATCTGTAAATAATATAAATTTATGATTAGACACCAGTGGTATGTCATTTACATATAATAAAAACAATATGGGACCTAGTACACTCCCTTGAGGCACGCCACATTGATTTATTCTAGAGTCAGAGCAGTAGGAAGTAAGTAAGTCTTCATTTATATTGTCTATGATAACGTATTGTTTTCGATCACTTATATAAGACGCAATCCACTGCAGTACGTATGTGGGTGTAACCGCGGGGTACTGCTAGTAATAAATAAATAGTTTATTTAAATTACATCATTTTTTTTTCTTCTATTCTTACACAAGTTGTCAATCTCTTTTATCTAGTTTCCTATCGCAGGTATGCTGGGTGAAATTTCTTAAGAAATAAGCATCACCTATGTACCTATTTTTCCGTTCCTTTCTTTTTGTCTGTTTATATACAAATGGCGTTAATAAATGGCATCAATAACTCATTATGTTATGATGTTTCTTTATAACCGTTAATTTTAGCAGCGGCACCCCATATTTAATAGAGATTTATGGCCGATATTAATAGCGATTATACGTAACAGATATTTAAAGTACAGATATAATTTTCCTGAAACCTGTGATTTCCTTGTTTTGTCTCTACATCGCCCTAAGGTTGACTGGCAGAAAATGCCTCAGGCATTAAGTCGAATTATTCCGATCTGTCACCCTGATTTGTCCCCTAGGGCGACAGATCGGAAAAAGTTTGATCTGTCCTCCTGTTAGCAACGAGGGGTCATTTCGAACGTTATTCACGTTATTTTTTTTTTATCTGTCCCCCTAAAGGGACAAAGCAGGGTGACAGATCGGAATAATTCATTAAGTCCGCCTTTGTACAGTATTTTTTACTTCTGCATAAAGTTTTAATTAAGTTTTTTTTTTTTTTTTTATTTATCATTTAAACAAAAGAAAACAGGATTATTAATATTAAATAGCAACCAAAAACCACTAAGGTTTAAACTTGTGCTATCATGAGTCTATCTCAATAAGGAAGTATAATATAATGAAGTATTAGTTCTTGACGAGTTAAGTCTGATGTTGCTGTACAAATCAAATTGAAGGTAATTAGTTTAACTTACAATAAGTAAATTGGTAAATAGTTCTAGAGCTGTTTGCCTTAATAGAGTAGTATAATCATCATCTGCCTAGCCTTTTCCCAACTATGTGGGGGTCGGCTTCCAGTCTAACCAGATGCAGCTAAGTACCAGTATTTTACATGGAGCGACTGCCTATCTGACCTCCACAACCCAGTTACTGAGTAATACGATACCCCTTGGTAAGACTGATTGTCAGATTTTCGGGCTTCTGACCCCTAACAACTGTCAAAGATCCATGAATGACGGCCAGTATCAACAGCTTTACGTGCTTTCCGAAGCACGGAGGGTTCTTGTTATGTACAGATGGTCACCCATCCATGGACAAACCGTGGCAAGCGTAGCTTAACCTGATCGATCGGCCTGTGCCGCTGTTATTATTACTTAGCCTTATGCCTCTCAGAGAGTACAACAGTAGTAGACCAATAAAAATAAAAAAAATGAAAGTGTATTTTCTAGTCAAGTTTAAATGTTGCTGTAAAAATTGAAGGAAAATCTAATGATACAAACGTAATTTGTTTAACCTTTTAACCGCCCGGCTTCAAAACAGTTGTCGTGCTCCCAGCGCCTGGCACAGTTATTCGATTTTTTTTCGCATAACCTGATAGAGTACAGCGTAATTAATAAAACAAATATAGTAGTAGTGTGTGGTATTTGGTCGTAATTATACGACTCTGGCGAAATGGACACGAAAATATTTGTCGGATTAATCCGACGTAAGCGGTAAAAGGGTTAACTAATACAAAAATAGTTGTGGTGGTTCTAGAGCGGATTGCCTCAATACAAAAAACTCTAACCAATAACTCGACCAATTATTGTTAAAAATAGTAACTAATGGTCAACTGCTTCAATTAATAGTTAATTATTTGAAAATTCAAAGACGAACAATTAGTGAAAGAACACATTTTGCCAAAAATTAACCATTACTTACAATTAGTTGAGTTAACTGCGGATCAAAAAACCGGCCCTAAGTATTATACAGGATGTGGCGTAAATAATGGATAACCCTAAAACTGTCGACTGGCCAGATTATCATCTATCATTTACCCCACTTACATCACCAAATGCCCATATTCGTTACAGGAATAAATCCAACAATCCATAATTCCCTAGAAAACATGTTAAAATTTGAGAATAATTATTTTTTGCGAAGTTATCTTAGATTATAACAAAAAAACTTTATACTGGTCTGATGACACAAATATTCAGGAGAAACATGAAAAAAACAGAACGAGAAAATTTCGCCAATTGTAGAAATGGCAGCTGATTATGTATGAGTAAGTACGATTTTTATTTAAAATATCAATAATTTGGTCATCTATGGATATATAAGTGATAGATGATATTCTGGCTAGTCGACAGTTTCAGGGTTATCCATTATTTACGCCACATCCTGTATATTTTATATTTTTTTCATAGAAATGTCTTGCCAATATAACGATATTAGTATTAAGAAACAAAACGAATCTAGCCAATAGGTAAATAAAATAGTGAACCTAGTTTCTGTCTGTTTGATAGGTTTTAACATCAAAATGATGACATTGTTTATGGTATTATTTTGAATTAATGAAATAATATAACGTATTAATCTGAATTTATAGTGATTGTATAGTGTATTAATAATGATTTTTATGACATCCTATAGGGTACTAATTGTAATTTATGACATTTTTATGGTATTAATTGGAATTAATGACATTGTCATCATCTGCCTAGCCTTTTCCCAATTATGTTGGGGTCGGCTTTCAGTCTAACCGGATGCAGCTGAGTTCCAGTATTTTACATGGAGCGACTGCCTATCTGACCCCTACAACTCAGTTACTGGGTAATACGATACCCCTTGGTAAGACTGGTTGTCAGATTTTCGGACTTCTAACGAGCCGTAACGACTGTCAAAGATCCACGAATGACAGCTGGGACCCACGGTTTAACGTGCTTTCCGAAGCACGGGGGATCTTGGCATGTAGAGATGGTCACCCATCCACGGACCAACCGTGGCAAGTGTAGCTTAACCTCAATTAATGACATTGGGTAAGATATTAAGTGGAATTTATGACATTGTATAATTTAATGATAATTTTGCATGCCTGAATTGGTGCAACACAGTGGACATCGCATTCATTTGACATCTAGAAATGTATTATTATGTACTGTGTTGAGCAATAATAATTTGAATTTGAATAAAATTGCTGTACCGATATATACATAGGTAAAAAAGACATCATCATGAACCTATGACTATCGTATAACAAACTCATTGCTAATCCAGTGTCTAGACACTTCTTTTTACTTGTGTTAGTTTTTTTAAATAAATCATTGATATTTTATATTACTCTATACTGGCTCAGATTCTGTTGTTCACAAACTAAACTAAATTTAAGTTCAGTGCATCTTTTTCTTTCTATTTCATTAGGAAAAGGACAGAAGATAAAATATTAGTTTAGTCCTGTCAAATAAGATAATCCATAGACAATTTAGACGAGATTAAAAAATTGGCTACTAAAAATACGTCAATTTACGTCAGGCGCTGACTAATTTGACAGGACTAAACTAATATTTATCTTCTGTCCTTTTCATAATGAAATAGAAAGAAAAAGATGCACTAAACTTAAATTTAGTTTAGTTTGTGAACAACAGAATCAGGGCCATTGTATAGGGTATTATTTTGAATTAATGAAATTGTATAACGTATTTATCTGAATTTATGACTATGTATAGTGTATTAATAATGATTTTTATGACATCGTATAGGGTACTACATAATTGTAATTTATGACATTTTTATGGTATTAATTGGAATTAATGACATTTTCCCCGACTCTGTTGTTCACAAACTAAACTAAATTTAAGTTCAGTGCATCTTTTTCTTTCTATTTAATTACGAAAAGGACAGAAGATAAAATATTAGTTTATTCCTGTCAAATTAGATAATTCATAGACAAGTGAGACGAGATTAAAAAATTGGCTCCTAAAAATACGTCAATTTACGTCAGGCGCTGACTAATTTGACAGGACTAAACTAATATTTATCTTTTGTTCTTTTCTTAATGAAATAGAAAGAAATAGATGCACTGAACTTAAATTTAGTTTAGTTTGCGAACAACAGAATCGCGGCCATTGTTTAAGGTATTATTTTGACTTAATGAAATTGTATAACGTATAAATCTGAATTTATGACTTTGTTTATGTCTTTGTTTTGTACTTATTTGTAATTTATGACATTTTTATGGTATTAATTTGAATTAATGACATTGTCGTCATCTGCCTAGCCTTTTTCCAACAACCTATGTGGAGGTCAGCTTCTAGTCTAACAAAAACCACCTTGAAATAGCCTGTTATCGTCAAAACTGCTGTATCGATATTGAAGAAGTACCTTTATGACGATCAGCCAATATCTTATAAATAATCCATTGCTGAACTTACGCTTCTCCGATTTTATATTTATCTTGCTAACTTGAAAAGACCCACTTTTCATACATAAATATTAAAAACCTTTGAGCGGGTGAAGCCGCAGGCAATGATAGTGTCAAATTATAGCTATACTTATTTATGAAAAAACTACTAAGTTAACTTATCGTTGTATTGATTTTACCTCATAAAATAGTAATATCGATACAAGAAAACTAATTTATTAAGGAGGTAGAGCTCCAAATGACTTCGAATCTTCGATACGAATGAATGGAAAAATCATAAAGTAGGTAACCGAAATTCAGCAAAAAAAATCATGAAATAACTCGGGTTTTCTTCAAAAATAGTCCGAGCACTCAGAAAATTACATAATTGCTTTCAAGTAAGTGGTCTTGAAAGAAATATTTACAAAGAGAAGTCGTGGAAGGTTTTCTACGTAACTCAATTAGTTAGGGAAAGCTAGGAAAATCCCTGCCGACATTAACATGAATCGTAAAGAAATTATAAAGTTTTATTAAGTAGGTATTTCGAAATATTTTTAAGTACTTTCATTGAATTGCTAATGTCTTAAAATACGGCTTCGACTTGACAAACTTTTACACGACTTCAAAGTGTTGATAACCAACATAAATGATCAAAGTATTTTGTTTTACAAAAATTTGTTCACGAATTCTTAATTAAATTCCGCAATTTTGAAATTAGAAATAAGTTTAACGTTTAAAAAAACCTGAAACTACTTACACCAATATTATATTAGCCAGCAAACAACATCCCTTTGCCAAAACTAAAAACAAACTTAACACTTTCACAGATAAATTAGCAATCACTAAAGTTCACACACGATCGGAAAATCGGGGAAATTCGGGAGCAAAACGCCCACCCCTACCGACGACTCGTTGCGCACTGATATAAAATATACCAATCGCTTGCACCTTCATGCTGTACCGTAGTATTACCCGACTACGTTCGAAACCCACCCTTAACGTTCCCAGCGAACTTTAACGACGAACTTTTCGAATTATTCGGATTATACACACATAGGTGTGTTTGAAAATGGAACTTTTCCTAGACTCGTTAGGTAGGAGAGTAAACACGCTTTGAAAATTTTTTCTAGCTTAGTACACACATACGGATGGAAATTAGATTCCGTGATGGTTTCCATAATGTGGGGTAGGTATCATTAGACTCATGTCATTTACCGACATAACCGCAGTTATCTCCGCAAATCAGATGCAATGAGATCGTTGTGGAGATACAAGCTTTTTGATGTTATGGTATCGGCAGATATCGAAGAAGGTACATTCGTTTCGTTCCAATGAGGAGTAAGTTACCTATGTAGCTTCCGTTGGCTGCTGCATCATCATGGAACCACAAGGCCCATTCCCGTAATTAAACACATTCAAAATCTAGTCGCAATCTTATCTCAGCGACATTCAATGTCAAAAACCAGTCAAAATGTAGGGAAATTAGAGTTATTTTTGACAGATTGAGACAGATCAGACTGTGAACGTTCTTTTAATTGCTTATAACAAAAAGAAGGCCATGGTTGGTTTTCTTGTTAGGTAAGTGCTTCGCGGCTAAAGAGCGGTTTTCTTATTTACTTATTTATTCATGCACACACAAACAGACAAATAAATAGGTAGGTACAGAAGCCAACACATCAAGCTAATACAATCGGTCAAATTTCTTTAATATATTTTCAACTTTATCGCTAAAGCTTAGGGTACAAGGTTGATTGGGAAAATTTGACAGTGTCGGGTAGCTTGGTGTGCTGGCGTCTGTACAAAGGTGATGCTTACTTTTCCAGCATACCTGCGATATGAAAGTAGATAAAGAGATGTAGACAGCGTGTGTAAGAGTAAAAGGGAAAATCAAAAATACAGTTAAATAAGTATATAAAAAATTATAAGTATAATCTAATAAGCCTTTTGGCCTCGTATAGGACTTTCTGTTTCATTTTTCTTTTTGTTACTTTTTTTAGTTTTTATTTTGGTATTTTTATTTAGACTGTGTTTAATTTAGTTTGTGATCCTCCTGTACGAGTCGCAATAAATACTTTTTCTTTCTTTCTTTCTTTCTTTAATATTCAAATAGATTATAACGTCGCTGCGCCTGCCAAATTCCTTAAGTGATTATTTTGATTTTTCGTTTTTTGCACTAAACATGTGCATTTCTGCACATAAGAATTTTTCCTAGCGGTCAAAACACATATAGAATTTGTTCAGCTTGTTTCTAATTTGAAAATCACAAAAAGGACTTTATCAACACATCGAGAATGAAACGGAGATTAAAGTATGTTTAGTGCAAAAAACGAAAAATCACGGAATTTGGCAGGCGCAGCGACAATAATATCTAGTGAAACGCGGATGCACTGTAAAGTTTAGTGATAAAGTTAGTGTCATGTGATTGAATTTTAACAACATGCCTTCAAACCAGTGGGGTAATTGTGTAACGCACTAACGGCCAGTTATCATCAATAGTAACAGCCAAAGTACCGTCACAAAAAACAAAGTAACGGTTTAATTTGTTTCTTCACTATTTTAGCTGTTACTTGAACTTCATTCAAGTTTCTTTATCAATAGTAACAGCCAAAGTAATGTCACAAAAGTCAAAATAACGGTTAAATTTGTTTCTTCACTATTTTAGCTTTTACTTGAACTTCATTCAAGTTTCTTCATCAATAGTAACTGCCAAAGTAATGTCACAAAAGTCAAAGTAACGGTTAAATTTGTTTCTTCACTATTTTAGCTCGTACTTGAATGAATAAACACATTTGCCATAGTATCAGTAAAGGTCAAGTAAAAGTCAATACTTTAGCTGATTACTTTAGTTGTTAATGAAGAAACTGGTCGTAACAGTAGCAATGGTTTTCAGTTTTATACGTAAAAATTAAAATCAGAAGTCTCAGAGTCAGCCAGATAAAAAAGAACTGTTTTCTTTTGTGAAATAACATTCTGAGTATTTTTTACTTTTACAACGAAAGTCTACAATTAACCCCCCGGCTGCTATTTGATATAGAAAATGTCAAAAATCATATTTTTATAACAAGTGTTGTATGCATTTCATCTTAAAAATACCAACTTTTAATTGAATAGGTGTAACATCCCGAACATGTTTTAACTATTACAACATGATCTACAATTAAGCCCCTGGCTGCTATTTGCGTTTAAATTTTCCAACATTTTGGACATTCGCTTAAGGACGCAAACATTTATTGATTCGCTGATTTTCAGTCTCCCCACCCCATTGTGAACATGAGAGTTAGGAATATATAACAGGTATTAAAAAATAACTACAAAAAGATGAGGAAAGTGTTTTTATTATTATTTAACACATTTCGGTAGAACTACAATAAAGACTTACAATAATAATTTTTACCCTTATTGCAGGTGGTCATATCTACATGCCCACCAAACCTGAGCTGGAGCACCATTTGTGAGAACGTTGAATTTAGTTGTCGCTGTCAAATATTTCGCGGATAAAATCTATATTTCAGTGTTATTACCGCAATTCATCGAAAATAATATTACAACGTGTAACGTTAAATGCGCAAAACCTGAAAATAGTTTGTTCATAATTGACTACCGAATCAATTTCAGTAATTTTTAATATAGGTTTTTTTTTAATTATGTATTTTGCCATACTATCCGCCGATTGAGCCAAAGAAAATTTAGTCTTATTTTAAGGCAATAAGACTCAATTTTGAATGCATAAACTAATGCTAGGATCAACACGATTTTCTTAATAAAAATAGTTAGCTTTAAAAAAAATAGTTTTGGTCATTGTATTATGCTTTTAACTCAATGCTATAATGGGTGTATGAGGTTTTGCGCATTTAACGTTACACGTTATGTAAGAAGGTAAAGTTTGTATAAAGGATGTAATCTCTGGAAGTTCTTATCCGATTTCGAAAATTCCTTCACTGGCAGAAAGCTACACTATTAACGAGTGCCACAGGATGTTTTATTATATATTTGACTACAACGCGAGCGAAGTCGCGTACAGAAGATAGTAATCAATATTTTGGTCCACTAAAGAGCCATATTTTATAATTTGATTCAGTATTATTCACAAATTGATCTCACACCGAACAATTTGACAGCTATTTGCGAAGTTTTCAATTTTTTAAATCTTCCTCATTTTCTTCTTCTTCCTTCTTCATCTTTCGTTGCCAATTTTCTTCTTCTTTCTTTCTTGTTGTAGTGTATCTATTAAATAGATATGTAAACACTGTCTCATTCACACAAGCGGGGTAGCTGCTGTCACTAATGTCATCAGTCAGTCACGAGGAATGGCGGGAAACAGACAGAGTGAAGCAGGCTAGATACGATGGCGCTTGGATTCTCGCCACGGTGTTCTTGGTTAGCACGTGTGTTTAGAATTTGTTGTTTTTTTTAAAGTGATTGTTGACATTTTTGTAACTTGTTATTGTTAAGTGTGTTGTTTTTGTGTTCGTTATCAGGTTTGTATTGTGATTGTCGTATTTTAATTCGTTTTTTCCAAAATGGATGCAAATAAACCACCCGATCCTGATCCTCCCGACATTCCAAGTCCTTCATTCCCTTTTTCCCCGAATCCACTATCACAATTCGCGGATGTTGTCTGTAGTGTTACAGAGATGGATGTATCCCAATCCAGCCAATCTTCCCGTAAACGCCCGGTTAACGAAGATATTTTGTCATCTACCCCCCCAAGCAAACAAAAAAAAAGCCAAATTGGACGTGCCAAATATTCGGCAATTGATAAGGCCCCTTACATTGTCCACGTCTCCCGTATAGAGACCCAACCCAACTCAGGCACCACATTACATCCTGTTAATTTTGGTAAATTTTTAATTAATAACAACATTGCGAACATAGTTCGTGGTGGTGTTAATAGGGTTGGTAGAAACCGTGTGTCTGTAGAGTTTACTTCCCCTCAGGATGCCAACTCCTTCTTGGTTAACACCTTGTTACCCAAGTACAGTTATACTGCCTCTATCCCTACATTTAACATCACAAGGATGGGAGTAGTAACAGGTGTTCCCTCTGATATTTCAGAAGATGAGGCTATAGCTTTGTTATCTGTGCCCTCAGGATGTGGGCAAATTCTAAAAGTTCGCAGGATTAACAGAAAAGTTCAGCAAGATGGTGTTAATGTATGGAAACCTACTGAAACTTGTGTAATCACATTCGATGGTCAAGTCTTACCCCAGAGGATCTTCTGCTGTTACACATCCCTTCCTGTTGAGCAGTACATATTTCCCACAATTCAATGTCGCAAGTGTTGTAGATTCGGACATGTGGCAAACGTATGCAGATCAAAACCACGCTGTAGTAAATGTGGCCACGATCACCCAGGTGATGGTTGCAACATTTCTGAGGGCGAGGCCTTCTGTATTCTGTGTTCGGGTAATCACTTTGCTGATAGCAGGTCATGCCCCGAGCATGGTAGACAGAAAGCCATTAAGACTGTTATGGCTGAAAAATCCATGCCTTATGCTGAGGCTAGCAAATTAATTCCAACAGCTTCCCGCAATTATGCCAACATCACAAAAACTCCGATATCTCAGTCTTATCGCAAGACAGTAACACTAAAGCCTAAGACCCATGCCCCCCTCTCCCCATCTTATGACAAAGCTGCCCATCAGCAGATAACTAGTTCCCCCCAACCTTCACAGCCTAATGGCTGCGCTCTCAATTATAATAATGTCTCTTCTAATACTTCCGTCTCTAATAGTACTTCTTCTATTATCGAACTACTTATAAAACTCTTACCCATCATTATTTCTTCTTCTACTTCTAATACCCAATTACCGTCCAACGTTGCCGAACAACTTATAACTCTTCTTTTAGATATCAGAAATGGCGTCTCGCCAAGTATTCCTTCAGTGGAATGTGAGGAGCGTGTGGCATAAAAAGCACGACCTCATATTCCTTTTAAATAAATACAAGCCATTGGCTTGTTCCATAGCTGAGACTTGGCTTACTCCAAGTCTTAGCTTCCGTATGCCACATTTCAACATTTTCAGATGTGATCGATCTGATGGCTATGGAGGGTCAGCCCTCTTAGTCAACAATCGAGTCCCACTTTTGCCTTTTACTTTACCATCACTTACGGGTGATATGAGCATTGCCGCAGGGAGAGTTGAAGGCATCACAGTATTTTCAATCTATATTGCACATCCTCATCATAATTTTTTAACAATTTTACAGGATATTTTCTCTAATGTTCATGGTCCAATATTGGTCATGGGTGACTTTAACTGCCACCATTACAGATGGGGGTCTGAACGCTGTGATGCCTTTGGTGTGGCACTAGTTGATCTTTTGGATGACTTGGACCTCTGCGTTTTGAACAACGGTTGCTCAACACGACGATCTCTTCCAGGACAACAAAAGAGTTGCGTAGACCTTACATTTTGTTCGGTAGAGTTAGCGGCATCGACTCACTGGGAATGCACAACCTTGTCGCATGGTAGTGATCACTACCCTATAGTCATATCTTTGGTTAATAAGTTCTATTTAGAAAAAACTTCTCCTCCACTTTTGAAATATAACCTGTCCAAACCGGATTGGACAAAATTTATATCACTATTGGAGGACAAAATTGATGTTCTTACAAATTTAAATTCAAACTTATCTGATCCTTCTGGTCACTGCCATGCCAAGAGCTGTTATGAGAGTTTTGTAACAGCTATTACCTCCAGTGCAGACTCCTGCTTTCCATTAAAAAATAGTGCTCGTAATAAAATCCCTTCACCACCGTGGTGGGACCCAGAATGCACCTCGGCAATCAGGGATAGAGACGAGGCCGAGGTGTGTTACAATACAATACAGATATGAGCACTGTAAATCTGTTGGCATACTGTCGTATCAATGCCAGGACCAAACGTTTTCTTCGCAAGAAGAACCGTACGGGTTGGGTTAATTTTTGCACCTCTTTATCACCCTCTACTCCAGTTTCAGTCGTCTGGAAGAATATTAATAGGTTTAGACGTGGTTGTTCCCCATCAATCTCTTCACCGATTGCTAGGGATACAGCTGAACATTTTTTCGACAAAATTGCGCCATCCTATGTTCCACTATTATCAGAATGTCAAAACGCGCCCTTGTACAAAGATTCAGAGGATCCTTTCGATGCGCCATTTACTTTGGATGAACTGAATGTGGTACTCAAACATGTCCGGGACTCAGCGCCGGGTATTGATGGCGTGCCATATTCATTCATAACCCATTTTGGTGAAAAAGCGAAAGTCTATTTTTTAAATATTTTAAATTTCTGCTATAGTCATGGTTGGGTTCCAGATCAGTGGAAATTGCAAATTATTATTCCCTTAATGAAACCAGGCAAACATGCAGATGATCCGAATGGCCTTAGGCCAATTGCCCTATCTTCAGTCCTAGCCAAATTACTGGAACACCTTATCAAAAACCGTCTAGAGTGGATAGTCGAATCGAGAGACCTACTACCGAATCATCAATTTGGCTTTAGGAAAGGACTAAGCACAATGGATAATATTAGTACTTTAGTTGCGGATATCCGCTTAGCCTACTCTAAAAATGAATCTGTTGTTGCCACTTTCCTTGACATCTCATCTGCGTATGACAATGTACTTCTTCCCGTACTCAGGCAAAAACTGCAACAGCTGAGTCTTCCGGCTAAGATGATACAATGCATATGCGAACTTCTGTTGTCCCGCTCATTGGTTCTGAGAGTCCAGGGTGAGGAGTTCGATACAAGGCAGACATGGAAGGGACTCCCACAAGGCTATGTCCTCAGTCCCATACTCTACAATTTGTATACGGCTGATATTGGGTCCTGCTTAAACAACAATTGTCAGATACTACAATATGCCGATGACATTGTTTTGTATGTGACTGATCCCTCCATAGTTGACGCTGCGTCATCTTTGTGTCTCTCTCTGGACTCTTTGAATCAATGGCTTTTAAGCCATGGGTTGTCGTTATCTGCTCCCAAAAGTTCGGTGGTAATTTTCTCTCGCAAAAGACTCATCCCTCATATTTCAGTGAACATTTTAGGCCACAATATTCCTATAGTTAAAAAAGTAAAATTTTTAGGCGTTATCTTAGATACAAAATTAACTGGCAAACATCACATAAATCATCTTATTAAAAAGTGTGAACGTGTTATTTCAATTTTAAAAGTCCTTGCGGGTGTCTGGTGGGGTGCTCACCCATACACCATGAAATTAGTATATAACGCCTTAGTTCGTAGTGTTTTAGACTATGGAACGTATCTTCTGATTCCTTCCAACAAAGGTGCCTTGGCTGGGCTGGATAGAGTTCAGTCGAAGTGCCTTCGTATCATCTCAGGTTGTATGAAGTCCTCTCCCGTTAACGCGTTGCAGGTCGAATGTGCTGATCCTCCTCTGGCCCTTAGGCGGCAATATCTGGCCTCCCGTTTTGTGTCTAGGCTAATAAGTAGATCCAGCCACCCTCTCTTAAGAAGACTGAACGAATTAGATGCCATATGCAGAAGCTCAAATTACTGGAAAAATAAGGAAATACCCTTAATCCTAAAATCCTTTCGTATTATTCTAAATTTACCATACCCGATCGTCCAGTTTCCCAGATTACCCCTTTTTAACTTTCCTTATCCAGTTTTAAGATATATTCCAAAAATTTTCTTTGATATTGGTATATCCAAAAAATCCCCATCAGCAAATTTGGCTTTCAATGCGGTGGTGGGCGAGCGATGGAACGGGTTTCAATTATTCTTCACGGATGCTTCGAAACTAACCGACCATAATCACACTGGCGCTGCGGTCTATTACCAAAACTCCAAAATTATACTACAGTATAAAGGCCCTAAGGAGTCTTCTGTGTTCACTGGCGAGTGCGTGGCTATATTGGAAGCTTGTCTTTTTATAGAATCACACCACAATATCCAGAAAGCCGTCATTTTTACAGATTCCCTTAGTTGTTTGCAAGCTTTAGTCCAAAATCCGTTTAAAAGTAAATTGCACAAAAAAAACTTACATTTAATACAAGAATTAAAAAACTGTAACAGTGAATTAGAATTATGTAATACTATGTATGACACTGACACTCAGCACCTACAGGATGAATTGTTTGTTATGGAAAATGCTCTAAAGGATATCTTCAGTAAATATGAGGCTTCTCAACAAGACCTGAGTAAGCGCATGCAGGAGGCTAATGAGTTGGCAGACCTGGTCAAGTACAATGCGGAGAGGTATGAGTCTCTGACAAATAACCTCTCTTTTAGCTGTACCTGCTCCCAGGGACCCCAGCCTCAACTCCCACCCACACCCACACCCTCAGTGGCTCAATCCGTAGGTAGCTGTATTAATGATGATAACAATAGTAGGAATAATTTAATTAACACTACTTATGTATTTTCTGACAAATTTGGTCAAGGTTTTGGTAGGATATTTAATCAGTGTTCGGAACATTATGTAATTAATAATTGTTTACCCGGTGCCAGTTTTAGCCAATTAATTAGTAATATTAAATTGACAAAAATAAACCCCAGTTCAACTGTTATATTATTATATGGGGATAGTTTAAATGTAAGAAAAAAAGATATAATTGAATGTGTCCATTTGATGTTACATCTTAATGAGACCAATAATTGTAAATTCATTTTTTGTGCCTTGCCTTACTCATATTATTTAACTGATAAGCAAAATATGCATACCTATAATTTAAATATGTTAATTTATAATAGGACTTGTCGTCGCAGTGACGCTATTTTATATTTTGATTGTAATCAATTCATTACTAATTACAAACTGACAAGTTATACTATGTATTTACCACCTAGTTGTAGGAGACAAATTGCTAATCTTTTAGCATATAATATACACAGTGACACTGGTACCTGTAGTATACCATCGATTACTGTTAGTAGTAGTACTAACACTACTTTTGATACGCCTTGTAGTTTAAACTCTTAGGTGCGACAACGGGTCAGCCTCATATGTTGAATGTTGTACATCAAAATATGCAGGGTCTGTCCGGCAAAGAGCTAGAGTTAAGTTTATTTATGGAGAACTATGATGTTCACGTGTTATGTTTGACTGAACATTGGTTGAAAGAACATGAAGTAGTGTTTATTAATGATGATAACTTTACTGTACAGAGTGCATTTGTCAGAAAAAGTGCTATTCGTGGTGGCTCTTTAGTTCTTGTTTCAAACAAGTTAAAATGTAAACAACGTTTAGATTTAGTTAATCTTTCAATCGAGCGCACTATTGAGTTGTCTTGTGTTGAACTTGAGCGACATGTTATAATTTGCGTTTATCGACCCCCCTCTGGGGATTTTATTAGTTTTGAATCGGTAATGGAAGATTCTCTCCACAGGTTGAAATCAAGTAACAAAAATATTATTTTATGTGGAGATTTCAATATTAATATTCTAGATGTTACTCCATTAAGTATTAGACTTCTCAATCTGTTTAGGTCTTATAATTTAATTAATTTGTTTTTTGAACCTACTAGGATTACGGCATCTTCCTCAACTTGTCTTGATAATATATTTAGTGATTGTGATGCCAAAAATAATTTAGTGTTAACTGACTTAACATCCGACCACTGTGGTTTATTAGCTAGTTTCCCCATGCCATTACCTAAAAAGCCGCATAAATTTGAATGTAGGCCTTATACAGCTAGTCGTTGCAAAATGTTTAAAAATAATATAGCTCAAAGAATTACACCATCTATAGTTGAACACGAGAATCCTAATGAAATTTATGGTGCCCTTTTTGCTGTCGTGCAAAAAGAGTACCAATCTACTTTCAAGTCCAAAACCATTGACATTAATGGATCCTCTGTTGGCTTTAACCAATGGGCTACTCCAGGTATTTATAGAAGTAGAGCGAGACTATACGAGTTATATGGTTTGAAAAAATACAGGTTTGATACTCCTTTCCTAGAGTATGTAAAAAATTATTCAAAATTATTTAAAAAAATTTGTGCTTTTGCTAAATCAAAATTTTTAAGTGATTCAATTAAAAATTCGAGTAATAAAGTAAAAACCACTTGGAAAATTATTAATAATGAAATGGGTAAATCGGTTAAACAAGATAAACAACTTGAGATTATGGTTGACAGCAAATTAGTTAATAAAGCTGCTGACGTAGCTGAGGCATTTAATGAGTTTTTTGCCAACATACCTGTAACCACGACTCGCTCCTTAAATTCGTCCCCGTCTAAAGCTGAAAACCTTTTGCATAGTAGTGTACCTAAATGTAGTCGCTTATTTAGCTTCGAACATGTAACCCCGCGTGATGTAGTTAATGTTTTTAACACACTTAAATCTAAAAACACCGGTGATTACTGGGGCATCTCCATTAAACTTTTAAGTAATATAATAGACATCGTAGCCCCCTATCTAGCTGTTACTTTTAATAAATGTGTTGATTTAGGAATTTTTCCTGACCTCATGAAGAGTAGTAAAGTCATACCTTTATTTAAATCAGGTAATAAAAATGACGTTGGCAATTTCAGGCCTATTTCTATCTTACCTGCATTTAGCAAAATATTTGAAAAATTAATACTCAAGCAGCTGCTAAGACATTTTAATTTAAATAGCCTCCTTCATAATGAACAATATGGCTTTACAAAAGGTCGTTCAACTACAGATGCGGGTGTTGCTTTGCTGAAACACATATTTAATGCATGGGAGGACTCGCAAAATGCTATTGGAATTTTCTGTGATCTCTCCAAAGCCTTTGATTGCGTGCACCATGACACACTTTTACGTAAACTACGTCATTACGGTGTCCAAAACGAAGCTCTCAACGTAATAAATTCTTATTTACATAATAGGTTCCAATGTGTAGATGTTAATGGTGTGAAATCTTCTGGGCTACCAGTTCAGTTAGGTGTACCGCAAGGCTCAATACTGGGTCCATTCTTGTTCTTAGTATATATTAATGATTTACCTTTCTATTTAAAGGGCATCTGTGACGTTGTACTGTTTGCAGATGATACCTCTCTTATTTTTAAAGTAGACAGGAATAGACAAGATTTTGACGACGTAAACAGTGCACTCTCTATTGTTACGGATTGGTTTACGTCAAATAACCTAGTTCTCAATGCCAAGAAAACGAAATGTGTAAAGTTCGCCTTACCGAATGTTAGAAATCTAGGACCCAACATCGTCTTAGATAAAGAGGTGCTTGAAACTGTGGGCTCGGCAGTTTTTCTTGGAATAACATTAGATGCCAAACTTCAGTGGGGACCACATATATCAAGCCTAGCAGGAAGGCTCAGTTCGGCTGCCTACGCCGTCAGGAAAGTAAGACAATTCACTGACGTTGATACAGCTCGTTTAGTTTATTTTAGTTATTTTCACAGTGTTATGTCCTACGGTATTCTGCTATGGGGCAAAGCTGCTGATATACAAAATATATTTGTCCTGCAAAAACGAGCTGTTCGAGCAATTTACCAGCTAGGTGCTAGAGTTTCTCTAAGAGATTTTTTTAAAGATATTGGTATTCTCACGGTTGCATCACAGTTCATCTTAGCCAACATCTTATATATTAGGCAAAATATACACTTGTACACTAAAAACAGTGATATTCACAATGTTAACACCAGAAACAAGGACAAACTACGTGCTCCCTTTCACCGGCTTCATAAGGTTCATAACTCATTTGTTGGGCTTGGTATAGCCTTTTATAATAAGCTACCTTCTTCTTGGCTAGATTTGCCTTTTAATGCGTTTAAAGCTCAAGTAAAATCTAACCTTTGTTCAAAGGCATACTATTCCATCAACGACTACTTAAACGATAAGAATAGTTGGTCGCCCTGATTAACTCAAGACAATGTTTATGTTCTTTCTCCAGAATTAGCTTACTGACAGGTTATATGAGTTCATATATTTTTTTTTTTCTGTTTTTAGTTGACTTTATAAGTCAATTCAGTTTAATTTTATTTTAATTTATTATTGACATAATCTACTCATTTCAATGTTTTCTAATGAGTTGATTGCAACATATGTGGTTAGCTAGCGACCTCTACGATTGATCACATTTATCTTGCCTGAGCAACCGGCAGCAAGTTCGTCATGCTCCCTTAGATGTCACTGCTTGCGGTAGCGTCGGGGGTCGGGTTGCCTCCTTCCCTCAAATATGGCGAGGGGGGTAATGGCTGATCTTTGCGTTATGCTCGTGAACGGGTGCTGCTTGTGGTGACTGGTCGTCTTGCTGACCTTGGTTTTACTGTTGTTATTACTAATAACTTTTTAAAATTTATTTTACTTCGATGGTCCTAGTTTACCATTCACAGCTATGTGAACTGAACCCAGTATTGCATACATATGTAAGCTGTCACGCCCTTTATACCTGGAGGCTTTTATTTAGGTAGCAAGTTTTTGTTTACATTTTTAATTTTTGCTTGAGTACGTATTGTTTTTATTGTATTTGTGGGTATATTGGCGTGGCAAGCTAACATATGGCAAATAATTTAATTTAATGTGTTCTGTAACGTCAATAACTTTGCATATCTAGTATTGTATACAATTAAATATTTTCTAACTGAACAGACAGCTGTGCTGCTGGGGAGTTTGTTGCGCCACTTCTTCTCCCCAGCGAAAGCACTAGGAAGTGGTGAAGGGCGGGCGTTTTGGGGGGACTGTCTTTTGTAATTGACGTTCGAAAAGTGCTGATTCTCAGCCTAGTTTGAATAAATGACTTTTGATTTTGATTTTGATTTTGATTGCACAGTTCCCTTATTTTAAAAATTAAAAATTCACTTTTTACCTGCGCTAATAGTCAAAAAGATGTTCAGTTAGTCTGGATACCTAGCCATTGTGGCATTAAGGGCAACGAATGTGTTGATGCTTTGGCTAAAGATGCTTGTTCATCTTTATCGTCGGATCTCACGCACAATTCTTACCAGGGTTACGACCTTCTGTCCCTTCCAAGGCTGAACCTGCAGTCTTCCTGGCAAGAGCAGTGGAATATGTCTAGCAAAAAAAAAGGTAGTTTTTTTTATGCAGTGCAACCGACCATCAAACCAAAACCGTGGTTTTTCGGTCACAAAAAAGTATCGAAAACTATTATATCCGTTCTTTGTAGAATCCGCCTAGGCTTTTGTTGCACTCCCGTCTTTTTACACAAGATCCATGTCCGTGACTCTTCTCTCTGCGAGTGCGGGTTGGAGGAGGGCACCCTGGATCACATATTTTTCAAATGCTCTAACAACATCCCACCTCTAGATTTGTATAGCCGTCTCCCCAAATTTAAGATCCCTCTTCCGATTAATTTCCCCTCTCTTTTAACATATCCCTCTCCAGATTTGCTTGTGGCGCTGATGATATTCATCCGGCACAATAATATAAAATTATGATTTGTTTCCTCAAATATTCTGCCCGTTGGGATGTGGTATATTATGTATATTTTAATGTTATAACAAATATAATAATATTATGTAATTATATTTTTTTTTTGTTGTTTGTTTCAGTCCAACACTAACCCCACAAGATCTACATTATGTTCAACTGTAGAATAGCATCGTAGATTTTTTACTTTTTAAATAATGCACACTTGCTTTTCCAGTTCACTTTGACATTGGCAGAATAGTCGGCATCGGCTTTACTTGCCATAATTAAAAACAGAATAGAATAGAATACGATGGCGCTTGGTGTGGTAGTGAGCCAGTGAAGTGATATGTTCAACATAAATACGGAATCAACAGGATTCTACACTTGTTTTACTTTCTAATCTCTTTCTTTCTTTGCTTTTGGAGGCTTAGCAGCTTAAATGCAACTATTTATCACCTCATAACGTCTTCACTCCGTCATTCAAAAGCCAACTGTCATTCTCTTTTTAAATACCTTCCACGTCATCCTAAGCATACGTCTTTGGCATACATTATCTGTCTCACTTACACCTTAGCATTCAGCTCTTTCACATAATCATGCATTTATATGCATTCAACAACGTTCCATTCCTACATGAATGAAATCAATACAAAAATACCGTTTGTCTAAATAAACAACAGAATATCAATGTCAAAAGTTATATAAATGCATTTCGAATTTTGAAACAAAAACAGTATGGCGGCGAGCGATACCGCAGCAACATTTTTACCGCTACATTTTTCACGGAAAGGGGAATTAAAAGAAAATATAGTCTGTCAAACGCTTGTCACTCGATGCGCGCTTGTAGTCAGCATATGGAAATTGAACTCTAATTTCAGATATACGGGCTTTTTTAGGGTTCCGTAGTCAACAAGGAATAGTTTCGCCATATCTGTCTGTCTGTCTGTCCGAGGTTTAGCTCAGAAACTATTGGTACTAGAAAAATGTAATTTGGCATGAGTTTGACATGACACGTTAATTAATGATGCTGAAAAAGTGGTAAAATAAAATTTTGAAAATAAACATTATTTGGGGTACCTCCCCTACATGTAAATTGGGGATGATAATTTTTTTTCGTCCTTCCCATAGTGTGGGATATCATTGGATAGGTCTTTCAAAAATATTGGGGGTTTGGGGATACCGTTTCTTGATAAAGTATACCGTTCGTGACTTATCAAGCTTTAAAGTACCCATTTTCGTTAGAGTCAAGTGTCCCCCCCCCTACCAACTAAACGGTTGTAGTTAGAAATTCAAATGTTACGGCAGTAGTACCTATATATAACGAAGTCTATAGGAAAACTATCACACTTAAGTGCGCTTTACAAGTTTACGAGTAATAGTCGACCAATTGTATTTGACTCGAAAATTTTCGGATCAGTTGATTTGTATAGGAAGTCACATTAGCTAGGTAGTCATGTTTGGCTTTTAGTTAGAGCATGGTACGAAACTATCAGTCAGCGAATACGACCCGCACTTGGCTGTTATAAAAACTACGGAACCATACACTGCGCGTGGCCCGACACGCACTTTGCCGGTTTTCTGAGCTGGAGAATTAACTGACATTTTAAAGTTATCGTCAGTATTCTAAAGTCAACTAATCTAAAGTAAGAATATCCGATAAAGTTTACTTGCGATTTTTTCAGGTGAGTTTTGGTTGAGGAAAAGCTTGCCACGAATGAGACAATGGTTGCATTGTAAGTATTTCAACAGTCTCCATGGCAATTATTACGCAATGTCATGATGGCTGAATCTCATGCGCGAAGTTGTGGGTTCAATGTGACATTTTTAGTACTTTCATTCTGAGTTAATTTTTGACATTAGTGACATCCGTAAAGGGCAAACATCGTTAGGAATCCTGGACTTATCCATACTATCATAATAATACTATAAAGACGAAAGTTTGTGAGTGTGTATTTATATGTTTGTTACCAATTTTGATAAAATTTTGTATAGAGGTAGCTGACACCCTTTTTTTTTGAGGATGGGAAATCATCAAATGACCCCTCCCGCTCAGGGTGGAGCAGAAGGGAGTGTCGGACTCTTACTGACTAAAACCCATCCGTGTTCCTTCCTTAGCCCTTTATGTTCCGGGGTAGCGGTAACCCTTTCGGACAATCCCGCTGCCCCGACAGGCTTCGGCCCTTACGGCCCCTTCCTTAATGACTTCTCTTAGCTGACTGAAAAAAAAGTAGCATATAATGTTAATCCAGGGTGGATTAACATTATATGCTACTTTTTTTTCCCGATATTGCCGCGGGATCGACACCTATGCGGGTGAAACAGTGGGCCGCAGCTAGTAATATTATAAATGCGAAAGAGTATCTGTCTGTCTATAACCTCTTCACGCTTAAACCGCTGAACCGATTTAGATGAAATTTGGTATAGAGATAGTTTGAGTCCCGGGAAAGGACATAGGATAGTTATAGCTTCCAGTCTCACCGGACGCAGCTGAATATCAGTGACTAGACGTATACTTAGTTTAATCATCATCATCTACCTAGCCTTTTCCCAACTATTTTGGGGTCAGCTTCCAGTCTAAGCGGATGCAACTGAATACCAGTATTTTATATGGAGCGACAGCCTATCTGACCTCCACAACCCAGTTACTGGGTAATACGATACCCCTTGGTAAGACTGGTTGTCAGACTTTCGGGCTTCTGACTACCCGTAACGACTGTCAAAGATCCACGAATAACAGCCGGGACCAACGGCTTAACGTGCTTTCCGAGGCACAGAGGGGTCTCGGTATGTAAAGATGGTCATCCATCCACAGACTAACCGCGGCAAGCGTAGCTTAACCTGATCGATCGACCTGTGTGGCTGTTATTATTTAGCCACGGGCCCCATCTACTCTACGTATACTTAGTTAGTAATATAAGTCTGAAATCACCAACCCGTACTGAGCAAGCGTGGTGATCAATGATCGAGCCTTCTCTGTATGATTAAAGGCCTTTGCCCAACAGTGGGGCATTAGGCTGGTATTATAAGACTTGACGGTATTAAAGCAGAGGTGGCACAGTGGTTACGGTCTCGTCTTACGAGTTGTAGGTCGTGGATTCGAACCCAGGCAGACGCTTTACTTTATGTAAATAATTTCATCACTACTGCTCTCAAAACGGTGAAAGAAAACATCGTGAGGAAACCGGCATGTCCTAGAACCAAGCATTCGAAGACATGTGACATCTACCAACCCGCACTGGGCCCGCGTGGTGGATTACGGCCCACTCCCTCTCATAGAGAGGAGGCCTGTGTTCCAGCATTGGGAATATTAAAAGCTGATAAGACGTAGGTAAGTACGTCAGGCGCATGCTAGGCGGTCAGCAAGCAATCTACTTCAAGCAAACTTCCCTACAGCATTTTTTTTTTTGTACGTTTTCTCCCAGTTCAGCCTATGAGGTGGTCGTCTGCTTAACCGGACTTGCCTGTGGATGCCTCAATAAATTAAGACCGCCAGCCAGGGCTTAAAAATCTTAAAAACTAAGCGACTATACGCTAAGGGCACCCCCTGTGGGATACGGACCTCGGCTTAGGGCGTCGCTGGAAGAGGGCAGCAAGGGACAGGCTGGATCGAAATCCTACAGCTACCATATGCAGCGCATTATTATACAAACGTACAGCAGTGCTATTCTGTAAAAATCTCACGGTGATAACTTAGGTGAAGTGAGCTGTCATTCTACCTGATGTTAGGGATCGCCCCTATTGAAGTTATCACGGTGAGATTTTTACAGAATCGATCGGCAGGGCCTCAAGTCTGCTATTACAATAGTGTCAGAATGGTCTATCATTGATTTCATAATTGTTGATTTGGACAAGTTTGGTAATCTACTAATATAATGGCGTCATTATGACTTTCCAATGGTCAACTACAGATACTCCATTGAAAGAAATGGCATAAAATGGTAATCTCGTACTTAATGACAAATGAATAAGTGTTATGTTTATTGCTATTTACGAACTTCTTATTACTTCAGATTGCAAACACTAATACGTAATATGTAAAAATATATATTAAATGAAATCTAGCATAGTTTTTCTCAGACCATTGACCGACCAATGATCGACCATTATGAATTTAACAGATTACGAACATTTAGCAAAGTGACAATGGGATCGTGTTGGAATGGCGAATTTATAAAAATAGCAGACTTGGGCCCCAGATAAGATATTAGGATGACACCGACTGCGCACTGGCGCTCTCATCGTATGTTTGATTATTTCTCCTTTTTTTTTAAATAGTGGCGACTATTTTCCGTTCTAAGGATTATAATAAAACTAAACTACCGTTTGTAATAATAATAATGTAGGATCATGTGGAGCATGACGTAACATGCTTATTTTCAGCATTTTCATGCTAAAATAAAAGAAATAACCAAAAAAATGATAAGGGCACTACTGCGCGGTCGGTGTCATGTTAAGAACTTTTATGAAACATTGAAATCAATTCTCCGAGCAGATTAGTGAATTCATAGAAACATGTTCGTTGATATTTAACAGACAAGTACCCAAGAAAGGTCACTGTCTGATCTCAGTCTAAATCTGTCAAAAATACCTCTAATTTTCCTAACTTTTTGCAAGTTTTTTGACATTGATTGTGGCTGAGATGAGTTTGCGACTAGATTTTGAACGTTTTTAATTATGAAAATTGGCCTTCAGTTATATTCCCTTTTTATGCTAGTAGCTTAAGGTGATTGCGCAGTGGTTACCGCGAAATTCTTTTTTTTTAAAGTTTTTTGCAATTTGCAGGTCTGTTTTAGGTTGTATCTTGATCAAAATTTGATTCGCGACTATAACAGGTACGTATCTAAAGAATTATAATCATTAGAATCATTAATACATCTTCCTAACTTAGATTTGTACCACAAGAAGAAATCTCTTACGGAAAAGTGTTTATGGTACAAATCTCACTTAGATGTATGAATGTTTCCTATGATTATAATTCTGTAAATACGTACCTGTTATAGTCGCGAATCAAATTTTGATCAAGATACAACCTGACACTGACCTGCAAATTGCAAAAAATGTAAGAGAATTTCGCGGTCTACCACTTCCCATTCACCTTAATATTTAGTTCTCCTTCTCCCTTTTTTTTTTCGTTGCTAGCAAAATATATAATTATATATTACTTAAGTAATACAAACACTTTCCCCTTTATTTGCTTTGCTTAATAGACAGGAGTAGTTTAGACGTCAGTAATATACGTTTGAACAGTCTCTAATAAATACAGACGTCAGTACATCAATCTACTACAATTTGTCAAATTTCTTTAATTGATTTTCAACTTTATCGCTAAAGCTTATGGTTCAAAGTTGATGAGCAAAATTTGTCAGTTTCGTGTAGCTGGATGTGCCGGCCTCTGTACTTAACTTTAAGCTACATTTCAATTTATAATATTCTTTATCCATAGCAAGTTTCCTCTAATCCATACTTAATGTTATAAATGCGAATGTAATTATGTCTGCCTGTCGGTCTGTCTGCTTGTTACCCACAGATACACGAAAACGCAAGAGCAACTCCTTCGCGTGCCAAAAATCGCACCAGCTTACGTACAAAAATCGTAAGCCGCTACATTCGCGCTCAGTCCTGTGTACTGCTTGTTGGGTGAGCGTGAGTGAGAAAGAGTGCTTGTGACGTCATACTAGGTAGTCAAAAAAATGGCACGCTTGGTTTTCATACAGTTCGTGATACTTGCGTTATCTAGGTCTATCTATATCTGTGTTGTTAGCTGTTACCTTTTCACGCCACTGTACGGATTTTCATAAAACATGCCAAACGGATACATGATCTGGATTAGGACAAACAATAATACTTTTTTTAGCCATTGGCCGTTCCAGTGGGATAATTTTCGACATCCATGCGGGCGAAGCCGCGGGCAAGAGCTAGTTTGCTAGTTCGCTAAAATACAAAAAAACAATCGTCAAAAAATTTCGGTATAAATTTTATATGTAGCTTAAAATATAGTTAATCTACAGGGTGGAATCGAAGTCATGGGCATTATTTTAACCCAAGGCACTACTCACGATACTGATTGCATTAGGGCTATTAATACGCAAATCAAAAATATTATTAATGCAAGTAAGGAAAACCTTAAAAATGTAGTAAGTCAAATTGCACAAGGCTTATTATTGCAAATAAACACTTAAAGTAATTAAAACAAAATACTTCGTTAACGCCAATAATTGTTGAAATATCAAAATCTTAAAGCGCAGTACAGCGCAAAGCGAAATGTAAACAAACATCACCTGCGCGCGCGCGGGTTTTTCCTTACAAGTAATAATAACAATGGGCTACAAGACATTCCGTCCGGCGGGATTCCCTGAACTCTCTCCGTCCCACTCCCTCACTCGCAAAAATACGAATATCACCCCCGCGCGGGGTATGCTTCCCGCCGCAACACGAAGTCACGAACCCGGAACCAGTGTCATAACGACTGCGCAGGTGCATTGACGCGTAATTGATTTATTGATCCCGTGACGTAATCGCCGTACTCGCCGCTCGCGTCATACGGTGCTTGGATTGCAGTGTATTAAGTGTTAGTGTAGTAGTTGTGTGTTGTGTGTGTGTTTGTGTACACGATGCCTCGACCGCGTAATGTGCAGGCTAGGTACACCAACCAACAATACCCACAAATGGTTGTAATTTACGATCGCACAAGAAATTTAGTATGAACTCGTGAAATGTTCCATCGCCGCAACCCAAACGACCCTATTCCTTCACGGGGTCTCATTCCACCAGAACCACTCAGAACCTGTTGGATTTTTCGTCTTTTCACGTGCCAGCACATGCACAAGCTCGTGGAAGAGCACCCGTTTACCCTCTGTCACTTTACCGACAAATAAGGTTTTTTCAAAACAATCCACAAGCTAGGTACGTAAATGTTTTTTTTTAATGTATGTTAGTTGACGTAGTTTTGACCGTCCTAAGCCGGCAAAGTACGAAGGGAAAATTGGAATTTATTATGAATCAATTCATTGGCAACTTACGAATGTCACGTGAGTCGGGCGGGGTCAAAGAATTCACGCCCAATGACGCGCGTACGGCGTAATGTACATACGCATTTGCTATCGAGAAGCGCAACTAATTTGATACTTTGTATGACTTACTACATTTTAAGGTTTTCCATACTTGCATTAATAATATTTTTGATTTGCGTAATAGTAGCCCTAATGCAATTAGTATCATAAGTAGTACCTTAGGTTAAAATAATGCCCATGATTTCAATTGCACCCTGTATAATAAAAGTTGATTTAAAAACCGTAATCTCATAATATAATGCACTTTGTTTCCAGCCAGCCATAATTGGTTCCAGCTTAAGAGCCTACACTACCTCAGCTAAAATTCACTCTTTATCTCGCTCGCACGGTACTGCTCGCGGACTGAGTGAGAGCGAGACAGAGTGCGGTGCTAGGCGGCAGGCAGCGCTAATAGTTTAGGTATTTGCTTTTTACGGTGAAAATAATGGTAAATTAAAAAAAAGTAAATAACATAAGACCTGCTTTATAGTTAGTTCGGTTAGTATACAAAGTTTCATGATCTAATTTGAAGTATTTTTTGAATACCAGCGGTTTATTGTTCGGTTTGGAGGTAACTTTGGATTTTTTTTCTATCGAGAAAATTTTATGAAATCGTGTTTTCGTCTAACATAAGCCCTAACATTAATCCTCAACTTTACCATATATTTATTTCAAAATTAATGCTGCAGTATTTTCGACATAACGGAGGATCATGCTAAGCCATTTGAGGTAGTACAGGCCCTTAAATAATAATTTCAATACGGCGTTTCATTCAGAAAATGACAGCTGAAATTTCCTAACATCCAACGTGACACCACTTTGTTTTAAAATAATAACGTTTCAGTTTTTAATGGCAGACTATACAGGGTGAAATTGAAAACATGCGACAAACCGAAATGGGAGATTGTACTCATCATTATGAACAACTTTTACTAAGGGACCAAAGCTGCAATCGGAAAAAAAAACAGCTGTTCCCTACATTTTGACGAGTTATACGAACATAAATGTAGGGAACAGCTGATTTTTTTTTCGCGATTTCAGGTTTGGTTCCATACTAAAAGTTTTTCATAATGATGAGTACAATCTCCCATTTCACTTTGTTGCATGTTTTCAATTTCACCCTGTATAGGGTCAAATTAAATTAGCTAGCGAAACTCCGCAGACGTGATGGGTATCGATATCAAATCGAAACGTGATACAGCAAAAAATAAGTTATTTTGTCGACATTTTTGTTGTGTCATCGACCGCAGTCACTCGAAATATCAGTTTAAGAAATCTTTTTTATTTGTGTTAACGTCACAGAAGTGATATGTATCGATATCTAAACAGGACTAAACAAAAGAAACAACTTATTTTTGAAGTAACAACAACTTACGGTCGTTGACCCAAAAAAAAGAAATATTTTTAATTTTTATTGTATCCTGTTTAAATATCGATATAGATCACGTCTGCGGAGTTTCGCTAGCTAATTTAATTTGGCCCTGTAGTATAAAGACTAATCTGCATTTAATTTAATTTGACCCTGCATATACGAAGTTCAATTTATTATCACCCCCATCTTATACTATACAGGGTTACTATTCAATGACCAGCCAAATTTAAGGATGTGGTACAGACCATCAAAATAAACACCTTTCTCCATGGCACCAACATCGTAATCGCGAATAAAAATTCAGCCGTCCCATACGTTTAGGTCGAGTAGGTATTGAAGTTTTCTATGGGACAGTTGATAAATTTTTCGCCATTACGATGTTGGTCCCATGGAGAAAGTTGTTTAGTTTGATGGTCTGTACCACATCCTTAAATTTGGCTGGTCATTGAAAAGTAACCCTGTATATTAATTATAAATCCACTTAAACTAGGAAATCATAAAACGACCACATCAAACAGAAATATATTGGCTCCATATTTGTCATCAAGGTTACTGCTTATGGGTCTTAAGGAGCTTGTCAAACCCATGAACCTACATGCCAAGGAACTACTCGAGCTTAAAGCACAAGATAGATAAACAGAAGGTTAGCTTTATACAAGAGTGAAAATGAACGCAAGCAGAAAATACGAACGCACATTAATATAATCTATATTAATAAAGAAAATAGAAAGTGTGGACTGCAAATGAACACACAGAAGACATTTGCCATGACGATTATCGAAAAAATACCAATTAAAACTGAATATGATCCTATAAGCTATGTGGATGAGTATGTATATCTAGGACAAAACGTATCATTCCAAAAACAAACATCTCACGAAGTAGAACGTCGTATAAAGAAAGCTTGGAATAAACACTGGTCGCTGAAGGAAGTATTCAAAAGTAAACTACCAATGCATCTAAAAAGGAAAGCGATGGACTCCGTTGTTATACACACTAATGTACGGATGCCAAACTTGGTCGCTTACAAAAGACATCGTACAAAAGATCAACGTGTTCCAAAGAGCCGCGGAACGAATTATGTTGGGTATAAAGCTGAAGGATAGGAAGAAAAACACATACATTAGACCTATAACAAAGGTAACGGAAGTCGTCGAGCTGGCAAGCAGACTGAAATGGCGATGGGCTGGACGTACAGCTAGAGTTACAGATAATAGATGGAGTAAAAGGATATTACATTGGTATCCCTATGAAGCTAAACGCCGACGCGGCCGACCTTGGCGACGCTGGAGTGGATATCTACCAAGTGGCCGGATCTATATGGACTCGTCAAGCACAAGACAAACAGTACTGGAAAGAGTGGAGGAGGCCTACACCCAGAAATGGGTACCCCAATAATATACTTGTATCAATAATGAGACACAGTATTCCGAAAAACCGAATAAAATGAGTGAAATGAAATGTCAGTGTTTAGAAATATATTATTGGAATATGATTTTAAAATGTAATTTATATTAAGTATCTGAATAATCATACAAAATTAAATAATATAGAAAATAAATTAAGGAATTTAAAATAATATTGTATAATACACCAAATATAATTGGTATTGTAATGTGCATGGAAATGTTATGGAATTATGTTACTGTGGACCCCCGGTAGTCCGACAAACATTTTGCAGGGCAGTGTCGAACTATCGAATTTGTCGGATTGTAGAGTACTGTCTAAGACCTCCTATTGTCCGAATTTTTTTACAAAAGAGTACCTTATTTTATTTTATTTTATTTTACAGTTTTAGGAAAACTTACAGCTAAACACTTTTGCACGATTGAGATTAATAGAAATAAGGCCAATTACAAGTTTTCACAGATAGAAGAGAGCATACAAACAACAAGAAAAAATATTTGAGCAGGTAGACAGTTTTTGAGTGAAAACATTATCAAAAAAGTAGAAATGTGTTTCAAACAGCGTAAATTGTTATCAATTATACCTAGTTTACGTGATCAAAAAAGAAATCAGACAAATTATAATCATCAGATTATAATCCGACAAATTACCGAATCAATGATAAGATTCTTTATACTAGATGATGTCGGATTATAGGGGGTGCCGGATTAGACAGGGGCCGGATTACCGGGGGTCCACTGTATTGTATTTTGGGAAATAAAGGCCATATTATTATTATTTAATAAAGAACTGTTACGACCATGGAAGTATTGTCTGTTCCAAAACTAGCTGATAAAAATATAAACAAATGGATCAGGAAACGTACCTGTAGTTGCCAATTTGTGGTGTCACTTAGAAATTGGGTGGTTTGATTTGATTTATTTTTAAATTCAATTTGTGTATTTAAACATTTGTAAATATAGTCTGTTCCAAAATTATCAGATGGAAGTGTACACAATTCTTGCTTTGGTTAAATTCATCCACAATCACTCCCTAAAGGGAATAAGTAACACTGGTAACACATTCATCTGTATTTAGAAGGTTTCAAGTTTATATCTCATCGCTTTTTCCAACAATAACAAAATTAAGTTGTAAAAGAAAAATCATGGACGCAAATTGAGGTTACAAAATTAACCTCAATCATCAAATGAAAAACAACTCTTAAGTACCTAATTTATAATTTAAATTTCGGGTTTATGTATTCACATAATCAAATCAAAGCACTCAATTAGACACAACAAATTGGCATCCACAAGAAATTTTTTTGATCCATTTGTTTACATTTTTCTCAGATACTTTCGGAACAGACCATATGTGTGCGTGCGCATGTTTGTACCCATTGTATGAAGATGACCTTCTGTACCTATTTCTTTTGTGTTAAAGTACCCTACGGACGGCCGACATGGAATTTTCAATAAAACATGTCCATGATTGAAGGTTACGGTTAGGACAGGTGTGTAAGAGGTAAGACGTGCTTATACGGACAAATTTTAGGCTTGTATAGATATTGGATAGTATCCATACCAGTTTCATTTTATTTTAGGAATAAAATTAGTGCATTCCTGTATTTGCGTGTGCACAGACCTGCGGGGCAATTGCGTAACACATTATCAATCGGAATCGGTTTCATTTTGACAGTTCAACAACATTCATTGCGTTATTGCGTTTGCGTTTTGCGTGGATGTGACGCATGTTTTCCCTCAAATTGTCAATTTTATTTCTGTTTATGCTCATTCTTATGCGTCATGTTTGCCGCAAATAAACGTATTTTCTTTCTTTCTTTCTTTCTTTCTTATTACGTGTTGAGCAGACGAATTTTTCGAACTTATGAAGCAATGGATTAGCAATTTGCTTCAAAATGATTCAGATTCCGACTGATAGTGTGTTACGCAATTAGGGTGCCGAGTTGTCTTAAGGCGAAAGCGTTGGGGTTGCCCGCGATATTATTTTTTTTTGCAGAGCGCTTTTATAGGTATATAGGGGCGCGTCTTCGTGGATTGCACTATCTATAATCGTAAACATGATTAATACAACTCTCTATGTCCATATTAATCATGACATTTGAGGCCAATTCTTCCTCAAGGAGTTATAATATTGTTGATTCTAATGATTAGCTACTTATAATTCTGTAAAGACATATTTGTTATGGTCGCGAATCATATTTTAATCAATATACAACCTGACACTGGCCTGAAAATTGAAAAAAGCTTAAGAAAAAAATGAATTTCGTGGGCTTTACACATAAATGATAGCTTTTTTAAGAAAAATATGGCGTGTACAGTTGCAACAAAATAATCTCAAGTTATTAAAATCTACAAAAAAAAATGTAACAAGATAAATATGTATTGTCTTCCACTAACAAAAACTGTTGGGGTCAAACCGATCTCAGATTTAGGGACACAGTAGATTTTTCTAGAGTAAACTAATTCGCCAAAAGCGTGTTAGGTTTAGGATCAATCAAATTTGTTGTCCGTCGTACCAGTATTTGTACCGAGTAGCTGAAAATTTACTAGTTTACATGCTAATCTTTTTATCACTGAAACTAGTATTAATTTTTTGACGTTAAGCTACGTTCATGGGCGCCGGCAATTTTTTTTAGGGGCATTTGCATCCTCACCAAAAATATCGAGCTCTATTCTTCGAGAAGAGAGCTCGATATTTTTTTCACTTCACCTCCTTTATGCTAGATTATCATTTCTCCATCCATACAAAGAGTAACTTTGGCGACTTATGCAGAAAAGCTTTAAATAGATACTGCAATACACGAAGACGCGCCCCACTCTTCTTCCGAATCGTTAGTGTTTATCGCTAGTTAATTCCATTAGTGTTTTAGTTCTTTCGATACACTCTAATTACCCACTAATAATAATTCGTGTGTATTTACAAAACTAAAACACTAGCGGAATGTTGCACACTTCTTTTATTTATTTATTTATTTAGTACATGGAGGACTTACAGCTACTAAAAACATAAAAAAAAGAAACTATAGTCACCAGAAAGCCAATTACAAATCCTCACGAATAAATACATAAATACGTCACTAAATCGTGTGAGCACAATAACAAAACAAAAAACGCCTTATTTAAAAAGAATACAATTACATACTTACATATTTAAAAAGAAAACAAACTAACTTCGCAACATAAAATGTGACTAAAATGAAAGAGAAAGAAATCAAACAAATAAAATAACCTACCGCTACTTGAAAAAATTGAGGCTTAAGCACCTTCTGACCGAATTCTGCTGTAAGCATTAGGAAAATGAGTGGGGCGCCTCTTTGTGGATTGCACTATCTATAAGAATTAAGAGAACGCAGGATACAAGAGCGAGTGAAGCGAGCTCGATAAATTTTGCATATTGCCTCGAATGGAATAGGTTTTATTTTGTCCATTCATACAAAAAAAGGACAAATTGTGTCGGTTTATACAAAGAGGCTTAAGAATTAAGATAGAGCTGGATGCGAGAGCGAGCGAAGCAACCTCGATAATGTTAGCACCCTGCCTCGGAAATTAAGATATTCCATAGACAAGTTTAGACGTGATTTAAAATTATTCAAGTTTAGACGTGATTTAAAATAAAAAATACGTCAATTTACGTCAGGCGCTAACTAATTTGACAGGACTAAACTAATATTTATCTTCTTTCCTTTTCTTAAGAGCCTATACTACCTCAGCTAAAATTCACTCTTTATCTCGCTCGCACGATACTGCTCGCGGACTGAGTGAGAGCGAGACAGAGTGCGGTGCTAGGCGGCAGGCAGCGCCAATAGTTTAGGTATTTGCTTTTTATGGTGAAAATAATGGTAATTAAAAAATAAATAAAAAACAAAAGACCTGCTTTATACACACATCAAAAGTGTCTAGGGATCAAGCATTTTTATGCGGATTTCTTGAGATTGAGATGTGGCTTTGTAATAAATTTATGATTTTATAAATTTATATGGATCCTTTTTGGTGCATTTCATAATTTGAATCAGGAACTGTGAATCAAATTCGAGTAAAAGATGAAAATCAGCTGTCAATATTTTCCCTATAAAAACATACAACGCATTGAAGACATTATTAGTGCTACTGTTTCCCTACTACTGATTAAAACCAACGTTATTATGGAGCGGCGACGTCATTTAAGCAGGGAAGGAATGCTCAGAGCCGTGGGAATGATAGAAGCTGGTTCCCGGCAACGTACTGTGGCTTTAGCTCTGAATACAAGTCAGAGTGTTATCAGTCGACTTTGGACACGTTACCGAAGCACTGGTACCGTGGCTGAGCGCCATGGAGGACGGTATCGCTGCACCACACGGAGACAAGACCGATACATTCAAATCTTAACTCGAAGAGCTCCAACAATAACCGCCATGATGTTAGCCGTGAGGCTTCATCACTCTTCAGGGAACTTAATTAGCGACCAAACAGTCAGAAACCGCTTGCATGAAGTGAACCTTCATTCCCGAAGACCGCTACGGGTACCACCTATAGCAATGCACAATCGTAGGATTCGATATCAATGGGCTCTTGAACACAGAAATTGGGCAGAAGAACAATGGCGTTTCGTGTGCTTTTCTGATGAGTCTCGTTTTGGTATGAGACCGGATACAAGACGTATACGACACTGGAGAACCCATGGACGCCAACAGCGATTAAAATCCTGCCAGGAAGTCCATCCTTATAGTGGTGGAACCATCATGGTATGGGCGGGTATTTGGATCGGCGGAAGAACTGAGTTGATTTGGATCAGAGGCAACCTCAACGCTCAAATTTATGCTGAGACGATTGTATCAGACGTCATCGTTCCTCTACAAGTGCAAATCGGTCCCTTATTTCAGTTAATGCATGATAATGCACGACCGCACACCGCAAGAGTTGTAAGACAGACTCTCGCCGCAGCTAACATCAATGTCCTGCCCTGGCCTGCTCAGTCGCCAGACTTGAACCCGATTGAGCATGCATGGGATATGCTACAGAGAAGAGCTCTGCCGAATATGGAGGGTATCCAGTCGCAAGAAGACCTTTTTTTGTTGTTGCAACGAACATGGGCGGCCATTCCACAGCGTGATTTGGATGAACTCATTTTGAGTATGCCAAACCGATGTTCTTGTGTTGTTAGTGTTCGCGGTAGAAACACGGATTATTAATTGTTTAAGTTACCCAATAAAATTTTAGAGAAAACTGTTATTTCAGTCTTTTTTTCGAACTTTTGTGTTAGTGGTTCAAATGTCAAAAATCCCTTTATTAGGAAAATGGCAAATTTCTTTATTAATGCAAAGGTGACTTGGTTTATCGTAACTGTGACAAACGAAAACACTTTATTTGATGAATCCTTAAAGAAAATTTTAATTAATATCAATCAGGAGAAAAGTTATTGCAAAAATATATGTTGATCCCTAGACACTTTTGATGTGTGTAGTTAGTTTGGTTAGTATACAAAGTTTCATGATCTAATTTGAAGTATTTTTTTAATACTAGCGGTTTATTGTTCGATTTGGAGGTAGCTTTGGATTTTTTTCTATCGAGAAAATTTTATGGAATCGTGTTTTCGTCTAACATAAGACCTAACATTAATCCTCAACTTTACCTTATATTTATTTCAAAATTAATGCTGCAGTATTTTCAACATAACGGAGGATCATGCTAAGCCATTTGAGGTAGTATAGGCCCTTAATGGAATAGATGGAAAAAGATGCACTGAACTTTTTAATTTAGTTTGTGAATAACGGAATCTGCGCCAGTGTCACTGGTTTAAATTGGACTTTTATCTACACACGTACAGTGATAATGATAATGTGCGCAGACGGAAGTGTATGTGTGTTATGTGCTGACACTACTCATCTTCATGCACACATTCACAGCGTGTTTGTACACTTGATACCACAAGTAAAGCGCGCTTCGCTTCGTGGGATAAAAACTCTATACGAGTGACTGAGATGACGTTATAAAAAGCCGAATGTTTTCTAATAATCGATGTACAGACGCCAGCAGGTAAACCTACCCCAATCTGTCAAATTTCTTTGATAGATTTTCAACTTTAGTTCAAAGGAATAAGGTTCATATTCAATTGGGAAAATCTGACAGATTGGGGTAGCTTGATGTGCTGGTCTCTGTACCATATTTAGCCCAGGTAAGCACGTGCGCGTTTTTCCCGCGGCGATTTTTTTTCGTGCACTGGATTTTCAACTCACTGCTTAGCGCCGAGAGTTGAAAATGCAATAGTGTGTTTTTTTGACGCGTTAGGAGGCGCTCTGTTAGTCTCAATGCTCGGATCATAACCGAGAGTTAAAAAAAGGCGCGATTAAATTCCAGCGCGATATTTTCACGTCACGTCAGTGTGAACGTGGGCTTAAGGCCGGATACAGTAACTCAGTGGACTTTTACGATTCGTAAGAAAACTAACATCTGATACACAGGATATACCATAGGTACGTACAGTCACCAAAACAGATACATAACCTGGGTCGTCGGATATAGTTGAAGTTTAGTAAGAAACCGATGAATATTGGCCCCGATTCAGTTGTTCACAAACTAAACTAAATTTAAGTTCAGTGCATCTTTTTCTTTCTATTTCACTAAGAAAAGCACAGAACATAAATATTAGTTTAGTCCTGTCAAATTAGATAATCCATAGACAAGTTTAGACGTGATTAAAAAATTTACTCCTAAAAATACGTCAATTTACGTCAGGCGCTGACTAATTTGACAGGACTAAACTAATATTTATCTTCTGTCCTTTTCATAATGAAATAGAAAGAAAAAGGTGCACTGAACTTAAATTTAATTTAGTTTGTGAACAACAGAATCGGGTTCATTTTCGAATGAAATTTAATTAAACTTCAATTATATTCGACGAGCCTTCGGAGTGATTGCGTAACACACCATCAGTAGCGATGGCATTCATTTTGACAGTTCAACAAGATTCATTGCGTTATTTACGATGTTGAGCAGACAAATTTTTCGAACAAACAAAGCAATGGATTAGCAATATTCTTCAAAATGATGAAATCATCTACCTGCCTTTTCCCAACTATGTTGCGGTCGGCTTCCAGTCTAACCGGATGCAGCTGAATACCAGTATTTTACATGGAGCGACTGCCTATCTGACCTCCACAACCCAGTTACTGGGTAATACGATACCCCTTGGTAAGACTGGTTGTCAGACTATCGAGCTTCTGACTACCCGTAACGACTGTCAAAGATCCATGAATGACAGCCGGGACCAACGGCTTAACGTGCTTTCCGAGGCACGGAGGGGTCTCGGTATTTATAGATGGTCACCCATCCACAGACCAACCGCGGCAAGCGTAGCTTAACCTGATCGATCGACGTGTGCGGCTGTTATTATTTAGCCACGGGCCCCTCAAAATGATGAAATGAATGATTGATTTGATTTATAGTGTGTTACGCGTTTTGGTGCTGGTTCCTTATCTCCTTTGATGACCGTACATTTATGGCTTTTTCCTGTCCAATTGTTTCGGCCACACATCTATTTTTGTTTTATCTATTTTCGTCGTATTTTTGTGTGTCATGTCTAAATACCCTAAGGGGAAAGGTGTTTTTTGGGTTGGGTTTTAGAGGAAAGGTTTGCTTGATGTAAATTTGTCTGTCAAAGGGCTGTTTCTCAGTAACAGCAAGAGGTAGGTGATAGATCTACAGGTTGAAATTGAAAACATGCGACAAATCGAAATGGGAGATTGTACCAATTATAATATAAAGGAAAGATATGCTACGTTCATACTGAGCGATGTTTTGTGTTGTTGGGATAGTGGTTTTCAACTACGACTGCGACAGATAATACGCAACGTATGACAGAAAGAGATAGCTATCTGTAGTGTGTTGCGCTTGAAGTATGTCGACTAAACGAAATTACAACAATTGTCTGAATTTGACTGCAACAATTTGCGCGCGCTAGTGCCCTATCTACCTCTTTAACTCTTTATTGTATATTTTAATATCATTGGATTGTACTCATCTGCAATTGCGAAAAAAAAATCAGCTGTTCCCTATATTTTGACGAGTTATGCGAAATTAAATGTAGGGAACAGCTGATTTTTTTTCGCGATTACAGGTTTGGTCCCATTGTAAAAGTTGTTCTTAATGATGAGTACAATCTCCCAATTCGATTTGTCGCATATTTTAAATTTCACCCTGTATTTATAAGTGTTAGTTTTTATCAAAATGTTTCGTAGGAAATAATACCAATTTGTTTGTTTCGAACTATTAAGTATCAGTGACAGAAAACGAAAAAGACTGGAACCCCTGAATTTCATACTCAATTAATTTTATCATTGTATCCGATAACCGACTAGCAGCGCCCCACGGTTTTAACCACATAAGTTTCGATCCCGTAGGAATATCGGGATAAAAAGTATCATATGTGTTAATCCCAGTTATAAACTACCTGTTTGTCAAATTTCATCCAAATTCGTGCAGGAGTTTTTGCGTGAAAAAGTAACAAACATCCATCCATTCATCACAAACTTCCGCGTTTATATAATACTAGCTGCGCCCCGCGGTTTCACCCGCGTAAGTTTTGATCCCGTGGGAATATCGGGATAAAAAGTATCCTATGTGTTATTCTGATGTATAAGCTATATTACTGTAAAGTTTCATCAAAATCCGTTCAGTAGTTTTCGCGTGAAAGAGTAACAAACATCCATACATCCATACATACAAACTTTCGCATTTATAATATTAGTAGGATAATAGGAAGGTCATCATCATCTTCTTGCCCTTGTTCCATGTTGCTTGTCGTCGGCGCATCAAGTTTTTTTCTTCCACTCTCCCCTGTCAACCGTCACGCTACCATTCACTCCCTTCTTTTTCATATCATATCTCACACAATTCATCCATCTTTTGTTTGGCCTTCCTCTCTCATTTTCCATCCATCAACCGATTTCGTACGTCTTTGCATATTTTTTATTCTGTAGTCAAACTCTACAATCAAGAAGTATATACGGTGACTGATAATTAGTGACCGATACTTAAACACGTGCTTGTACTCATGATAACAAACAATTTTTACTATGGGACCAAACCTGAAATTGTGAAAAAAAAAATCTGCTGTTCAGTCATATTTATGTTCGCCTAACTGGTCAAAATGTACCTAGGTACTGAACAGCAGATTTTTTTTCGCGAATTCAGGTTTGGTCCCATAGTAAAAGTTGTTTGTTATCATGAGTACAATCACGTATTTAGGTATCGGTCACTAATTACCAGTCACCCTATATAGATAAAAATGGAGCCAACACTCTGAACAACTAAGTGAAACCCACTGTGGACTGTCGCTCTCTTACTGAATCCATACATAATACAAAGAAAACACATATCACTGTCTCGTTTTTAAGTGCGTATTTAGAAAGAGAGCGTTATCCCACAGTCGATTTCAGTTAGGTATTTAGAGTGTTGGCTCCATTTTTATCTACAAGCTTCTTGTCTACAATCACTTATTCAAAATTCGAACACGGCTGTGTTGCTTTACCTCAAAAATCGATTGATCTAACTATACGGAAGCCATTAAAGTTAACAAACTTTTTAAACAAAAGAGAATTCCTTCACCAAAAAGTTTCTATAACACAAAACATTGACAGATCCACGCCACACGTTATCATGAAGGGAAATAATCCAAGATAGCTTATTTATCTAAACTGGCAACACCGAGCTTTCTCTGTATAGAGACAACAACATTTTGTTTATTTTCCGACAGTCAGTTTTATTGTTGACGCTACCGTAGATAGAGGTACCGTTCACATAAAAAGGTTATCCGCGTCCGAAATTAAAATATGAATTGCATTCATAGAATTTTTAATGTTGTAAGTTTGAATAAATAACTGATTTATAGTTAGATATTTTTAGTGATATTTCAGGATTAGATGAGAGGATTACGGAAGCATTTGGCTTTTATTTGTAAGGCTCGATGTAGATGGATCTAAATGCAGTTAAAATAAAATTAGTCGCGCTGTCTAGAATGGATATTTTTTAACTTAATTATCTCTCTCCAGAACTGCTCGTGGCGCTGATAATTTTATTAAGTCACAATAATATAAAGTTATAATTTGTTTCCCCAACTATTCTATGTGTGTGGATGTGATATATGTATATTTAGTGTCCTAACAATTAGGTATAAATACATAATTATGTATTTTTTTTTGTCTTTTTTTTCTGTCCAGTACTAACTCCGCAAGACCTACATTAAATTAATCGAAGATTTTTATCGTTCTATTTATTTATTTTTTAGTTTATAACAATGCACACTTACTGTTCCAATTCACTTTCGACATCGGCTTTGCTTGCCATAGCAAAAATAGAATAGAATAGAAATATCTATTAAACTCACACACACACACACTCACACACACTACATTGCTGATCACATCACGGTCTACATCACTAATAATTTCCACCATTTTTTTGTTGTCGTCCTGTACAGAAAATTTAAATTAGAAGTAAACTCGAATCGAACTAAATTCGGGAATTGGGAATCCTTATTTATGAAGGTTAAACGTAGGCCGGATGTTTTCGTAATTAGCTCCATAAACTTCGAAACGGTTATAATTTTCGTAGAGATCATTATTATCTTAGAAACGTTGTTTTCGTTTTAGTAATTAATTATTGTATTTAATTAAGTCTTAGGCCATGCTAAGGTTGTTCTAAGATAGAGGCTAGCTTGGTTATAATAAACAATAGTATAATGTATCGATATTTCGTAGAGATTAAAACAGTGTACAGACTCACATCAAGCTACCTGAAACTGTCAAATTTTCCCAATCAACCTTGAACCTTATGCTTTAGTGATAAAGTTGAAAATCTATTAAAGAAATTTGACAGATTTTAGTAGCGTGATGTGCTGGCGTCTGTACCTACGTACTGTCAAGAAATTAAAATGCTATGCACTTTAATACTCAATACTCAATCATTTATTGCATTCTACAATGTATAAGCTTAGGTGGTAAACATTTGTTGTAACAATCGTGGACCCTGTCGAACACAGCCAAAGAAAAATTTGAAAGAGGAGGACTTATTTATACATGCAAACTAACTTATTCTAAGTAAAATTTATGGTAACATTTTGTTAATTATTAATTTTGTCTAAAATTTTATTATTAATTTATATTATTATTATTTCTGTTCTATGGATTTGTTAATTAAATTTTCATTTATGTTGTAACAACATTTATTTAGTTTTTTTTTTTTAATTTATTTATGAAAATAGCAATCTTTTTCTCATTTCTGAGTACCTCGTATAGTTTGTTACACATTTTTGAGGTTAGTTAAGGTTGAATTTTGCTTGCACCTCATTATTTTTCCGACTGCGTATCGTGTCAGTATGTTAAATAATAATGACAGTTCGAAAAGGGTGACCTGGCCAATGATATAGTGCCTGTACTCCTGTAGCTCGGGTATGAATAGACTATTCGATCCTTTCTAAAATATCTTGTTATCTGTACTAACCTGCACACTATCTATCACACTATCACACTATCAATCATATTGAAGGATATTGCTAATCCATTGCTTCATATGTACGAAAAATTTGTCTGCTTAGCAACATAAATAACGCTTTGAATGTTGTTTCATTGCGTCATTTAAGTTGATGAGCAGACTAATTTTCCGGACAAATTCTGACAGTTTAAATTGTTAAACTGTCAACATGAAATCTATTCCTATCTACTGTTAGTGTGTGACGCATGTGTGACGTGATTAAACCTCTAAAAATGTCTCTGTAACATACCCTAAGGTATACAATAATCTATATATATAAAAAGAGAAACTGACTGACTGACTGACATATCAACGCACAGCCGAAACTGCAAGGACTAGGAACGTGAAATTTTGTATACGGCTTCCTTTTATTATGTAGGGGAGCACTAAGAAGGGGTTTTTGGAAATTCGACCTTTAAGAGGGTGAAAAGGGGGAATTTAGTTTGTATGAAAAATCTTATTGCTTGAGTTAATAAACTTGAAATTTGGCACGAATACACGCAGACGAAGTCGCGGGCGAAGTGCTAGTAGGAAAATAAAAGCAATTTCACACGGCAGCAAAAACAGGGCAGCAAGACAATTGCGTAACACATTATCAATGCGACTCGGTTTCATTTTGACAGTTCAACAATATTCATTGTGTTAATTTCGTGTTGAGCAAACAAATTTTTTGAACTTATGAAGCAATGGATTAGCAATTTGCTTCAAAATTATTCTGGTTTCGATTGATAGTGTGTTACGCAATTAGTGTGCTGGTTTGAGGAGTGCGGGAAAAGAGTTCCTGGAAGGACTTGAGGGAGGCATTTGATCAGCTGTGGTACAGTAAAAATACAGAAAACTTAGGTAACTGCGTACTTACAAGAGTTCCAAGGTCAAAAGAAAAAAGAGACCTATAAAATAAGTGAAAGATAAAATTACATAGACTTAGTTGTCTCTAAATAGGTATGTGAGATCTCAGTGATTGACGTTTCGCTGTCAGATTAAACCAGTAAACGTAAGTGAGGCAATAAAAGATGAACGTTTTATTGCAAATGCCGATAAGGTTTAAACTTGAGCATAATATATGCATGAATCTGTTGATTTTCTGCTATAAAATCTGCGGCGACCAATAAAATATTTATTATGTTCATAATTCGTTTATGGCAACATTTAAATGTTATTAATCGAATAAAACCTATCGTGAATTTTAAAATCCGAATTGATGTTAAGTACTTATTAAAGATTATGTTTTTTTTTTGGTTTTTAGCGGGAATGCAAAATGTTGACAGACAGTTAAACTGCTTATATTATTTTTTTAATTAAAAATAACTGTAGGTAATACAGAGCTTTTAATTTACTGTATTTATTATATACAAACTCTGTCACTGCCTTTCCGTGTGTGAATGATGTTGATTATATTTCTCAATGATTTTTCAATTCGCTTATTTTTTATATTCGTTGGAACATTAAAGTACGATACAGAAAAATAAATATAGTTGAAAAAACCTTTAAAGAAAAAATATTTAGTCACTTATAATTTTATAAATCATCTTTATTAATTTTATTTTCTGTAATGTTATTGTTATTTTTTTACTTAGAAAATTGACCCTTCAATGTGTTTTATCTGAAATATTAAAAAAATAATATTAAAAAATGAGATTAGTGATTATAATAATAATAATAATATATATTTAGTGACCTTTTTGGGGAAACCGAAGGTTTTGTCTGTGCAATTATGGACGAAGTTATGATGACGAACAATTACCGGAGATTTATTGTGTAAGACGGCACGGTTGACATTTGTCCGGCATGCCACCGGCCGGGTGAATCAATCAGGCATATCATCTCCGGGTGATCTCGACTAGCTAACGGAGAATACTTGCATAGACACAACCTTGTAGCCAGGATAATCCATCAGCAACTTGCTTTGAAATACAACCTTGTGGAATCGGAAGTGCCTTACTATAGGTATGTGCCCGACCCAGTTCTCGAAAATGGTAATATCACATTGTACTGGGATCGATCCATCATCACTGACAGGACTATTGTTGCCAACAAGCCTGATATAGTGGTGGTGGATCGATCAGAGCGGCGCGCAATGATTGTTGACATAGCCGTTCCGCATGAGAACCTCGTGAAAACCGAGAAAGGTAAACAAATCAAGTATCTTGACTTGGCTCACGAGGTTGTCGACATGTGGGATGTGGATTCAGCGATCATTGTGCCGATAGTCGTGACAGCCAATGGGCTAATAGCCAAGAGCCTCGACCAACACCTAAGGAGGCTCTCGTTGGGCAGCTGGATCAAGGGCTTGATTCAGAGGGCGGTACTTCTGGACACGGCCCGCATTGTTAGGAGGTTCCTCTCTCTGGAGCCCTGACCGCCGGTAGCTTGGACCCTGTTCCCGATACCGGTGGCCTACTATTTATTATATTTTTAAATGTTTTTTATATTTTTTATATCTTAATATTTAAAAATATAATTTATATGTATATAATGAAATAAAGGAGATAATAATATTTTATAATAATAATAATTTATTTAATAAAAACGTTTACAAAAGAGCAAAGAGTAGTAAATTTCCAAACAATTATAGTGCCTAAAAATAAACTAAACATTTTTTATTACAGGTGTAAGTAGTGATCATTCGGAATTAGAGTGTTAGGTTGACCCACCCGAACTAGGTTTATTCAAACCTGACATTACAGAATAAATTAATAGAAATACAACGTAAATGTCTCGCTGCTGACCGTACAACAGTTGGGTGGTATTGTTAGTGTGTGAAACGTAAATATTTACGTCCTATTAATAAACAACTACCATATTGTTTTTTCGTGTCCGCGGTACCGTGATGTTTCCTTTAATTATACCTGTTTATAACGCTTCTTATTAACGGAAGTATTAACAGAGAAATGGGCCATATGTTGTTACAAAATGGAGATATTTTATATTGGGAAATATTTAACTGATCCTCTAACTAAATACTTATTGACCTTCTAATGATGGACACTTTTTAAAATGAACGAACCTCTAAAAACTTTTTGAGTTTCTAATGATGCACACGTTTTTTTTTATTATAATTGAGCTTCTTTTTAATTCTCTGGTCTTTCGCCACATTTAGTGGCGAAGCTAATACCTACCCTGACCAAACGGATTAGCTTGAAAACTGTGACAAATGACGCGCGAGCCGCGGCTACGCCCGACGAGAGCTGCATCTGAGTTGGTCGCAGAACTTACTTTAGTATTTTTAGGATCCCAAAATAGGAATAATTTGAGGTTCACAAAATATCCGCAATACTTATATTAGAGTATTCAATATATATTATTTATATCTTATTCTTTTTAATTACTCAATCTGTGTGGTTCTTTCCTCAAAAGATCATTTCAGACACCAATCTACATGGTCTCCACATGATCTGACCAAGATTATGTCTGGACTTTAAAAGAGACTGTGACCTCTGAGTTTGTTTCGGCTTTTCTTCTCAGAGTAGTCAGATAGGAAACGCCGACCTCAACTAGTTTAGAAAAAATATGATTGACGTGTAAAAGTGTTTGTACAAACCTACTTACAGAAATAAAATCATTTATCATTTATAGGGGGAATTATTAGACGTACGATCAAATATAATGTCTTTTTTATTTGCCAGGTCGGTTGGTAAAGGGTTGGTATATCTGCGTTATTCCTCGCAGGAATCAACAAATTAAAATGTGTGTGTTCATTGTACGTGATCTTAAGATTAGTAAAGATTACGATGTTTATCCCATGGAGAAAGTTATTCAGTTTAATGGTCTGTAGTCTGTACCACACCCTTAAATGTGACCAGACCTTTTTGGTACATGCAGTATATGACCAGAGGCAATCGCCCAATTGTGGGACAGTAACAAACCGATACTTATTGATCCCTATCCTGTATTTAAAACAGTCTAAAACATTAAATTTCTTAACACACTGATCTCTTAGTCTAAATGATGTATCTGTCAAATTTATTTAATAGATTTTCAACTTTATCGCTAAAGTATAAGGTTCAAAGTTGATTAGGAAAATTTTACAGTTTCGGGTAGCTTGATGTACTGGCGTCTGTACCTACGTATGACCACTCCCCTCTGACCCAATCAAGAGTATTTTATTTATATCATCATCATCATTTCAGCCTAAAGCCGTCCACTGCAGGACATAGGCCTCCCCCAAGCACCTCCACATCGACCGGTTCTGTGCTTCTCTCATCCAGGGCCGTCTTTAACCTATTGGAGGCCCAGGCCCCATAAGGATCACGGGGCCCCCGTGTAGATAAACAAAATTCTAAAATTATTCAACAATTGTTTTTATTTCTTTACAATCACACGATTATTGTAGTAAGGATTTGGAAAAAGTAACTCTTAGCATACACATGTTGATGCTTAAAATTCGCACTAGAAATCAATTATTTTGTCATTGAATCTGGTACTATTAATGCGTAGAATGGAACGGCGGCTGCAAAGAATGATTTTTATTAGGGCAGGGCGGGGCTCCCGTCCTTCGCGGGGCCCTGAGCACTTGCCTAGAGTGCCCAGTGGGAAAGAGGGGCCAGCTCGCATCCAACGGGTTCCTGCGGCCTTCCCAAGATCTTCTTTTCTCTCTCTCATCTCTTCAAGGTTTCTATTAAGCAGTGACGAAGGGTGAATTTATGACAGAGGTAAGCCGAAGCAAGAAAAAAATGTCAATGAATCGTTTCATTATATTTCAATGATGAATTGACTAAAGAGTGGTTATGTTCTGAATTTTCGAAGGGAAGCCGGCGGGAATCTATATATATAAAAGGAGAAACTGACTGACTGACTGACTGACATATCAACGCACAGCCGAAACTGCAAGGACTAGGAACGTGAAATTTTGCATACGGCTTCCTTTTATTATGCAGGGGAGCACTAAGAAGGGGTTTTTGGAAATTCGACCTTTAAGGGGGTGAAAAGGGGGAATTTCGTTTGTATGAAAAATCCTATTGTTTGAGTTAATAAACTTGAAATTTGACACGAATACACGCAGACGAAGTCGCGGGTGAAGTGCTACTCGAGTTATATGGTACCTTCGCCACTGCTATTTAGATATCTGTATAAAATCTTCATTACGCAATGAACAAGCGTAGTGGGCGCGGTGGTATAGGAGTAGGTGGTGGCCCAGTTGTATCGGCTCTGACTTACGAGTGTGTAGATCGTGAGTTCAAACGCGGCCAGTCCCTTTACTTTGTATATCCAATTTCATCACCACTGCTCTCAAAACGGTGAAGGAAAACATCGTGACGAAACTGGCATGTCCTTGAACGAACATTTCGAAGACATGTGACGTACACCGATGGGCCCGCATGGTGGATTATGGCCGGCTCCCTCCTAATTGATCCCTATCCTATATTAAGAAACAGTCTAAAAACACAAATTTTCGTCTCAAAATTCATTCTCTATTACCAGTTTTCTGAATATAAATAACTAAGCCGCTCTAAGATTCGAGGCACGTTCAAAAATTTATTGGTGCCGCTGTAAGTTGCGAAGACCCATTCAGATAACGGAAGAAAGCAAAAGTTCCTTCGCAGTTCTGTTTTGTAGGTACTTTTGTAAAGCCTTCGCCGATAGTGATGCCTGTGGGTACCTAAGTTGTCAGAGATCCGGACTTCGGGAGTAAGGAAGTTTTGGTTGGTGAAAATATTTTTGGTAGATATTGTACTTATAGGCTGTTGATTTAGTGATATGTATCAGTTGTAGGAAATGTGGCCCAGTTGTAACGGCTGCGACTTTCTAGTTATAATAATAATAAACCATTTATTTTCAGGTAACAAAGACCCATAGATACATACCTTAACCTAAGTATACATAATAATATAGTAACAATTTTGTTAGTAAATAAAACTTAATAACTATGTTAGTATCACTTAGTTGCACTATGTCTTTGTGCGTTCTGGTGGCACTTGTCCGCGAAAGCGGCGGAATACCACATCCTGCGGCCAAAAGCTTTCTTCCATCACCAGGTGTAGGTAGCATGTTGGTATGCGCACCACAAACGCCTTAAAGTTGACGTTGCGATACGACATAGGTGTTGGTGTTGGTGTTGGTGTTGGTTGTCATAGGTTCGAACTTATCTAAGTACCCGTCACGAGAAGCTATAAATTTTGTAAACACACATTCAGGAGTTCTCAACCTTTGGATCAAATTAAAAAAAAACAGTTTTGTAATCACTTTTGTTTTTATATAGGTATATAATTATGTTAACATACACATCTAATTGCTGTCGTCAGACGATTCCGAGTATTCTGCATCTGTATTCTGCAGCATTGACAGTGTCAGCATGAACTTACTTCAAAATGGCAGCCCAAATGTTTACATTCCATAAGTCAGACGCGTTTCAGTACCATAAAACATTAGACGACAACGCTTTATATCGCTAAAATATAACCCGATTAAATGAAACTGCTCGTTAGTTTCGTATTACACGTATGTTACTTTGAGTTGCTTGAACTGTCGCTACGTAACTTAGTAGATGTTCTTTATTTACAAAATTTATAGCTTCTCGTGACGCGGATTTTAAGCAACTTTTCGTTCGTTGCCTTTCTTTCATTGCCTTGGCTGGCTCAATAAGTTCTAGGTGTCAAAAAACAACATGTTTCCATTTGCAAAATCACTATAACTAACGGCGACTTTAGGAGCATCCGAGTAATTATAATAAAGAAAGCTTCTAGCAGCGGTGGCTCAGTGATAACGAGCGTATCTTAGTTGTAGGTCGTAGGTTCGAACCCAGTCAGGCGCTTTACTTTGTGTAAATTATTTCTTCAGCACTGCTCTCAAAACGGTGAAGGAAAACATCGTGAGGAAACCTTCATGTCCTGGAACCAAAAATCGAAGACATGTGACATCCGCCAACCCGCACTGGGCCCGCGTGGTGGGTGGTGGATTACGGCCCACTCCCTCTCACAGAGAGGAGGCCTGTGTCCCAGCAGTGGGAACATTATAGGACATATTATGCTGTATCGGTTTTGAAGGTGTAGCGGTATCTACAACGACGCCAAATGCGAAAAACGCGTCATACTGACGTCACAAAATCCTGCATCTCGCAAGCAGAGTTTACCGCGCAACTAGCATAGATACAACGGCCCGACATGAATAATTGGGCAGTTGCCCGCCAGACATAACACACGTCTGGTCGGAGGATCTCCCTTTTATAGAGTATGAGGGAACTTTACACCCTGTTCCTCATACTTCTACAGGGTGCAATTGAAGTCATGGGCATTATTTTAACCTAAGGCACTACTCATGATACTAATTGCATTAGGGCTACTATTACGCAAATCAAAAATATTATTAATGCAAATATGGAAAACCTTAAAATGTAGTAAGTCATAGAAAGTATCAAACACTTTGCGCTTCTCGATAGCAAATGCGAAGGTACATTACGCCGTACGCGTCATTGGGCGTGAATTCTTTGACCCCGCCCGACTCACGTGACATTCGTAAGTTGCCAATGAATTGATTCATAATAAATTCCAACTTTCCCTTCGTACTTTGCCGGCTTAGGACAGTCAAAACTACGTCAACTAACATACATTAAAAAAAACATTTACGTACCTAGCTTGTGGATTGTTTTGAAAAAACCTTATTTGTCGGTAAAGTGACAAAGGGTAAACGGGTGCTCTTCCACGGGCTTGTGCATGTGCTGGCACGTGAAAAGACGAAAAATCCAACAGGTTCTTAGTGGTTCTGGTGGAATGAGACCCCGTGAAGGAATAGGGTCGTTTGGGTTGCGGCGATGGAACATTTCACGAGTTCATACAACCATTTGTGGGTATTGTTGGTTGGTGTACCTAGCCTGCACATTACGCGGTCGAGGCATCGTGTACACAAACACACACTTAACACACAAATACTACACTAACACTTAATACACTGCAATCCAAGCACCGTATGACGCGAGCGGCGAGTACGGCGATTACATCACGGGATCAATAAATCAATTACGCGTCAATGCACCTGCGCAGTCGTTATGACACTGGTTCCGGGTTCACGTTGCGGCGGGAAGCAGACCCCGCGCGGGGGTGATATTCGTATTTTTGCGAGTGAGGGAGTGGGACGGAGAGAGTTCAGGGAATCCCGCCGGACGGCATGTCTTTTAGCCCATTGTTATTATTACTTGTAAGGAAAAACCCGCGCGCGCGCAGGTGATGTTTGTTTACATTTCGCTTTGCGCTGTACTGCGCTTTAAGATTTTGATACTTCAACATTTATTGGCGTTAACGAAGTATTTTGTTTTAATTACTTTAAGTGTTTATTTGCAATAATAAGCCTTGTGCAATTTGACTTACTACATTTTTAAGGTTTTCCTTAATTGCATTAATAATATTTTTGATTTGCGTATTAATAGCCCTAATGCAATCAGTATCGTGAGTAGTGCCTTAGGTTAAAATAATGCCCATGACTTCAATTCCACCCTGTATAGAGGTGATTCTAGTTTTTACAAAACACGTTTTAAGACATTTATTTCTCAAAAACAGAAAACAATTTATCCACTAAGGGATGATTTTTCAATCGACAGATAATTTTTATTCCTGTTGGAATAAAATTTACGTTTGATAGTTTTTGTATGAAAAAACTGTCAAAATTTCAAAATTATTCAAGATCATATTTTCCTAAAATACCAATAGTCGAAATGTATACTTTTCATAAGTAATCCGTACACTTTGTCCAACCAAAATTAAATTGTATTTAAGATAATTACCCATGTACCTACCCATGGTGCGTAGGTATAGTAACTAATAGCCTCCCCGACCGATTTCGGTCACGGTGGCCAATCTCAACGGAGATTAGCCAGGTACGCAGGAGATATTATAGTGCACAAGTGTGCGCGCAGACACAGGTGCACTCTCTGTTCCTTTACTCTCATAGTCCGATGAGACGGCAATCCGACACGACCGGAGAGAGATCAGGCGCAGGACCAACGGCTTTACGTGCTTTCCGAGGCACGGGGGTTTTAAACCACCAACTTCCAAACTCCGGACTGTTACTAAGAAATTCCTAATGGAAAAACTCAATAACACTTTGTCCGACCCAAGAATCGAACCCAGGACCCCATGCTCAGCAGTCGCGCTTGCAACCACGAGACCAAAGGGGCAGTTAGGTATAGTATACCTAAGCCAGCGTTTTCAGTTAGTATTGTGTGTGGTTTTCGCGTTTTAACTATCACTCTGATTAAAAGCATCCAAATGCGAAAAAATGCCAGCCATATTTTAGCCCAAAATGAACAACAGCACATTGAAACTACAAAGCTTCGACGCAATATGCCAAAATTGACGTCGGAATAAACTGGGCTAGTCTGTTTTTTAATCTCGTAGACTAAATTGACAAGTACAAATGGCAAACTGACATAGATTTCAATAGCATTTATGTCAGTTTTGACATTTTCACTTGTCAATATAGTCTACGACTGCGTGACCAGATTCAGTATTTTAATACTTTTTCGGTGTATTTTATCTTTTTCGGGCATCAGTATTTTCGAAGGTACTTAACTGTTTTTAAAATACTTACTTCCGCCAACCACTTACCCAAAAAACCCCAAAATACTTTCAAAAATACAGATGCTAGGAAAAGAAAAACTACAAAAAAAAAAAACTGAATCTGGTCACGCTGGTCTACGAGATTAAAAAACAGACCTTAGTCAAAATTAGCTCAAAATTGCTGAGCGTTCTGTGTTCTTTTTGTTGCTGTTGTGGCGAAATAAATTAAAGTCTATAGTGGGAACTACTGTTAGTTATAATGACAACACTACGGTGGTCGAGAGGTGATGTCTATGGGACACATGTATAATACGACCTGTTAGTAGGACAGAGATTTGAATCGGAATAAAACCTTTGTTTTTCCACATGATGAAAGAAAGAAACAAAAAGTATTTATTGCGACTCGTACAGGAGGATCACAAACTAAATTAAGCACATTGATGCTGGCAGAATAGTCGACATCGGCTCAGTTGCCAAGGAAAAAAAAAACCTTTGTTATTATTAATTACTAAACCCTTTTTTTTTGTGGATGGGAAATCATCAAATGACCCCTCCCGCTCAGCGTGGAGCATAAGGGAGTGTCAGACTCTTACTGACTAAAACCCACCCGTGTTCCTTCCTTAGCCCGTTATGTTCCGGGGCAGCGGTAACCCTTTCGGACAATCCCGCTGCCCCGGCAGGCTTACTTCATAGAATTACTAAACCCTGTGTGGATAAATAACAAGAACCATAACCTACGTTTGTGTAACACTTATATTCTCCCGCTATCGCTTATATACTGTGTTATGAGACAAATACACGTCTATTACATACAACCGGATGGAGTTTCATTTAAGTAAACAGGGCGCCATAACGCGCCTAAGCTGTAATGACAATAAACGAATTTTTCTTTCTTTCTTTGGAATCTAAAAGGCCCATAAACTTTTTGGCGCAACCGTGAGGCACACACTTATATTGTTGTTAAAACATTAATTTCACTTTTTTATTTTGTTACTAGCTGACCCGGCGAATTTCGTACCGCCTCGGAATCAAAAAGAACGATTGAGATAATTTATTATCTCCATAATTTTTTTTTGACAATTTTTCCCACTTTTTAATAGTTATTCTGGTATTCGTTGTGGAGACAAATCCAACAAATTAAAGATCATAAAAATTGGTCCAGCTGTTCTTGAGTTATAATTGGTGTAACTAACCAAACTTTGTTTTATTTATACAAGGTGTAACATAAGTAACGCAAGACCTCATACAACACCAACATATTTTTTTAAGCTTGCTGTTTTTACTAAGAAAATCGTGTTGACACTAGCATTAATTTATGCATTTAAAATGGAATCTTACTACCTTGAAATAAGATTTAATTTTATTTGGCTCAATCGGCGGTTAGTATGAAAAAATACATATTAAAAAAAATACCTATATTAAAAGTTACTGAAATCGATTCTGTAGTCAATAATTATGAACAAACTACTTTCAGGAATTGCGTATATTCTGTTACACCGTGTATAGATTTGTATTTTGTGTTTCACGAACTGTATCCAAATGAACGTCATTCTTTCTTTCTTTCACACAGGATGTTACAAATCAACAGTAAATCCCGTATATATTTGAAACTACGGTTTTGAGCCGTTTGGGATACTACGCCCGAATGCGCGTCTCCTTTTCTAAAGAAATTTTCCGCCGAAGGGTCGACACTTCACGTGAGCAGAGGGCTGGCTCGTTATTTGGCCGAAGAAATAGCTTTGTTATTCAACGTGGCAATGTTGTCAGTCTTTTGGATACGTTACCGGATGACAGCGAGGTGGTCCTAGGAGTATTTCGATTCTATGTGTTATTTTGTTGTTGTATACAATGTGTAACGTTAAGAGCCTACACTACCTCAGCTAAAATTCACTCTTTATCTCGCTCGCACGATACTGCTCGCGGACTGTGTGAGCGAGACAGAGCGCGGTACTAGGCGGCAGGCAGCGCCAATAGTTTAGGTATTTGCTTTTTACGGTGAAAATAATGGTAATTAAAAAAAAGTAAATAACATAAGACCTGCTTTATAGTTAGTTCGGTTAGTATACAAAGTTTCATGATCTAATTTGAAGTATTTTTTTAATACCAGCGGTTTATTGTTCGGTTTGGAGGTAACTTTAGATTTTTTTTCTATAGAGAAAATTTTATGAAATCGTGTTTTCGTCTAACATAAGACCTAGCATTAATCTTCAACTTTACCATAAATTTATTTCAAAATGAATGCTGCAGTATTTTCGACATAACGGAGGATCATGCTAAGCCATTTGGGGTACTATAGGCCCTTAAATGCGCAAAACCTCATACACCCCAATTAGAGCATTGAGTTAAAAGCATAATACAATGAACAAAACAATTTTTTTTAAAGCTAACTATTTTATTAAGAAAATCGTATTGATCCTAGCATTACTTTATGCATTCAAAATTGAGTCTTATGGCCTTAAAATAAGACTTAATTTTCTTTAGCACAATCGGTGGATAATATTGCAAAATACATCATTTTTGAAAAAAAAAACTTATATTACAAGTTACTGCAGCATCATGCTGAGATAGGAGCCTTTTGGCCTCGTATAGGACATTCTGTTTCATTTTTCTTTTTGTTACTTTTTATTTTTTTATATAATTTGGTATTTTAATTTAGATTGTGTTTAGTTTAGTTTGTGATCCTTCTGTACGAGTCGCAATAAATACTTTTTCTTTCTTTTACTGAAATCGATTCAGTAGTCAATTATGAACAAACTATTTTCAGGTTTTGTGCATTTAACGTTACACGTTGTATATGTATACCTACCTATGACGGCGCAGCAAGTGGCGCCGCCTTCTGACATTTTAATCATTTAAAATATTAGTAACTAGTTGACCCGACAGACGTTGTCTTGTTCAATAAAAAATCCCATAAAAAGGACGTTCAGTTTATCAAAAAAGCCGTTCCATACTAAATGTACCTACTCGTATGAGAAACAAAAATCTTCATCATTGTTTTGTTCGTGATTTTTCCTATGTTTTGATAGTTATTCTGCTATTCGGGGCAGAGACAAATCCAACAAATCTCAAAATCGGTCCAGCCGTTCTTGACTTATAAATTATTATTATTATTTATTTATTGAAACCACAATTATAACATCGGCGATTTTATAACTATATATACTAATTATAACAAGGCGATGTTACAAGTCACCATATCCTTTACAAAAATAAAATAAAATAAAATCACCTGCCGTGTATGCAAAATTGCAACAACGTTACAACGCTGTTGCAACCACGCCCACATGGCTTGAATCAATCATTGATAAATGGTGTAATTAATAACCCGGCTTTCTTTATATACTTATACTTGCTGACCCCGCAAACGTCGTTTTGCAAAAAAAAAAAATAGATAGTAGCCGATTCTCAGACCTACCCGATATGCACACAAAATTTCATGCAAATCGGTCCAGCCGTTCCGGAGGAGCTGTGACACAAGCATTTTATATATTAGAAGAAGAATAAGATAGACAGATGTTGATCACTGGTGTGTTTATTCAATTATTATATACCTATACATGTGATGATTAAACCCTGCTGGTTTGTTTTTATCCCATTTTACATTCCTTCTTTTACTCTTCATGAATATTTTATATAGAATAGCTTTCGATTTACTGGCACATCGAACCAATAGACATTCGATGGATAAGACTATCGTTGCAATGGCTTTTCGGCGAAACGGACGCTCGATCTAATGGCTATTCGGTGTTATGAAATTTCGGCAATTCGGACGTTCGATCTGATAACGTCGGGGAATTAGCAATCGGGCATATGACATTGGAAATCAAGCAGTAAATTCGTCGCATAGCATCGCAGGCGTCCACGTACTCACTTCGTTTTCGCATACCGTTGTTAACTTTTTTCTTGTTTTTTTTTTTCTTTTTGGTCATCTCCTGATGGTCGTAGCGTGATGTTAAATAGCCAGTAACCTTCCTCAAAAAATGGAGCTATCAAATACAAAAAGAATTTTTCAAATCTGATTTGCAGTTCTAGAAATTAACTCGTTCAAACAAACTCTTTCGCTTTATTATTAGTATAGCTATATTATATGTAGATTATTAAATTAAGTACCTAGTGTAATAGTCGTAAATAACTATAAAGTCAACCGTTTCCAGCCAATACGAGACATTAAGTCCATTAAATCATCCAATCCGTTTATCATCAATATTCAATTAACGTTACACAATCGACCACGCGAAATTATTTAAAATGGCCGACAATTGTTATAGATATGTGTGTTAAAACAATTAGGCGATGATTTTCAGTACATCGGCGCGTATCCACAGGGGGATGGTAAATGATCGATGGTTAGATAACGGTACAGTTGGTGGTGTGTGGTGAGGGTTATAAGCAAAGGCGGAGCGAATACGAAATATATTGCATAGAAAAGAAATAAAGAAAAAAAAAAAAAACTTTATTTAGGACACACTTAAGAAACACAAATAGTAAAAAAAAAGCATTTAAAACTAACAAAGTTACTTACATTAAAAATAACAAAAAACGTAAATAAACCAAGTTTCTTGCCGGTGTTTTCCATAGGTACCTGCTACGCTTTGGAATGGGCAACTAGCTTCATCTTTCTGACTAACCGACTCCTTGACAAAACACAAGTGCCTGTAAATCAAGAAGCTTATAGATAAATCAAGAAGCTTGTAGATAAAAATGGAGCCAACACTCTAAATACCTAAGTGATACCGACTGTGGGCTGTCGCTCTCTTTCTAAATACGCACTTAAGAACGAGACAGTGATATATGTTTTCTTTGTCTCATGTATGTATTCAGAAAGAGAGCGACAGCCCACAGTCGGCTTCACTTAGGTGTTCAGAGTGTGGCCTCCACTTTTATCTATAAACTTCTTGCTGTAAATACTTTAATTGAAGTAAACGGTTTGACTTTGAGATAACTTTAATTTCTGCCCATTACGTGGCTTACTCGAAATAATGTAGAATATAAGTGATGCTTTACTTTTTTATAACAATGTAAGCTTTTCTATTACGGCAAACGTCAACCAGTGTCGGTTGCGCTAGTCAAACGATACAGTTGGGACACGCTGTATATAAACAAAGCAACCATCCACGGCCATGTACCTGTGCTTGATCTACATACGTGGTACTGTTCAATACTTTTACCAGACTTTTAGATACCTATAGGTAGGTAAAAACAATTGTAATGTTCGGAGAGTTCTGAGGAGCAATTCTGGGTATTTTAAGAACGTTCACAGTCTGATTTCAGTCTCAATCTGTCAAAAATACTTCTAATTACTCAACATTTTTGACATTGATTGTCGCTGAGATGAGATTGCGACTAGATTTTGAACGTTTTTAATTACGAGAATTAGCCTTCTGATGATCTTCAAAGGTTGGTAATAGAATAACTACCAAAAAAAAATTACATGCACTTACATTACATTTTAGAGTTAAAAATTTTGTGACAAGCACAATGAGTACATCATCCACAAATATACCTAAATACAATTTTAAAACTAAGTAAATATAATAAAAGTGTAGTGTGTGTGTGTGGTGTGTAGTGTGTGTGTGTGTGTGGTGTGTAGTGTGTGCGTGCAGTGTAGTGTAGTCTGTACCTAGGTGTGTGTGTCAGTGTCCTTCCTGTGTGAGTCCTAATACTAATATATATTTTTCTTTATTTTTGACTTGATAACGTTTATAAATCGATGAACATCAGCTGCACCCACGAAAAAATGTCACGCTCCGTGAGCCTGAGCGTGCAAGCGAGAGCGCGTAACAAGCGATAGAGAGGCACGATCGGCCCAAGCGTTGGCTTGTGACACATTTATTCATCAATGTTTCTTTATGACGTTATCACGCAAAACTATCGTCCGTAAACTGACTTTATTTTTTTATATATTGATCATTAATTTAAAAAGAGTATTTATAATTTTTCAATCGTTAGAATTTACATTACTTTAACTCGACGCGTTCCTGCTATGCCCACAAGTCACTCAATCAATCTGCCTAGCCTTTTCCCAACTATATTAGGGTTGACTTCCAGTCTAACTGGATGCAGCTGAATACCATTATTTTACATGGAGCGACTGTCTATCTGATCTCCACAACCCAGTTACTGGCGAACACGATACCCATTGGTAAGCTTGGTTGTCAGACTTTCAAGCTTCTGATGACTCGTAAAGATTGACAATTGATTGTTTGGGTTGATTGGGTGTTGGTATGTAAAGATGGTCACCCATCCACGAACCGACCGCGGCAAGCGTAGCTGTTATTACTTAGCCACCTTAGCCACCTACAATGACGGCGCGTACGTGCTCCACGCGCGCCTCAAGGAGATGTCAGCATTAAGGAAGAGGCCCGTAAGGGCTGAAACCTGCCGGGGCAGCGGGATTGTCCAAAAGGGTTACCGCTACCCCGGAACATAAAGGGCTAAGGAAGGAACACTCCCTTCTGCTCCACCCAGAGCGAGAGTGGTCATTTGATGATTACCCATCCTCAAAAAAAAAAAGCTACCTACAATCAATGACAAAAATGGAAGACCTCTGTTGTTTTCTGTTGTTTTAAAAACAAACTTTTCCTCAATGTAAATCTCCCGGTGTTGTTTTACAAAACTAGTAAAAAACTTGACTAGAAAATAAGTAAATTACTCGTTGAACGCGACTTCTTTGTCTTTGGTTTCCGGGTTGAAGTTAAGTGAAATAGTTTGTTTATGTATAATATTACGGTTATTTCATTTATTTAATAAATTGAGATACTTCGAAGTCATTTGGTGACTAGGTGGTTCATCTGTAGATGTAGGTAGTAGCCACTGACTTGGTTTAATCACTTGGAGGTTGTGAGTTCGAGGGGCTCGTGGCTAAGTAATAACAGCCGCAAGGGCCAATTTGCCGCAGTTGGCCCGTGGATGGGTGACCATCTCTACATACCAAGACCCCTTTGTGCTGCGGAAAGCACATTAAGTCGTTGTCCCCAGCTATCATACGTGGATCTTTGACAGTCGTTACGGGTCGTCAGAAGCCCGAAAGTCTGACAACCAGTCTTACCAAAGGGTATCGTAATACCCAGCAACTGCGTTGTGCAGGTCAGATAGGCAGTCGCTAGCGGCCGTTTATGCCGCAAAAATTATATTTCGACACTCTCAAGGGAATCAAAATGTATAGAGTACTTCCCGTTGACCTAGAATCATGAAATTTGGCAAGCAGCAAGGTCTTATAGCACAAGTAAAGGAAACAAACCGAAAACCGTAAATTAGTAGTTATATACCTACTTTGTACGGAACCGTCGGTGCGCAAGTCCAACTCACACGTGACCGGTTTTGTTTTTTTCATTGTGCTATTTGTAACTCATCGTATACTGCACTGGTTGACGTTATTACGTCAACGTCGGCTGTCGCTGAAAACCAGCGCTTTTTTTTTTTTTTGAGGATGGGAAATCATCAAATGACCCCTCCCGCTCTGGGTGGAGCAGTCTGACACTCCCTTGTCAGACTCTTACTGACTAAAACCCACCCGTGTTCCTTCCTTAGCCCTTTATTTTCCGGGGCAGCGGTAACCCTTTCGGACAATCCCGCTGCCCCGGCTGGCTTCGGCCCTTACGGGCCCCTTCCTTAAAGCTGGCATCACCGGGAGTCGTCACGCGGCTCTAAATGCACCCTGCATTTAGAAATTTAGCAACGTCAACTAGGTATTTAATTGTGTATTTATTTTGTTTTTTGTTTCTCATTGTGCTATTTATACCTCATCGTATACTGCACTGGTTGACGTCATTACGTCAACGTCGGCTGCCGCTGAAAACCAGCGCTGGGGCTCCGTCTCGCATAGGGTCGTCGTAGGCTAAGATCAACCAATGAAACTTTGATCAGCATGTTCTACAAGAGCTGTCAGTGTCAATATTCCACATCAATAATGACAGTGACAGGTCTTGAACGCAGTTTGGATGTGCTGCATAGCTATTCACAATCGGTCGATAGGCTTCTGTGCCAAATCGAACATCAATCAATTTTATCAAAAGAGTCCTTTAAAGATAGTTCAATCCGCTTTTCTTCCGAGAGCTATTTGATGATGGAGGCAAGGTAAATTACCTAGTCATTGAAAATGTATCATATTTGTTTCAACAACCTGGGTTTTGAATTGCTATGCAAATCGCTTTCAGTTTCATTGGTGAAATTTGACCTGTTATTTTATTACATAAAGACAATTTTAACCAATTGCTGACCCTCGCTCCCCCTACGTAAGAAAAAATAAGACTTGAATGATCCCCTCCCCCCCTTTGAATCTTACTTAAGATCAATATCTACCAAAATTGAAAGGAAAAAGTAGGATTTTTTTTAAACGTAAAATTTTTACTTACTTTGTGTGATCTTACGTAAGAATAATCTAAATCCCTCCCACCCCCTTGTAAGAAAAAATAAGACTTGTTTAGACACCCCACCCCCCTCAAACCGTCTTACGTAATAAACGAACAGCCCCATAATATGTCAAGTGTTAAGAAGAAATCATCAAATGGAACGGGAATCAAGGTCCAGGGTCCTTTCTGCTATTAACATCAAGCTAACCAAAACTTATAGACAATACTTACACTATAATATAGTTAATTAGTCCACGAAAAAATTCACCTCGTCTGAACACAGAAGTCAACTTTAATAAAATAAAAAAAATAACCATATACCGTGCAGTATATCGTCGTCCTTGTCACGTATGTAGTACGGTATATAACCGTCCTTGTCAGCAGGTTTTTATTCCGGGACTTAATTAAAGTCATTCGGTTGGTTTACAACGGCGGGAACGTATTCTGTATTGCGGTTGCTATTGGTACATTAATTATGTCGAAAATTTATTATTTAAGGGGTTAATCTCTGGGGGTCAATTGGTGGGACTGTGTTTTTGTGGGAAATAACTGGTGTGACTTTTTTACTGCGAATGTCGTGCTGTCAAATGGATATTGGTTTTTCTTCTTCGGTATGTCTATGACTCCATTTCTTAAATACCTATATTTTAAATAGAGCAGTGGCGACGCAATGGTAAGGCCCGGACTCCACCAAAGCGGAGATGTGCGGAGCGGAGCGGAGACGTGCAGGAATCGACCGATGGTTGAAATCCACATCGCGTCACTCGTCTCGTTTGTGATTGGACGATTCCTGCACGTCTCCACTCCGCTCCGCACATCTCCGCTTTGGTGGAGTCCGGGCCTAAGGGTGCGTTTCCACTGAAGCGGAGCTGGACGGAGCGGTGCGGAGACGTGCAGAAATCGACCAATCACAATGGTTGAAATCCTCATCGCGTCACGCGTCTCGTCTGTGATTGGACGATTCCTGCACATCTCCGCTCCGCTCCGTCCAGCTCCGCTTCAGTGGAAACGCACCCTAACGCCTGAACATACGAGTTGGGTCGTAGGTTCGAACCCAGTCAGGCGCTTTACTTTTTGTAAATAATTTCATCACCACTGCTCTCAAAGCGGTGAAGGAAAACATCGTGAGGAAACTGGCATGTCATAGAACCAAAAATTCGAATATATGTGACATCTACAAGCCCGCACTGGGCCCGTGTGGTGGATTACGGCACACTCCCTCTCACTGAAATGAGGCCTATGTCCCAGCAGTCGGAACATTATAGGCTGATTATGATGGTGATGATTTTGTTATAATAATAATAATAATAATAAACAGTACACAGATCAACAGTATACTTTACTGTACACAGTGGTGTACAGTAAAGTATACGAGGGCTGCACTAAAAGTGTCGGGAATGGAATATTTCCACTGTTCCTGTCATATTAAAATCTTTTTAATTGAAAACTCCTTGGTTTTAAAAATCGAATACCATTTATTTATTTAAAAAAAGATTCTCGGTCTTGTCACAAGGTTTTGTCAAACTTGTTTAGTCGTTCAGAAAATGGAATTGACTCGAGAAAATTCAAGAGCGATGATTTATTATGACTTTCGAAGTGGTTTGACACAAAAATAGTGTGTTGACCGGATGATTTCTGCATTTGGTGATGAAGCCCCATCCAAAACCACAATTTATCGCTGGTTTGCTGAATTTCAACGTGGACGTGTCAAGAAAAAAATTTTTTTTTTTTATTTTTTTATTTTAAAACGAAATTTTCAGTGCCGCCCTCGTATGTAAATAAATACCAAAACTTCCTTGAACAGTCTTCTTCTAATAATCTCAAAACTTCAAAAAGTCAAATCATTTATTTCAAATAGGCACATAAAAGGGACTTTTGAACATCAAAATGTACAATATAATGGAATTGATTCTAGTCGCCCCTTCCAAAAGGTAGTTTTCGTACGGAGAAGAATGGGTAAGAAACTCCACCGTTACTCTTTTAAAATGTTTTACAAGGTTTTGTAAGTACACATTAATACTACTTCGTAAATATGCCCAAAAAATACAGCTTTTCCTTGCTCTACTCAGGATTTATATAAACTTTATTAAGTATTTAATATTACTAATGAAGCCCAGCCAAGGACTCGTTACATCATTAAGCAAAAAATTAATGAAATATCTTACTGAAAAATAAACGTACTTTTTAATAGTATCTCAAGTTCATAATTCGTTCGACGGGGAAGTATCAGGTACCATCATAATATATCTATTAAGGTGATTGCGCAGTGGTTACCGCGAAATTCAAATTTTCTTACGTTTTTTGCAATTTGCAGGTCAGTGTCAGGTTGTATCTTGATCAAAATATCATTCGCGACTTTATAAGGTATTTACTTACAGAATTATAGTCATTAGAATCTATAATACATCTTCCTAAGTTAGATTTATACCACAAGAAGAAATCTATTATGGAAAAGTGCTTATGGTACAAATCTCACTTAGAATGTATTAATGTTTCTAATGATTATAATTCTGTAAACAAGTACCTGTTATAGCCGCGAATCATATTTTGATCAAAATACAACCTGATACTAACCTGCAAATTGCAAAAAACGTAAGAAAATTTGAATTTCGCGGTCTACCACTTCGCATTCGCTTCGTTATTTGATTTGATTTGGCAGATGTGAGTGGAAACGTCGCGGGGAGGGTAAGGAGGACATAATATAGTTAATTATCTTATTGGTGATGTTCTTCAAAAAGGTCAAGTGCCAGTACTCACAACCCTCGTGCTTCAAGATAGTGCAATTCGCAAAAAACGCAAGTTTTATAAAGCCTAAAAGTATATGATCGACTTCAGTAAACAAAATCAGAAAAATATATGATATTTATATATATACTTTGCTCATTTGCATCGTCTTTAATATCTTTTCAACACTTTATTATATCAAATCAAACCACGCTGAATGAACGTAGCGAAAGACAGAGAAAGCTGCAATTCTCTGGAGGAGGCCTTCAGCTCAGGGGTTCTCAAATAAAAAACAATTAAAAATCTTCAAACGACTGATAAACACTGTAAAAAAGACAAATATCTTTCTTTTTTATTTTTATTATATCAAATCAATATATTTAATTTACATAAACCTACATTATTAGCACTTATGAAACGTCAATAGCTAGGTGCACGGGTTCCAATTGATTATGTCAGTGTAAAAAAAAAGTTTTGAAGAAAAAAATTTGGTTGTCTGTAAAGTCGGTTTACGGACGATAGTATTGTTCGTCAAATCGTTGAGCTCCTTAAGTTTGAGTTGAGCTGCATGATTACTGACAAATGCGTGCACTGACTGGACGGGTCCACTCAATCTGTGTGGTTCTTTCCTCAAAAGACCATTTCTGACACCAATCTACATGGTCTCCACATGATCTGACCAAGATTATGTCTGGACTTTAAAAGAGACTATGACCTCTGAGTGTGTTTCGGCCTTTCTTCTCAGAGTAGTCGGATAGGAAACGCCGACCTCATGTCGTTTTTAAAAATATGATTGACGTGTAAAAGTGTTTGTACAAACCTTTTTACAGAAATAAAGTCATTTATCATTTATAGTTTTATGTGATAACGTCATATTGATGAATAAATTTGTCACAAGCCAACGCTTGAGCCGATCGTGCGACTCTATCGCTTGTTCCGCGCTCTCGCTTGCACGCTCAGGCTCAGGTGGAACGTGACACTTTTTCGTACGTACAGCCGGTGTTCATCGATTTATAAGACATTATCACGTCAAAAACAATAACGCACGTTCTCAAAAAATAAAAGCCAAAACAAAAATCTATCACCATTTTCGCCCCACTGAAATCGCCTGACCCATAATACCGGTGAAAGTATTTCAATCTTATGTAGATTCGCTAAATGCCCGCCATACATGCGGGCCTATTGGCCGGTCAGCTTGGCTGTTTCATTTCCTCTATACTCATACAAACAAATGCCTGTTTGTGGGGTGCCAATGGTCGGGGGCGGATAACAGATAAAACTAGAAACAAATAAAAAAAACAAAATCGAAGCGATGATTGGGTTTGTTGGTTTTTTATGCCCACACAAAGAGAGATTCCTGTGTTAAGTATTTATGCATTAGCCCAGCGGATAACCTAGCACGAATGCACCAATTAAACGAAACGTAAATTCGAACGATTTTTGTATCGAAAATACAAATGCATTTTTGTTTTTTGTGAAAATATTAGCGTCACTCGTAGATATTGATAAAGTCTTAAAACTGGGTAAATACACACATCAAAAGTGTCTAGGGATCAAGCATTTTTATGCGGATTTCTTGAGATTGAGATGTGGCTTTGTAATAAATTTATGATTTTATAAATTTATATGGATCCTTTTTGGTGCATTTCATAATTTGAATCAGGAACTGTGAATCAAATTCGAGTAAAAGATGAAAATCAGCTGTCAATATTTTCCCTATAAAAACATACAACGCATTGAAGACATTATTAGTGCTACTGTTTCCCTACTACTGATTAAAACCAACGTTATTATGGAGCGGCGACGTCATTTAAGCAGGGAAGAAATGCTCAGAGCCGTGGGAATGATAGAAGCTGGTTCCCGGCAACGTACTGTGGCTTTAGCTCTGAATACAAGTCAGAGTGTTATCAGTCGACTTTGGACACGTTACCGAAGCACTGGTACCGTGGCTGAGCGCCATGGAGGACGGTATCGCTGCACCACACGGAGACAAGACCGATACATTCAAATCTTAACTCGAAGAGCTCCAACAATAACCGCCATGATGTTAGCCGTGAGGCTTCATCACTCTTCAGGGAACTTAATTAGCGACCAAACAGTCAGAAACCGCTTGCATGAAGTGAACCTTCATTCCCGAAGACCGCTACGGGTACTACCTATAGCAATGCACAATCGTAGGATTCGATATCAATGGGCTCTTGAACACAGAAATTGGGCAGAAGAACAATGGCATTTCGTGTGCTTTTCTGATGAGTCTCGTTTTGGTATGAGACCGGATACAAGACGTATACGACACTGGAGAACCCCTGGACGCCAACAGCGATTAAAATCCTGCCAGGAAGTCCATCCTTATAGTGGTGGAACCATCATGGTATGGGCGGGTATTTGGATCGGCGGAAGAACTGAGTTGATTTGGATCAGAGGCAACCTCAACGCTCAAATTTATGCTGAGACGATTGTATCAGACGTCATCGTTCCTCTACAAGTGCAAATCGGTCCCTTATTTCAGTTAATGCATGATAATGCACGACCGCACACCGCAAGAGTTGTAAGACAGACTCTCGCCGCAGCTAACATCAATGTCCTGCCCTGGCCTGCTCAGTCGCCAGACTTGAACCCGATTGAGCATGCATGGGATATGCTACAGAGAAGAGCTCTGCCGAATATGGAGGGTATCCAGTCGCAAGAAGACCTTTTTTTGTTGTTGCAACGAACATGGGCGGCCATTCCACAGCGTGATTTGGATGAACTCATTTTGAGTATGCCAAACCGATGTTCTTGTGTTGTTAGTGTTCGCGGTAGAAACACGGATTATTAATTGTTTAAGTTACCCAATAAAATTTTAGAGAAAACTGTTATTTCAGTCTTTTTTTCGAACTTTTGTGTTAGTGGTTCAAATGTCAAAAATCCCTTTATTAGGAAAATGGCAAATTTCTTTATTAATGCAAAGGTGACTTGGTTTATCGTTACTGTGACAAACGAAAACACTTTATTTGATGAATCCTTAAAGAAAATTTTAATTAATATCAATCAGGAGAAAAGTTATTGCAAAAATATATGTTGATCCCTAGACACTTTTGATGTGTGTATTATGTGCCAAACGAGTATTTTCAAGTTTAATACAGAGCGTATTATCCTTGGAGTTTGACTCACCGACCAGAGACGGATAAGGCTACGGACACGAAGTCAGCGGGCAAAAATCAGCCAAACTCAAATGAGACTGGGCTGGACACCTTTGCCGCATGTCGGATACATTGTGGGCTAAGACCACCACAGCAAGGGTTCCTGAAAATATCCAACGGCATCGGGGAAGACCTAGTCGTAGATGGTGGAACGAACTTGAGGCTTATCTTCATGTGAGTTGAATGGAAAGAGGAATGGGAGATCTTTGCAGTGATACAAGATATTTGGTACACAGACAAAAACATAAATATTGCCATTATTCAATTTTATTGAGCGCGACATACGAGTACTTACACTTTCCCACGACAATGTTAAGTTTTGAGTTGAGCTGCACGGTTTCTGACAAATGCGTGCCCTGACTGGACAGGTCCTCTCAATCTGTGTGGTTCTTTCCTCAAAAGACCATCTCCGACATCGATCTACATGGTCTTTATATGATCTGACCAAGATTATGTCTGGACTTTAAAAGAGACTGTGACCTCTGAGTTTGTTTCGGGTTTTCTTCTCAGAGTAGTCAGATAGAAGAGTAAAAAACGCCGACCTCATCTAGTTTTTAAAATATAATTGACGTGTAAAAGTGTTTGTGCAAAACCTACATAGAAAAATAAAATCATTTATCACCTATGTGCCTTGGTGGTGGATCAGGCCACACCCTCACACAGAGAGGAGAACTGCTTGCGTCCCAGCAGTTAAAACATAATAGGTTTATTATGCTCCTTCGAAGCCTAGCTGTCACTAGCACCCCACCTTCTCCCGAGGACCTTCAATTTCCTTTTTCCAGTCTATGATATTGAATTGGTTTCGTTCAACTGTCGGTTATAATAGAACACTTATGTCATGTGTGAAATTGTCCCACATGTACTGCATATTATGTGTATAAGAGGGGCTTGTGGCTAAGTAATAACACCGCACGGGTATATCGTTCAGGTTAAGCTACCGTCCGTGGATAGGTGACCATCTTTACATACCAAGACCCCTCTGTGCCTCGGAAAGCACGTTAAGCCGTTGTTGGTCCCGGCTGTCATTCGTGGATCTTTGACAGTCGTTACGGGTCGTCAGGAGCCCGAAAATCTGACAACCAGTCTTACCAAGGAGTATCGTATTACCCAGTAAGTGGGTTGTGAAGGTCAAATAGGCAGTCTCTCCATGTAAAATACTGGTATACAGGTGCATCCGGATAGACTGGAAGCTGACTGCAACATAGTTGGGAGAAGGCTAGACAGATACTGCATATTACTACGTTTTTTTTTTGGTACTGCTTAAATTGTGTTCGTATAAATACTAAATTATTGCCACATTTCTGAAGGATACCATTTCTTATCACTAATGTCCACTGCTGGTACTCAAGCCTCCTCTCTAGGAGAGGGAGTGGGCCCGTATCCACCACGCGGGCCCAGCAGTGCGATTTTGTAACCATCTCACGGTGAAAAGTGAGAGTGGAATGAGCTGTCAGTGTCATCCTGATGCTAGGGATTGGTACTCTTGACAGCTCACTCTAAGCTCACTTCACCTAAGTATTCACGGTGAGATTTTTACAGAATCGATCGGCAGTGCGGGTTGGTAGATGTCACATGTCTTCGAACTATAAATATTCTTTACATTTTATGTATTTTATAAAAACCTATTTCACGCCAGAATAAACTATCTAATAATAAAATCATTAAACAACATGATCAGAAACATGTCACGTAATATAAATCCTGATACGAGACATCAGTAATAGATTTTCAGAATCTTAGTATATCGAATAAGGCTCAAATATTGCTATAAATCCAACTTATACTTCTATCTGCCTTAGGTCTAGTTACTAAGGTAACTCGTCTTGTAGTTTTTGAACTAAAAATATTAAAAGAACTAGCAGCGCCCCGTGGTTTCACCCGCATAAGTCTCGACTCCGTGGAAATATCGGGATAAAAAGTATTCTCTGTGTTAATCCTGGTTATAAGTTATATGTTTGCCAAATTTCATCCAAATCCGTTCTGTAGTTTTTGCGTGAAATCGTAACAAACATCCATACATCCATCGATCCTCGCAAACGTTCGCGTCTATAATATTACTAGCTGTTGCCCGCGACTTCGTCTGCAATCCAGGATGAAAAGTAACCTATGTCCTTTTCCAGATCATGGTCTACCCACGTGCTAAATTTCATCCAAAACCGTTCAGCCGTTTTAGCGTGAAAGCGTAACATACAAACTTACTTTCGCATTTATAATATTAGTTATAATTATTATAGATGGATATTGGCCCCGATTCTGTTGTTCACAAACTAAACTAAATTTAAGTTCAGTGCATCTTTTTCTTTCTATTTCATTATGGAAAGGACAAAAGATAAATATTAGTTTAGTCCTGTCAAATTAGTCAGCACCTGACGTAAATTGACGTATTTTTAGTAGCCAATTTTTTAATCACATCTAAACTTGTCTATGGATTATCTAATTTGACAGGGCCCCGATTCTGTTGTTCACAAACTAAACTAAAATTAAGTTCAGTGCATCTTTTTCTTTCTATTTCATTAAGAAAAGTAAAATTTTTCATAAAGAAGAGTAAATATTAGTTTAGTCCTGTCAAATTAGATAATCCATAGACAAGTTTAGACGTGATAAAAAATTGACTACTAAAAATACGTCAATTTACGTCAGGCGCTGACTAATTTTAGTTTGTGAACAACAGAATCGGGGTCATTATGGAAGTAAGATTAATGTATAGTAAGGTCATTATATATAACCGCTGCTTGAAGTTAAGAAATGATTAACGTCTGTTCATCGTCTACCAAGCTTTTCTCATCTATGTTCGGGTCGGCTTCTAGTATAACAGGATGCAACTGAGTACCAGTATTTTATATTAGCCTATCTGACCTCCACAACCCAGTTGCTAGGTTAGTGACCTGCTTTTTATACACCCTAAAACATAAAAAAGACTCCCCCTGTCTCGCCGTTCTAATCTTTTCACACTAAATAAAACGTAGATAAAAGAAATATTTCAATTTTTGTATCTTTTATACTAAAAAAATAACACAAACATTATTGGAAAAACATCTATAAAATTTATTCCACTTACAAAAAAACTACTAACTTGTAAAATAATTACCATCCTACCGTAGCTTTTGTGGTAATCTCAATATAACCAACATTACAAAAGGAGTGTAAAACATTACGCAGACAATTTTATTGTGTCTGTGAAGTCGACTTTGTACAACTCAATTTGTATAATTTGCGTCTGTATGTCCTAGCGGATGAGCTAGGCGAACGCTACTATAAAGCGATGTTTTTTAGACTTACCTACGTGTTTTTAACGAAAATAATGGAGTCTTGAAGTTGAAAGTTATTAATTTAGACAGAGAGGTAATCCAAATTCTAACTTCTTCCTTGGAGTTCATTATTTACTAGCAGTAAGTACCCCGCGGTTTCAGACGCATAAGTTTCGGAGCCGTTGGAATATCGGGACTATAAGTATATTATAATCCAGGTAATAAACTATATGTGTGCTATTTTTCATCTAAATTCGTTAAGCCGTTTTTACGTGATTATGTAACAAACACCCAAACGTATCTACCTCATAAAATTATCGAGTAATTTGCATAAAAGAAGCCAAAAGAATCAGCCGGAATCGCCCAATTTTAGTGGCCGTTAAGGATCTGTGTAAACCCACACAATATTCGCCACAGGAGATGGTCCTGGTCGATAACAAGTTTCCTTTGAAAACACATATCTGGGCATCTCCGAATATATTCTAGTTTCCAGTAGATTCTATTTTTCCGATACTGAAACAGAATTCTATGCTAGAGAACCTTTTGTATCATATCTCGCTTTGTTTTAGATTGTGAATTGAATATTTTAATAAAAGCTGAACAATTGTACAGACGCCAGCAGGTCAACCTACCCGAATCTGTCAAATTTCTTTGATAGATTTTCAACTTTAGCACAAACGAATAAGGTTCATATTCATTTGGGAAAATCTGACAGATTGGGGTAGCTTGATGTGCTGGCCTCTGTACATATCTACACCGTTACATTTTGATCGTTTTAATCCTTGAAAAGGGTCATTGCACTCAACATTATAAACAACTTTTACTATGTTACCAAACCTGAAATCGTGAAAAAAAGTCAGCTGATCCATACATTTATGTTCGCATAAATGTAACAGGGTGTCATAGTGTAACAGTAACATTTTTATCTTATTATAAGGTAACTGTCATAAGCAAGAACAGAGAAAAGTTTGTGACTGGACGGATTCTGTTACTTATAATTATCATCGTGGAACAGAAGCTGTTTTTTCAGCTCTTGTGTCACAGGTACATTCTGTTATCTTGTGATACCCATTTTATTTAGCTGTTACCCTCGCTCCTAGGAGGGGCCCGTGGCTAAATAATAACAGCCGCACAGGTCGATCGATCAGGTTAATCTACGCTTGCCGTGGTTGGTCTGTGGATAGGTGACCATCGTTACATACCGAGTCCCCTCCGTGCCTCGGAAAGCACGTTAAGCTGTTGATCCCGGCTGTCATTCGTGGATCTTTGACAGTCGTTACGGGTAGTCAGAAGCCCGAAAGTCTGACAACCAGCCTTACCAAGGGGTTCGTATTACCCAGTAACTGGGCTGTGGAGGTCAGATAGGCAGTTGATCCATGTAAAACACTGGAATTCAGCTGCTTCTGGTTAGACTGGAATCTGACCCCAACATAGTTGGGAAAAGGCTAGGCAGATGATGACCCTCACTCCTAATTCATACTCAACATTTTCCTCGCGACATTTCCTCATTCCTCGTAATGCCGTTAAAAAAAGGAATTATCAAATATAGCGTAGCCTTCGCCCATCTTGCCTCAGTTGGGACACAGACCTAGAAGGTAATAATAGTAAGAAACGGTTGGAAAGGGGACGATGTTGGAATTGCATCAGAAGTGCGGTCGTTCGTCACGACAGGACAAACTTCACCTACTACTTCGCAGAATGCTACAGAAAATAGTCTGCGGTGCGGCCGCTAAATGTGTTGGTTACTTGAATAAACTTAAAAGGTTTACCCAGACTTGTGTTGATGCAAAAGTATAAGTTAGTATTATCTATCAGAAGCAGGTTTAATAAAAAAAATACATATTACCTATCAACTGTATTTATTATTTTTAACAAACAAAACTTAATATGCAAAACCTGTTAAATTGCCTCAAAGAGATGTCAGCATTACAAGGAAGGGCCGTAGCCTGCCGGGGCAGCGCGATTGTCCGAAAGGGTTACCGCTGCCCCGGAACATAAAGGGCTAAGGAAGGAACACGGGTGGGTTTTAGTCAGTAAGAGTCTGACACTCCCTTCTGCTCCACCCTGAGCGGGAAGGGTCATTTGATGATTTCCTATCCACAAAAAAAAACCTGATAAATTGATAGAATATGAGCACTTAAAAACACGATAATGAGGTGGAGATATGTCTGTCGTCGTCGGCTGTCGGTCCCAAAGAGAACGAGTGTTCTCCGCTGTCTGCAGTTGCTGTGGACCATCCCCACTCTTCATTCGGATGTCTTGGCCACGCCTTTCGTTCCCTTCAACTTTTTTAGTCTTCTAACATTAGATATTGATGTATAAGTCAAGAGGTCTACGCGTGTCGATTCCTTAGTTCATCTGTCATACCCTATGCACCGTATAATGTTCCTACTGCTGGAGCACAGGCCTCCTCTATGTAGAGGGAGTGGGCTGTAATCCACCACACGGGTCCAATGGTAGATGTCACATGTCTTCGAATTTTTGGTTCTAGGACATGCCGGTTTCCTCACAATGTTTTCCTTCACCGTTTTGAGAGCACCGAATGACCACGAAATAAACTTCCTATTTGAGAGCTGATCTTTTTAGATGTAAAATTTTGATGGTTTCTGAATTACTCTTCAACTGACCTCGTCTAGTTTTTAAATATTACTATTTCTTTATGACTTGTCTTGATTGTTGTGTTTTTTTAAAACAATACCGAAATAAAATGTCACTTATCATATCATAACCATTATTTTCAGATTACCTTATTAGCTGTTAAGTGCTTAAATACTTTAGTGTAGGTACATCAAGAAATATCCAAAACGGCTGAATCTTAATTCAGCTGGGATTCTACTAATTTGATTTCTAAATGGCACAAATATTCAAAGGTTAAGGTACTTACGCCTTTTTTGGCATTAATTCCCCACTGCTTGGCAAAAGCACTCTTTTTCCACCTCCAAGGTATGCTTTGCAAATTGTAAAAGTTACAAGAGAAAAACCACTACAAATTCTCCACCAACATCGCATGTAATGGCCACGCACAAAAATTAAAACTACATTTGTATTCAAGGGCTTCTACATAAAGTTTTACAGTCTTCGTCAATTTAAATCAATTCCAAAGAAGTTAGTTCCGTCATAAAACGGGTTCCGTACGCAAACGATTTAAATGGAGGAGCGGAACTCAGCGGAATTCGGTAAACATCAAGGACGGAATGACAATCAATAAATTGTGACGTTTGTTTGTGATAGGTTAGCAACAGAGGTAGACTGGTGAAAGAAAATTGGAACCTATAATTACCTAAACTAAGGCAATTAAGTCATGTCAGAGGAGCAATACGCAAAAGCCACCACTCAGTGGACCCCAAAATCCAAATGGCAACGACTGAGCGGCAGGCACAGAAAAAGATGGCGGAATGAGCTGGACTCCTTCTTAAAGGATCGGCCCACAATAGCAATAGACTGGCAAAAGTGGAAAGAGGGAAAGGACGCCCTTGCACTGCAGAGGGACAACACATGCTTATTATAATAACGCAATAGCGCATCATGATGGCCCTGTGGTTCAAGACCGCCGCATCGCCGCTGCAGATGCCTCTTATGAGGTTGTGGGTTCAAATCCGGGCAATTAGAAATTTGACTTTTCAATTCACGTACTTTCTGAGTTTATCGTGGACATTACCGATATCGGTGAACTCAAGGGTAGTTCCTCGAAATTTGATTCTTCGACTGATCCATATGCCCAAAATTTAATTTCACTTTCAGCTCTGTAACACATGTTCATACGAAAATAGGTATACCAAATAACATATATTTGAATGAGGGACTCGTTTTTTTATAGTAGTTTTCAAGATATCGACGTTCGAATATTTTGTGCCAGATGAATCAGAATTTGTTACAGATGAATCAGAAACAGAAATAAAAATTAAAAACTTTATGTAGATAGGCTCTGTATTAAAAAAATAATCATATTTTAACAACAACAATAATGTGTTTTTATGAAACAATTATCAGTGATCATATCACCGAAAAAATCTGGTGAATTCAACAATAATTCTTGTAAAACATTTTAGAAACTCCAGTATATTTATTGTATTTTATGGGAAAGCGAGAATAATGTTATATAACAGAAATTTTAACTATTGCTAATATTTATAATACAATAAATTGTTAGGTACAGAAGCCAGCACATCAAGCTACCCGAAACTGTCAAATTTTCTCAATCAACATTGTACTTTTATACTTTAGCGATAAAATTGAAAATAATTAGTCAGAATGTAGTAGCTTGATGTGCTGGCGTCTGTACTGTCAAGTTATTATAATGCTAATTTATATTATTCTTTCTATTTATTTTTTTCCCTGTACAACTCCTATTTATTATAGATACCTATTGACCTAGCTATAACCTTTCATAATTAAAAAATGACAGTAGTTCAAACTTATTCTAATAATGGCACTTTTGACACCAGTCTTAGTTAAGCAGTTTATTAATTGGAATTATCAATCACATTAGTGTATTTATTACAAACAATAAAGTAACAAATTCGAGATCAACTTTAATTAAATGACACTTTTGATAATTATCTTCCAAATATATTTCTTCCATTTTTTAATTTCTACAGAGCATACTTGTCTGGATCTTTTCTTATGTTTTCCATCCTTTCGTTCTGCGAGTCTCTTTTTCTCCTTCTTTTGATCTTTAGTATGTGGCATTGTTGTTAACTGCAATAAAGACAAAGACAAAGACAAAGACATTTATTCGTAGGATATGGTAGGTACAAAGTTGGTTGGTATAAATGGATAAGTTCAACACATCCGCCGCTAAAAGCGGCGGATGTAAATAAATATTAAAATATGTAACAGAAATTAGATAGAGACTTTGATTTATGAATAAATAGGCTTTTATGATTGTGTTAATACGGAAGATTAATGTCAGAAGCACCATTTAAATAATACTGGTCTCAATTCAATTACTTTATTTTTAGTAATAGGTAAATACACTGTTAGTTATGATTGTTAATTCTAAACAATAATTATTAATTCATAACTAAGACTAAGACATATCAAAAATATCATAATTAGAACAAGTTTATACTCCTGTCATTTTTAAATTATATTCAAAAGATTATAGCTAAGTAAATAATAATAAATTTACTAGAACTAATGACTTGTACACGGTCAAAAATTGGGTAGGGAAAATTACGCAACAAAAGCGCTCCTTTCGTGCTGAAGAGGGAAAAAACTAATTTATTTTATGATTCATGTGGGGTTTTGACCATACGAATCAGGCACAGATGAATCAAGCACAGATGAATCAGGATTTTGCCTAAAATCATGCATAACTCATCATACATACAGACTTCATTATTGTCATTTTTCTACACGAACCTATAACCCAAAAGCATCACACGAAACACAGATTGAAGTTTTAAAACAATAAAATAAATTTTATAAAGTAGGCATTGTAATCAGAATGCCATCTGAACCAAACACAGATGAATCAGGTATTTACCTTCGTAACACCGAGATCTAAGCCAACCAGCCACACCTTCGCCTTCTAGCTTGTCCGTTGCACGATTTGCTTCCCCCCGCGCGGGAAGCCAGGCTCTCATTATAATTACCCGACCAAGTATGGTCAAGCGCAGCTTACGCCACATTCATCAGTATTATACGCCGGACACTTCTTATTTAATTATTTATAAACAAACTAACACAGTTATAACTAATACACATTTTTTTTGTAAGAGGAAATTTCATTTCGTTTCGATATAATTATAATTTATATTGATGTATCAAAGGGAAAATGCGACATCGACCATTTTGTTCCGGGAAATGGCAAACGGACGCGCTATATGAATCAGAAGAACAAACTTCAAATATTTTTATTTTTTACTTAGACAGCAATTATTTAAAAAATATAATTTGTCCCAGTAAGAGATAAAGCTAAACTGTACAAAAAAAAACGAGTGTGCTTATGACCACACGACTGAAGTGAAACTTCTTTCGAGAAAGAAAATGTGCGCGCGCACTGCTGTCTCTTGCTTATATCCCCCACTTAGCTTCCGTTCGCCTTGCCCGATCACACTTTTCGTAACGCTTACGTCACGCGTTCGCCAGCTTACTCCCCAAGTCAAGCGTGCGTAAAGAAATTTCACTTCAAAAAAAAAAATTACATGCCGTTATGTTAGTTGGTTACAGAAATATACCCATAGAAATCGAAAATTTTGTCCCTGAAGAACTACCCTCAAACTCAAAGCATTTATTTCACTTAAACCATTTACAGGCACTTTTTAATTGTGAAAGAGGTGGTCAGTTAGTCAAAAACTTGAAGCCAGTTGCCCATTTAAAATCGTAGTCTCTATGGAGAAGAACGGGCAAGAAACTCCAATGACACTTTTTAAATCAAAATATTACAAAATCCTCGAACCTCGAACGAAAAACATCGTGAGGAAACCTGAACATATCTAAGTACGAGTATACTTTCTTCTATACTATCACTACATAGTATAAAACAAAGTCGCTTTCTCTGTCCCTTTGAACGCTTAGATCTTTAAAACTACGTAGCGGATTTTGATGCGGTTTTTTTTAATAGATAGAGTGATTCAACAGGAAGGTTTATATATATAATACATGCATGCATGTGATGTCGTAAATAAACGCATTTTTTTGCGCTTACTTTTCAAACGCTGGCTGAACCCTACGAGACAGGTCAAAATAATGTACTACAGTATTGTACACCTTAAAAAGGTCTACAAAAAAGTCCGCGATGGTATATGTCTATCTCTTAGGGATAACCCACAATAATCATTTTTTATCCTTTACTTTTTACGAGATATAATGGCTTATTTACGAAGCGATTTTAAGCAATACAGCGTTAATCCTTATCCAATTAAGTACCTTAAATACATTGTGCATTTAATATAGATAAATATGGCCCTTTACAGCATGTAATTTAAATGAATATTTTCGAAGATATTACAGATTTAAAATGCAGGGACATAGCGGTTGCTGCGGTACCGGCCGCGGCGGCGCGTGCTGGCATTCTTGAAATACGTGTACTTAGTACCAGTATTGCACCCGTGCGAAGCCGGGGCGGGTCGCTAGTAACATTATAAAGCTGAAGAGTTTGTTTGTTTGTTTGGTTGAACGCACTAAACTCAGGAACTACGGGTTCGAATTGAAAAATTATTTTTGTGTTCGATTTGCCATTTATCGAGGAAGACTAGGCTATATAACATTACGCTACGAGCAATAGGAACGGAGCATTAATTAAAAATGTTGCAAATACCAGGATTTTTTTTTCCTTTTGAGAGTTTCCGTTGCGTACGCTGCGTAAACGGTTAAAGTTACGCAAAAAACATGTATGATGGAATTGATGCTCTTTAAAAGTTCTATTAAAAAGTCCGCGACAGCATATGTCTATCTTTTAAGGTTGAGTTTAATATTAGTCTGAAATCAATGCTCGTACGAGTACATTATAATAATGAATATGAGAAGGGGCATTTGCCCTGCCGTTTGACAATAATAGGAAGAGTAAGAAAGTTCATAAAAATTTTTAAAAATTGTTAATACTTTTCTGTAGTACGGCTCGTTGCTATTCGAAATACTTATCAGTGCATTTTACATTGCAGTAGCTTCATGCTGACTTTTACTAGAAGTAGATAATAACTAATCATCTAAAACAATCCTTTACTCAAACTTACTAATGCGTAACACAGAATAATTTTGAAGGACATTGCTAATCCATTGCTTCATATGTTCGAAAAAATTGTCTGCTCAACACCATAAATAACGCAATGTATGTTGTTGAGCTGTCAAAATAAAAGCTAATCTACTGTTAGTCTGTTACGCAATTACCCCGCTGAATCAGAAACTTCCAATATAATACAGCTGTCAGCATAATTAGAAAGTGATCCGTAGCGAATGAAACAATTATGCGCATTATCAGATAAGTACACAGAACGGCCGGGCAAACCCGGTATAAATAGTACATTAATTATCTTACTTTGATAAAGGTAGAGGTACACATCTGTGGGGATTCGGTTAGAATGTAGGTATGGAAAAGTTGCTAACAAGATCTTTTTTTCAATCTATCCATACTTACTTAATACCTTCTTCTAATTATATAAAATTCTCGGGTCGCGATGTTTGTTACCAAACTCTTTCGAAACGGCTGGACCGATTTGTATGAAATTTTGTGTGCATATCGGGTAGGTCTGAGAATCAGCTGTCTATGCACGGCATGCCTACGACTGGTTGGAGGCGCGCGGTGGCTGAGAGGGCGCGCGGGCTGCGGCATCAGCATCGGGCACTGGAGGCGAGAATACTCTTTATTATGCACATCATAAAGGACAAGGGTCAGTTGGAGCGTCGATCTTCGCAGGATGGCTGGTAGCAGCTGGATGAGAGTTATCGAAAATCGAGTTGAATGGCGTGCAATAGGAGAGGCTTATGTCCAGCAGTGGATTGCTGTAGGCTGATGTTGATGCACATCATATGGATTCAATATATGTATAAATGTAGAAATTTGCACAGGGTGGCACAATGAGCGGAATTTTAAAGATATCCTTTGGATGGATTAAAGGGGGAAGGAGAGACAATACTGAAGGTACTCTGTGGTGTACCATAACCGTTGCTGCACCTCCTATTTTGACTTTTTTTTTTTTTGTGGATGTATGACAGATGTATAACCTAAGTAAGGAATAGACACGCGTAGACCTCTTGACTTATACTTCAATATCTAATGTTAGAAGACTAAAGAAGTTGGAGGGAACGAAAGGCGTGGCCAAGATATCTGAATGAAGAGTGGGGATGGTCCACAGCAACTGCAGACAGCGGAGAATACTCGTTCTCTTTGGGACCGACAGCCGACGACGACAGACATATCTCCACCTCTTTATCGTGTTTTTAAATGCTCATATTCTATCAATTTATCAGGTTTTTTTTTGTGGATGTCATCAAATGACCCCTCCCGCTCTGGGTGGAGCAGAAGGGAGTGTCAGACTCTTACTGACTAAAACCCACCCGTGTTCCTTCCTTAGCCCTTTGTGTTCCGGGGTAGCGGTAACCCTTTCGGACAATCTCGCTGCTCCTATTTTGACTTGTCGCTACTTTTCAATTTCATCCTGTATAATATTATATGTAGTTCAGTAACATCCATAAATAATTTGTAATTATCAACATTGGTGCAACTAAGCTTTATTTCGATTCCGAAATACGTCGAATATGCCCGATAGTGTCCCGTGGGCGCTATAAAGCGCGATTAAGAGATTATTTTAGGAGAACTGCGTCCACCTATACTAACAGGTACTCAATAATATGATTATAATCCAGCCAGCTCGTCGCCAAGGTCAGAAATTCAGTAGGGAGATATTTATAATAATAATAATTTTATTATCCTTATCTTATATTTTTTTCTTAAATTCTAATATTTTTTCTTCTATAAAATGTAAACTTAAGTATAAGATGGATATTTAGCCAATTCTGAACCTTTTGTATTTAAATATTTCTTAGTCTGTAGTCTGTTCGCATATTTATACATATCCTAGTTATACAGGGAAACCTATTATTAGCCATACAATACTGTAATATACATACTTTGTAAAATACTATTTGTATTGCTGTTAGTTGCCTAAATAAAGAAAAAAAAAATTTAAAAAAAACAGGCAGCTAAGGCCTACAGATAAAATACAAAAAATAATCATAAACTAATACATAATAAAAACCTTAAAACTATGACAATACTCGTAACATTGTCGGCGTCGTGTTTCGCTGCGAGGTGTCGCATAACCGTCCTCGGAAACGACGATATACGACACTTTTCGGCCAAAGTCCTCTTTCAGGCAGGTCTATAGGGCAGTGGGATTGTCCGAAAGGGTTACCGCTGCCCCAGAACATAAAGGGCTTTTTTTTTGTGGATGGGAAATCATCAAATGACCTCTCCTGCTCTGGGTGGAGCAGAAGGGAGTGTCAGACTCTTATTGACTAAAACCCACCCGTGTTCCTTCCTTAGCCCTTTGTGGTCCGGGGTAGCGGTAACCCTTTCAGACAATAAGGAACACGGGTGGGTTTTAGTCAGTAAGAGTCTGACACTCCCTTCTGCTCCACCCTGAGCGGGAGGGGTCATTTGATGATTTCCCATCCACAAAAAAAAAGGCAGGTCTATAGATGTTGGGTTGCGAGTCGCCTGGAGACTGTGTTTACGCGCGTCACTGTTGTGCCGTCTCTCATGGGATTTCGCAACGGTGACCAACCGTTTTTTCTCGTGTTTTTGTTTAGTGTCTGTACTTGCTAACATAGTCGTAAGTTTACCAACAATCTTGTTTGAGTCTTGGTTACTCCAATAAAGAAAAATGCTATTATATTCTATTGCAATCAACCGGGAACAAATCGAGTATCTGGGTAACTACTAAGAAATTCAAGACAGTAACATTTTTCCCGACCTGGAAGTCGAACCCATGCAGGATCTCATGCATCAGCAGTGGCGCTTGCGACCAATAACCCAACGAGGCAGTTCGTTGTAAATCTTATTACTTTTTCGTCTCCCAAAGGTTTTTTCAAAATTTGCAACACAAAAAATGCCGCGTCACTGCATTTTTGCGTTGCAAATTGCTACTACACCTTTGGGAGTTTTTTGATAAAAACGCGGAAACAGACTATTACAGAGGCCAGCACGTCAAGCTACCCCAATTCGTCAAATTTTCCCAATTGAATATGAACCTTATTCCCTTGTAATAAAGTTGAAAATCTATCAAAGAAATTTGACAGATTGGGTAGCTGGAATGTGCTGGCCTCTGAATTGCATCAGTAACTAATTGATTACCGAGGTCGGTCCTTGAATGGGTGACCATACATAACACCTCGAGACCCCTCTATGCCTCAGAAAACATGCTAACCCGTTGATCCCGGCTGACATTCGTAGATCTCTGTCAGTCGTTACGGGTAGTCAGAAGCTCAAAAGTCTGACAAGCGGCTAAATCAAATCAAATCAAAATATTTTATTTCACATAAGCCTACAAGGGCACTTATGAAACGTCAGAAGCTAGGTGCACGGTTCCAATTGGTCGTTCCCTATGGAGAAGACCGGCAAGAAACTCCACGGTGACTCTTTTAAAAATAATTGGCTTTTACAATGTTTTCTAATTACAGTAGGTATGGGAGGACAGCGTAGGCCTGTCAACAAGTACCAGGTACTTGATAAAATAAAAAATGGTCTACAGATCTAAAATCTGCAGGGCCTACAAAGTCCTCACATTTACAAAATCAAACTCTCAAAAAAAGATAAATAAAATATAAAAACCTATTAAAACCAAGTGATATGATTTCCATTACAACCACTAAAAGAGTTGGAGGATTAGAATTGTCTCTATATATTGTCAAATAATAAAAAGATTATGTCAAAGAAGTATGTAAAAAATAAATAAAAATCGTAATTTGAGAGCAGTTAATAGACATTTACGTAGTTATGCCGTTAATAAAGGGTATCGTGTTACCAAATAAGGTTGTGGAGGTTAGACAGGCAGTTCGTGTAAACTACTAGTTTTCAGCGGCATCCGGTTAGACTGAAAGCTGACTGGGAATAGGCTAGAATAGGATAGAATACTCTTTATTATGTACACCATACAAATTATAGACATAAATATAGAAATTTTATAAAGAGTGATACAATGGACGGTCTTATCGCTAAGAGCGATCTTTTAAAGACAACCTTTGGATGGTTTAAAAATGGAGGAGCACAGATATAGATACAACTAGATAACACAAGAGCAACTACTTCGCGTGCCAAAAATCACACCAACTTACGGTGCACGGTTCCAATTGGTCGTTCCCTATGGAGAAGAACCGGCAAGAAACTCCACGGTGACTCTTTTAAAAATAATTGGCTTTTACAATGTTTTCTATTTACAGTAGGTATGGGAGGACAGCGTAGGCCTGTCAACAAGTACCAGGTACTTGATAAAATAAAAAATGGTCTACAGATCTAAAATCTGCAGGGCCTACAAAGTCCTCACATTTACAAAATCAAACTCTCAAAAAAAGATAAATAAAATATAAAAACCTATTAAAACCAAGTGATATGATTTCCATTACAACCACTAAAAGAGTTGGAGGATTAGAATTGTCTCTATATATTGTCAAATAATAAAAAGATTATGTCAAAGAAGTATGTAAAAAATAAATAAAAATCGTAATTTGAGAGCAGTTAATAGACATTTACGTAGTTATGCCGTTAATAAAGGGTATCGTGTTACCAAATAAGGTTGTGGAGGTTAGACAGGCAGTTCGTGTAAACTACTAGTTTTCAGCGGCATCCGGATAGACTGAAAGCTGACTGGGAATAGGCTAGAATAGGATAGAATACTCTTTATTATGTACACCATACAAATTATAGACATAAATATAGAAATTTTATAAAGAGTGATACAATGGACGGTCTTATCGCTAAGAGCGATCTTTTAAAGACAACCTTTGGATGGTTTAAAAATGGAGGAGCACAGATATAGATACAACTAGATAACACAAGAGCAACTACTTCGCGTGCCAAAAATCACACCAACTTACGTTCACAAATCGTAAGCCGCCACTTTCGCGCTCAGTCCTGTGTACTGCTGGCTGGGTGAGCTTGAGTGAGAAAGAGCGCTTGTGACGTCATAGTAGGTAGTCAAAAAATGGCATGCTTGGTTTTCGTAAAGATCGTGATACTTGCGTTATCTAGGTCTATCTATATCTGTGGGGAGGAGAGACAAATACTGTAGGTAGTCTGTGGCTAGGTAGATTGATTGCATCAGTAACAAATTAAAATTAATAAAAGTATCAGCCGAAGGATGTCCACGGAATTAATAAACAAGAAAGTACCTTCCCGCGACCACGGGAAGGTACTTTCTTGTTTCATCCTTCTCAGCAGTCGGGTTTTAGTTTTTAAACTATTTTTTTTTCACAGTATCGTGTTTAGATATCGATAACCATCACACCTGCAGAGTTTCGCTAGCTAATTTAATTTAACCCTGTATAAAATAAAAGCTTGCAACGTCAACGTCCATCAAATAAATCACACAAAACTCAGAACCATATTTTCCGAAACACCTAACTCTCCACTTAACGAACTCAAACCAATAATCTTATTCTTATCGATACACCCTACCCCATATTTACAATGTATACAGGTATACTGGTAAAGGCAACATTACAATACCTGCTTAACATATAAATTGTTCGGCTACAACCTGAGGTAATTACAGTGCAAAGGTGCCTTCATAAATATTCTTTATTGCCCGGCAAATTTGTATAATAGCTGGACCCCCAACATACAAGAGTTGTTATGCTGTAAATGTGGGCATTTTGCGTTGATACTTCGCCTCTTGGGTGTTTTATTGAAGTGCTTGGCAAATCGCCTTCTGAAATTAGCTGGTTATAATTATCATGAAATTTGCCTAAAGTTGGATTGGGAAATGGTTTCAGCTTAAAGATAAATATGTATCTTTAAAGGAGGCCCATGAAAGGATTAATTTATTTGCTTTGAAGATTTTGCCTAGCTTAATTCATCCAATTTTCTTGTCTGATTAATTTCAGTTAACGTTGTATGCTTTCTGATTTTCCTGTAATAATGTTGAGCTTCAAAAGATGATTGTGGTTAGGTTCTGTTTTCCGGATGATTCTATAGTTTACAGAGTGGTGATTTGTTACAAAAACCAGCATAGAGCGTATCGGATCACACACAATGAAGGGCTCCGTAATTGGGATGAATTTATTACAAGAACAAACTTAACTTTGTAGTTACAAATTGTTCTTCCATACGCTGATAAACGTCACGGTCAATTATCTAACTGCAAATGTAAGTTTGTAATCGGAAAAAAAATGTGATAAAACTACAAACTAACGATTTTTGGATATTTTCCTTTACTTGTGCAGCGAGACCTTTATTGCCAAATTTCATGATTCTATGTCAGCGGACCCTATAGGTTTTAATTTATTTGCAAGTATCAAAATGTGTCACATAAATGGCCCTATTTTTTTATAGAATCTTAATTTTTTTACAGCTCCAAGGGACAGTAAACCTACGTATTTGATATTAATTTCAGCTTGATACCTCCGCGCGTTCCTGAGAAACAGGGCCTTGACAGACTGACAAACGGACGGACGGACGGACGGACGGACGAACGGATGGAGAACGAAGTGATCTAATAAGGGTTCCGTTTTTTCCTTTTGAGATACGGAACCCTTAAAATACCAGTTTCCAAATACACGTGTTGGAACTTATATTCCTTATATCAACATTATTTTGAATGTGTAAATAACACCTTGCTCTTCGTAAACAACTAAGGCTTCCACACAGAGGTTATCGATATGCTTGAAGATTTCTTGATTTTTAGGCAACCAGAGGAGTTGTCTACACTAGCTCAATACAGAGAGCAGAGAGACAACAAAGGGTTGGACTACAAAATGACTGATGCATGCACGCCGCCTGTTGGGACAGGTCAACTCAAAGCTGCAATGGCTCTTTCTTCAAAAGGCCCTTCCAGACATGGCCCTGCATTGTTAGACTCGCATAAAAAAGATCAAAGCCACTGTGTTTCGGCATTTCTTCTCAAGGAATCAGTCAGCTAGGAAATGCCGGCGCTATCTAGTTTTAAAATATTGACAAACAAAATATTGATATGTAAAAGTGCTTTAAAAGATCTACAGGAACACAGGTTTGGTTACAGACCCTTCAAAGTCAAAGTCAAAGTCAAATCATTTATTTCAAATAGGCACTTAAAAGGCACTTTTGAACGTCAAAATTTAAAATGAAAAAATAGAATTGATTCTAGTCGCCCATTCCAAAATGTAGTTTTCGTGTGGAGAAGAATGGGCAAGAAACTCCACCGTTACTCTTTTAAAATGTTTTACAAGTTTTTGTATACTTCGTCTTTGGCGGCCATTTTTTCTCAATATGGCGCATATGTGGAGGTATTGAAGCATAACGCAGCGCCACCCCGACTCACTGGGGCATCTTCGCAGACAGTTCCGACTCACCATGAACTATGCGGCAACCGCAACTTACTGGGACCTCAGCTGGCCTGGCAAGCATCGCAAGATACAAGACTCAACCCACTATCGACCTCCGATTTCCGGAGGGGAGTGACGTAGCGTTATCTACAACCTCAACGCCACATGCAAACAACGCGTCATACTGACGTCAAGCAAAATCCTGCATCTCGTAAGCAGAGTTTACCGCGCAACTAGCATATATACAGCCCGACATGAATCATCGGGCAGTTGCCCGCCAGACAGAACACTCGTCTGGTCGGAGGATCCTCCCTTTTCTATGGAGGTTAAGTGAACTTTACACCTTGTTTCTCATACCTCTATACCACACTAAAACGTAACACGAAAAAGATTTACAAATCCGTCATAATTATTCACCAAAATAACATTAAACCGCCCAAGTTTACCCTCTACGCAAAAATACCCTGACATTTACCCTTCGAACGACGAATACAGTAGAAATTCGTATCTAAACAAATAAAGTATCGACGCCATTGATTACGGAAAGCAATAAATATGTTAGTGGTTCGCACCTGGGCCTTGCGCTGGAGCGAAGAGAGCCGAGCGAGCGAAGCGGAGCGGAGTAACGTTGTTTAGAAATAAAGCTTTGTGTAGAATAAAGAGCGTTTTGTACTGTCGATTCGATTGTATAAAGCTAAGTTATTGTTGTAAGTTCAATTGTGAATGTCTATGACCTGTGTTTTCAATTGTTTTTCTTTTTCGTTTGTTAATAAAGTTGGCATAAAAACAAAGGACGGTCTGATAACATAATGGTGCTAGATGATTACGGATACCTGTAACAGCCCTTGGGGCTTTGAAGATATGAAGACCAATTACTCTAATTCCCGTTCAAAATCTACTCGCAATCTCATCTCAACGAAAATCAATGTCAAAAACCAGTCAAAATGTAGTGAAATTAGAGCTATTTTTGGCAGATTGAGACTGAGATCAGACTGTGAATGTTCTTAAAATGACAACAATTGCCCCTTTGAGCTTTCAATTATTTATTTTTTTCGTTTGTACTCAAACTCAAACTCAAAGCATTTATTTCAATTAAACCATTTCCAGGCACTTTTGAATTGTCAAAATTAACTAGTCGGTCAGTTAGTCAGAAAGTTGAAGCTAGTTGCCCATTCCAAAACGTAGATCTCTTGGAGAAGAAAGGGCAAGAAACTCCAAGGACACTCTTTTAAATCAAGATATTACAAAATCCTGAGTACATTATTCTTGTTGCTTCTATATGTGAGAACAATGTTAGGAAGAAACAATTCAAAAATAGGTATAGGATTTAAAAGAAGCCCTGTCAGCTAAGAGATGACCAGTCTCAACCGACAGCGCCCGATCACGAACATGACGCATGGATCAGCACAATCCAGCTCAACCATTTTGAAGGGAACCGAAAGATCCAACACACGCGCCACCATCAGTGAGACATTTAAGTGAGCATGACACATTCTCAACTGCCATGCTCTTTCAAGTCAATATAAAAAAATATAATAAACAGATCCATGGTTCTTACAAATTTACAAAATTTAAAAAAAATCTTCTAAATTATTAAAAATGGTTGCCTACCCATGCGAAATTTTACCCAACATTTTAAGCCATAAAAAGCGTTATACGTTAAGTTAAATATTTTTTTTAATATTTGAATTATGTATTTCTTATTGGATGTGTAATAGAAGTTTATAAATAATGAAAATAACTAAGACATTTTCTTTTTGAATATTTTTTCTTTATTATTAATGAAATTGAATGATTTAGTAGGTAGCCAGTCAGTCTCTTTTCTCAGCAATCGGATTATTTCCACCCATTTTTCATGGCGTGCTGCATCTTTAGGCACCCTGCTACGTTGTTATTATTAAAAAATATTTAAAATCACTTCCTACTATCCTACTAATATTATAAATGCGAAAGTTTGTGAGGATGGATGGATGGATGTTTGTTACTCTTTCACGCAAAAACTACTAAACGGATTTTGATGAAACTTTACAGTAATATAGCTTATACATCTGACTTATTATTATTTGCTTTATTTATTTATTTGCTTTATTTACAATTTCGCAAGAAGTTGCCTCTATTGTCCTAATTTCTAATTTAAATGATGATTAATGTCATTAATTTTGACCAAATTATTGACAGATAAGTTCAATAAGTCATTGCATTGCTCAAAAGGAGCAATTTGTTTAGCCAAATTTTTGGCTGAAATAGAAAAATAGTATGATAGCAACACAGCTATCTGTCTTTTTAGATAGTTAGAAAGATAGTACTTAACAATATTAAATCTATCTCTTGTCAAATATAAATTATTACCAACATAATAGTTAGTATCAATTATGTGGAATCGATTATCATTATATGTCAAATTGTGCAATGTCATGTTTATATCAAATCTTAAGTTATTTTCTTCCTGTGGCAAACTGTTACTATAGGGGAATGTAAACAACACAATTTTTTTTAAACTAAGGTTGCACAATGTTCTATGATATTGGAGCAATTCTCCTTTATTTAAATTACCCCTATTTCCCATGAAAATTAATAAAGTTGTTTCCTGCTTAAAGTTACATTTAATAATTTCTTTCATTATATCAAATAATGAACAACCAGGCATACAGTAATTTATTATTGAGTGTCCTGGATATTCATCTGTCAACAAGTGACCTAAGTCCTTTCCAATCTCATCACAAAATAACACAATATCATGGTTTACAAATTGTTTACATGGTATAATGGAACTATTAACAGAAGGAATTGTTAAATCGACACAAGGATGCGATAATGTGGTATTGCATGCTGCTAATGAATGATCTGGCGTATGTACATTGGATGGTAATTGACAGCGCTCACAGCTGTTAGTTTGTGAGTTCACCAGCTCATTCATTGCCAACACATATTCCCTCATTAGATCTTCAGAGGTATTATACTTGTTAGTCATTGATCTTAATTTCTCCTGTAGAAGGTCAAGTTGAGATTGCAAGTCTTGTGTGTCAATTTCATATTTCCTAGTACTTTGCTCCAAATTGAAAGAGTACATATCTAACTGTTTCAATAAATTCAACCTTTCCCTATTAAGTTTAACGTTTTTGATAAAGAACTTTTGCCTTTTTACCATTTTTTGTGTTTTAACAATGTATTTATTAATTTTGATGTATTTTTTAAGTTTGTTTTTACCAGTGACTACCCTCACTGAGTTACATGATTTTGATTCATCATCACCTGTCAGATCAATTGTGTAATTGGGGTTTTTGGCAGAAACTATTGATGGGGCAACAGACACCAACTCATTGAACAGACTTTGATTCAGCGAAGCGGTGATGTTATGGTTTGTAGTCTCAAGTTGTGTAATCTGACTTTGAGCCTCATGTAGCTGCTGTTGTAATAAGTGTTTGTGACTAAGAGCTTGTTCATACTCTATGCTACACTGGCTGAACCCGTCCACAATAAGTTGAAGTCTGTCCCGTTCTTCTATGGCATCAGTGTATTGAGTGTATATCTGAGCCATTTCAATTTTTAACTTTCTATTCTTTTCATGGGCATCAAAGAGCACCCTTTCATTGTCATCTAATTCCTTAATTAGTTGGTCACAGGACTCCTTTGACGCCTTTAAAGCGCTCAAAGCCTCATTGAGTTTGGACTCTTCGAGGCGAGCACGGGCGCTGCGAGTCATAATCATGATTAGAACTAGTAAGGAAGCGACAAGAAATGAGAAAAGAGAAGGTTGTTGTGGCAGCAGTTGAAAAGATGATTAGTTGAAAGGAAAAATGAAATTTAGATGTAATTAAAAGGAGTTCTGTCACCAAACCTAAGTAAGGTTATGTTTACGTTCAAAGGTCATTGGCATCTAGTAGCCGTACTATAAGTGAAAAATGTAATTGCTGGTAAAAATTGTAGTACGTAAACAAACTAATGGCAAATAAAATTTAAAGTAATATACCTGTTAACAAGATGACAATGCAAATTCACTTATGCCGGGTAACTGTCACCGGTGTACATTGAAAGTTATTTACACATAATTTGCACTATTTAGGTGAATCTAACACAAAATACACATTCTTATCCTATTTACTTGAAGAGTAATTGGAAATAGGTCTAAAAAAACAACGAAATTTAATATTTAAGATTAAAACTACAAGAACAAATTTTAAACAGCTGTTAGCTGTAGTGTTGCCACAGGAAAAAAAGTCATCAGAATAACACATAGGATACTTTTTATCCCGATATTCCCACGAGATCAAAACTTACGCGGGTGAAACCGCGGGGCGCAGCTAGTATTCCATAAATTAAAAACTCCCACAAGTGTGGGAAACTAAAACTAAGTTTTTAGTGGTAACACTGAACCTAATTTACAAAATTCTACATTTTATTGCGTTTTTACGTTGATATAAACACAGAGACAAATTAATTTACGTGTGGAAAGTAATTCCGGTTAACTTATTGTTTTTGTGATCTTGAATCGCACTCTTTCGCGATATTTTTTGTCGTATGTCACTCGGTTGACTTCGGTTGGCGTCACACAGAGCACTGAACTGACGTTAGCTACGCTGATGGCTGTGGCCATCAGTCTAGTGGCAACGCCTTGGTGCAGTAATTACTAATCTAGTGTAACATATATAACAATGACACCTACTAAGTAGAATTCAAGAAATTAGAAGTGCCTTTTAACTTTGTCGCAGTTCTGGCAAAAATGTATCAAAGATGGCCATTTTATGATGGCGTAACTTGTCTACCTGATATTAAATTTATATGCCTAAAACCCTAAAGTCACCTTTTGCCACACAAAAATAACTCTTATCATAGGTTCGAACCCAGTCAGTCGCTTTACTTTGTGTAAATTATTTCATCACCACTGCTCTCAAAACGGTGAAGGAAAACATCGTGAGGAAACCGGCATGTCCTAGAACCAAAAATTGAAAGACGTGTGACATCTACCAACCCGCACTGGCCCGCGCGGTGGATTACATACGGCCCAGTCCCTCTTACCGAGAGGCCTTTGGGCTAAATCCCAGCAGTGGGACATTATAGTCTGATTATGTTATCATTTTAAATATGTTAAGTTAAGCACCTACTTATTACATTAAAAGCCTCATATTAATTTTAAAAAGTACCCTTTTAAATTCTCCATAAATTTTAACTCACACGAATCGTTTTTCCCATAAAACGCGTCATCGGAACAAGTTCGTACCACTTGCTATGTAAATCGAAGTGCTCCACTTTTCAGAGTCCCACATAAAACAGGAAAACGTACGGAACCCGCATGCAACTTGAGTAGGATTACAGTCAGCTGATTTATCTTATAGCCTGGCTCAACAGAAAACGTTATACAGGTTGTTTGTAATCACACGGTTGGAAAATGCATGGGTTATACATAGAAGATTTGCCATTGGATAACACCAGCCTAACATTTTCCTACTGAGCACGCTTAGAGCTTTGGCGGGCCAGTGTTAAGCGGCCCCGACGTAGAAGTTGTAGGTCGCAGGTTCGGACCTAGGCTGGCGCTTTACTTTGTGTAAATATAAATTATACTTTAGGGGTGGGGAAGACAAGACTATGTGGAGTCGGTTTTGCAGCGATTCGTTTCTGTCACTAATTTATATAGCACAACATATTAACTTTGAAAATGCTATTTCATACAAATGGTAAACTTACGCCTAATAAAATTATTCCAAATGAAATTCTGCCACCTTCATAGTATGGCAAGTGATTTTCGCTCTAAATAAAATGTTATGCTAAACGAAATCATGAGGAATTTCAACCAAAGGTTTTTAGCCAAAATAAAATTCTGCCATCTTAAAAGTATGCCATTGTAAATTCGGACATATAAAAATTCGGCCAAACAATAATTATATCAAATAATTTTTATGCCTTAAAAATATTTGTTTATATATTTTTTTATATTTTTTGATTATGCTAAGTTTGTTATGCCATTTAAATTTCGGAGCATCAAGATTCTGCCAGATAGAGGGATCCCGTTCAGTACCCTAACAAAATTAGTTTTAGAACCTATAATAACATTACTTTGCTTTGTCCTGTGAAGTTACTGAATAAGATTAAAAGTTAAAGTAAACCGGCTAATTTAAATTGACCCCAGAAATAAACTTGGAGTTAGTGATATCAGAGTGACCTGTTTCGAAAATATCACGCCGTGCCGAAGAAAAAGAGGAATTAATTCTAAAAGCAGCGTAATGAAAAAATGTTACTAACAAAAAATCTGCCTAGCCTCTTTCAAACTATGATGGGGTTGGCTTCCAGTCTAACCGGGTGCAGCTGAATATCAGTATTTTACATGGAGTGACTGCCTATCTGACCTCCACAACCCAGTTACTGGGTAACACGATACCCCTTGGTAAGTCTAGTCGTCAGAATTTTCGGCTTCAGACTTCTTCTTCTTCAATCGGTCCCTCATTACTGAGGATCGTGGTCACTGAACCCTTTTAAACGGACAATCTGCCTCCATCTACCCCGGTCCAAAGTTGCCATCACCACCTGCTGAAAATTGCTTGAGGACGTAGCTTCCTTTACTTGGTCGGACCATCGTGTTGGCGACCGGCCTCGTGCTCTCTTTCCTTCGGTATTGCCAAAATATCCAGCTTTTCAAGGTTGCTATCTCCCACTACCAAATTACCTGAAACCTTACCTGAAATACTGTAATCAGACAGACACAGGTACCACGCACCGGAACGCTTAAGGCGCGTCCGCACCTAATCGGATATAGGCGCACGAATTCGCGCCAACAGCTCATGTGTAAAGGAATTGTATGGGTGAGCTGAGCTTAAAGTCGACCGTCCACTGCTACCAAAGCTACAGTTTCCTAGGTGAGCGATGGCCGCCAATTAACGGCCACAATGACGGCTTTCATGGAAATGAAAGCAAACAATAAAAAATCCATCCAGAGGTTTTCTTTAAAATATCGCTTTTAAAGTCATAGCACAAATATCAACTCGGAAAGGGATCGTCACTGTATCGCCTTAACGTAAGTACGTAACCAAAACGGATCAGCAGCTCCGCTACGTCGACCCGGCTACGGCTAGGCGACGCCGCGCTTACGGCTCGCCGACCTCTGGTTGATGGTGCTGCAGGCAGGCCGCGGGAGGGGTGAGAGGGGCAAGGGTGGACGAATAGACGTAAGCGCGGTGACGACGAGCCGTAAGCGCGGGAACTGCAAGTTGACCACGCACCGTACCGCGGTTCGTGAGCTTGTCCCGAGGCGAGGCGATTACGTTACGATTCCGATTAGTGTGCGTTGCAGTAGGGAGTTTCATACAAAGAATACTGAATGGCTCGAGTTGATACGGTGATAATCCCTTTCCGAGTTGATACGGTGACAATCCCTTTCCGAGTTGATACGGTGACAATCCCTTTCCGAGTTGATATGTGTGCTATGACTTTTAGTAGTAAGACCGCCCATTGTGTCACGTTATGTAAAATTTCTACAATAATATATGTAATTCGTATGGTGTGCATAGAAAAGAGTATTAAGAAGAAAATAAAGAATGAAAATACGTTTATTTGCGGCAAACATGGCGCGGATAATGAATACAACACAAAAAAAACAATATGGGGGGAAATATACGTCAATCCACGCAAAACGGCCATCGCTCATCATAATGCTACGACCTTATGCGAAACAGAGTCCCAGATTCTAGATTATATTATATGATAGTACAAATACACGAACGGCACGTTGTTGGCCTTTCCGTTAACGCGTGCCGCTAGTGTCTATGAACACTAATTTCACGTACGTAGCATAGCGAATTTTTCATTTTCATTTTAATCTACATTTTAATCTTTATTTTCGTCTATGTAATATTGTTATTATTATTTATAATGTACCTATGGATCCTTGATATATGAATTAAAATATTTTTATTTATTTTATAGCCGTGGCCTGCTGTGTGGCGGTGCCTTAACACTGACTATGGGCGTGAGTGATCGGTGTATATTCCCTATAAATGTGGCTATTGTTATGTGATTACGGGATAGACAGAATTGTAAGCGTTACAGGTAATCTGAGGTAGTTGTGCAGTGAGAAGATTAGACTGTTTTGTTGCCCTAATAGTCGTGAGCTTGGGTCGTGCTATCCTGAGTTTGATTTCCGAATCAGACAGCGTAATTGAGTTTTCCATTAGAAAATTCTTATTTGCTACCCTGACTCTACAATCCAGGTAGAAAGGTTCAGGTTCTCAGATTTGGGCGAAGACAGTTTTAATATTTTAACCGAGGAAAAAAAAAAGAACAGGTTCTCAAGTCGACGCGTATACATATACAGAGTTGATACGACAGAGGGGCATTAAATTACACTACGTATACTATACGTGTTTAGTATTAATTCGATAAGGTATAAAAATAAAAAGCTCCAAAATTGAGAATTCTTTTTTTCAAACAAACTAAATAGCTTACAAATCAGAGTAAAACGCAACCACCCTTTGTAAATAAAGGAAAAACCCAAATTTCATAGAAACTTGGACCTGGCGACTGACCTTACAAAGTGGCAACGTCGTCGCACGCGCGCCGGGGCGCGGCATGTGTTTCGTGTCGAAGCGGGCGGCCGGCGGTGGCGCGGGCGGCGGCTTAGGCCTCCGCTCGCGCTGGCTGTTATGTTAGATAGTTTTGAAGTACGCCGACAACAAAAACACTAAATTTTTAAATTCTCTATGTGTCCTCCATTCACATTAATGCACAAATTATACCGACGGAGAATATTGTTATTTAGTTTTCTAATTAAATCACTGTCCGTCGCTAAGCACTTTAATTTGTGAAATGCTAAAATAATCCTGTTTTTTAGTTCAACAATTGTATTTACCTCGGAGGCATACACTTCACCCTTAATGTATCCCCACAAAAAGAAATCCATGGGAGTGAGGTCCGGAGATCGTGGTGGCCACCGAACAGGTCCGAATCGACCGATCCATTGCTGCCCAAACATTTCTGTGAGCCGCTCCCTGGAAGCCATCACAGAATGTGGAGGCGCACCGTCCAGCTGGTACCACAACTTGCGATGAACGGCTAAAGGTAGTTGGTCAGTGTACTCGGCCACAGGACCACTTAATAAATCTAAAAATTTCGCCGCTGTAAGGGTGCCGTCAATAAAAACAGGGCCGATAATATTATTATTATGGATACCAGCCCACACATTGAGAGAAAATCTGTCCTGGTGTTCAGATTCTCGAAACACGTGTGGATTTCCCAAACTCCAGTACCGGAGGTTTTGCCGATTCCAGATGCCGTTCCGAGTAAAAGTACACTCATCGGTCCATATTACATTTGTTAAGAAATGGCGGTCTTCGGGTGTTTTATTTAATAGCCATTGGCAGTAACTGTTCCTGATCGGTAAGTCTCTCGATAACAAAGCTTGCACCTTCCGATATTTATAAGGTTTGCGTTTGTTACGTTTTAGAACCTTGTAGATGGTTCTATGGCAACATCTAAACTGCCGGGCGGCTCTGTGCAGACTCGTTGTCGGGTTGCGGGAAAAATGATCTAATATTCGTTCGTCCCATGCAGCGGGTATTTGCCGCGGTGGCACTCCCTCCTGTTGCGGCACTACACGTTTATTGTCCCGTAATCTTTGTACTGCCAACTGTATGGTGCGGGCGTTCCTAGGGCAATTGCGGCTGTCACCATACCTTTCTCTGTATGTTCGCAGAGCTAATGCTGCGTTTCCACGGCATTCACCGTAAATTAAAATCATGTCAGTGTATTCTGACGCCGTGTAAGTTAGACGAGGCATTGTTGAACACTTTAATTAGGTATACACACACACACAACCAAAGTTTAATTACGTGTCCTATCACAATAAAAAACAGTAAATCACAAAAAAAAACACTAACACTAAATAATTATAATAGCAAGTTACGTGTCTTGTCACAATAAAAAAAAAGAAAGAAGTGTCCTATTCACAATAACAAAACAAAATCACAATTGTCAGCGCACGAGTTCGACAAAACAATAGCGGCACAGGACTTCCGTGTTACGTAACGTACGTCCCGGAAGGATAGCGTTGGCGCACTGAAAAACCAAGTTTTTTAGTTTTTAGAGGCCTCCCTCGCAAGGACCAAAGATGCAATAGCAACATACTGACCTATTTCTATTTCTTTTACGCGCGTGATGTTTTGCTAATGGGATTGTCACTTTCTTTTGTAGGACGTATTTGCTTATGACTTGCGTAAGAGCGGCAACAACGTATCGTAGATTTATCGTTTTAAGGTGCATGACCTATGCCTATAGACATAATCAGCTGTTAAGAAAAATACATCATGTTCAAACGGGCCAAAAACTTAAAAAGTCATTTGCGACTAAACTACTGTTTCAATTTAAATGATATTTGGTACAGAGCTTGAAAATGGTACCTAGTATAAGCAGTTTAAAGGAAAGCCTTTCTGTCGTATCAACTTTGTATACAACGTGTAACGTTAAATGCGCAAAACCTGAAAATAGTTTGTTCATAATTGACTACTGAATCGATTTCAGTAACTATTAATATCAGTATTTTTTCAAAAATTATTTTTTTTCCTACTAACCGCCGATTAAGCCAAATAAAATTAAATCTTATTTCAAGGCAATAAGACTCAATTTTAAATGCATAAAGCAATGCTAGGATCAACACGATTTTCTTAATAAAAATAGTTAGCTTTAAAAAAGTAGTTTTGGTCATTGTATTATGCTTTTAACTCAATACTCTAATTGGGGTGTATGAGGTCTTGGGTTAATTATGTTACACCTTGTATATACAAAGTTGATACGACAGAAAGGCTTTCCTTTAAACTGCTTATACTAGGTACCATTTTCAAGCTCTGTACCAAATATCATTTAAATTGAAACAGTAGTTTAGTCGCAAATGACTTTTTAAGTTTTTGGCCCGTTTGAACATGATGTATTTTTCTTAACAGCTGATTATGTCTATAGGCATAGGTCATGCACCTTAAAACGATAAATCTACGATACGTTGTTGCCGCTCTTACGCAAGTCATAAGCAAATACGTCCTACAGAAGAAAGTGACAATCCCATTAGCAAAACATCACGCGCGTAAAAGAAATAGAAATAGGTCAGTGTGTTGCTATTGCATCTTTGGTCCTTGCGAGGGGGGCCTCTAAAAACTAAAAAACTTGGTTTTTCAGTGCGCCAACGCTATCCTTCCGGGACGTACGTTACGTAACACGGAAGTCCTGTGCCGCTATTGTTTTGTCGAACTTGTGCGCTGACAATTGTGATTTTGTTTTGTTATTGTGAATAGGACACTTCTTTCTTTTTTTTTATTGTGACAAGACACGTAACTTGCTATTATAATTATTTAGTGTTAGTGTTTTTTTTTGTGATTTACTGTTTTTTATTGTGATAGGACACGTAATTAAACTTTGGTTGTGTGTGTGTGTATACCTAATTAAAGTGTTCAACAATGCCTCGTCTAACTTACACGGCGTCAGAATACACTGACATGATTTTAATTTACGGTGAATGCCGTGGAAACGCAGCATTAGCTCTGCGAACATACAGAGAAAGGTATGGTGACAGCCGCAATTGCCCTAGGAACGCCCGCACCATACAGTTGGCAGTACAAAGATTACGGGACAATAAACGTGTAGTGCCGCAACAGGAGGGAGTGCCACCGCGGCAAATACCCGCTGCATGGGACGAACGAATATTAGATCATTTTTCCCGCAACCCGACAACGAGTCTGCACAGAGCCGCCCGGCAGTTTAGATGTTGCCATAGAACCATCTACAAGGTTCTAAAACGTAACAAACGCAAACCTTATAAATATCGGAAGGTGCAAGCTTTGTTATCGAGAGACTTACCGATCAGGAACAGTTACTGCCAATGGCTATTAAATAAAACACCCGAAGACCGCCATTTCTTAACAAATGTAATATGGACCGATGAGTGTACTTTTACTCGGAACGGCATCTGGAATCGGCAAAACCTCCGGTACTGGAGTTTGGGAAATCCACACGTGTTTCGAGAATCTGAACACCAGGACAGATTTTCTCTCAATGTGTGGGCTGGTATCCATAATAATAATATTATCGGCCCTGTTTTTATTGACGGTACCCTTACAGCGGCGAAATTTTTAGATTTATTAAGTGGTCCTGTGGCCGAGTACACTGACCAACTACCTTTAGCCGTTCATCGCAAGTTGTGGTACCAGCTGGACGGTGCGCCTCCACATTCTGTGATGGCTTCCAGGGAGCGGCTCACAGAAATGTTTGGGCAGCAATGGATCGGTCGATTCGGACCTGTTCGGTGGCCACCACGATCTCCGGACCTCACTCCCATGGATTTCTTTTTGTGGGGATACATTAAGGGTGAAGTGTATGCCTCCGAGGTAAATACAATTGTTGAACTAAAAAACAGGATTATTTTAGCATTTCACAAATTAAAGTGCTTAGCGACGGACAGTGATTTAATTAGAAAACTAAATAACAATATTCTCCGTCGGTATAATTTGTGCATTAATGTGAATGGAGGACACATAGAGAATTTAAAAATTTAGTGTTTTTGTTGTCGGCGTACTTCAAAACTATCTAACATAGCCAGCGCGAGCGGAGGCCTAAGCCGCCGCCCGCGCCACCGCCGGCCGCCCGCTTCGACACGAAACACATGCCGCGCCCCGGCGCGCGTGCGACGACGTTGCCACTTTGTAAGGTCAGTCGCCAGGTCCAAGTTTCTATGAAATTTGGGTTTTTCCTTTATTTACAAAGGGTGGTTGCGTTTTACTCTGATTTGTAAGCTATTTAGTTTGTTTGAAAAAAAGAATTCTCAATTTTGGAGCTTTTTATTTTTATACCTTATCGAATTAATACTAAACACGTATAGTATACGTAGTGTAATTTAATGCCCCTCTGTCGTATCAACTCTGTATATTTTTTCATAAGCTATATCTATACTTATAATAAATCTGTAGAGAGGTCAATTCTGTACATGAAATATATTTCCAAAATAACTATCAGCGGGTGATTAGTGATCGTTACTGACGCCAAAAATGCAATCAGTAAAATTTTTGTCTGTCTGTCTGTCTGTCTGTATGTTCGTTATAGAAACAAAAACCACTCGACGGATTTCAACGAAACTTGGCACAATTGTTCTTCATACTCCTGGACAGGTTATAGTATACTTTTCATCACGCTACGATCAATAGGAGCAGAGCAGTGAAGGGAAATGTTGGGAAAACAGGATTTCTTTTTAGGTGAAGTAGTAATAGGTTAGTAGTAGTTAGTTAGTAGTAGGTAAGTTTTGGTTAATTTATGTTCAGTTTTTTTTTAATATTAAGTAGGTAAAAGCGTAGGTACTTTTATTAATTATAGGTATAGGTATTATTAATTATAGTAGTTATAGGTATTTAGTTTTAAGTGAAGTAGGTTTTATTATATATTATTTTATATATTAGACGTAGTTATATATTTTTAGTTATTCAAGCCCCAAGCGGACGCCGGCGTCCGCCCGCTATTGTCTTGAAAAACGCGTTGAATGAGAAATACGCGTTCTCAAGAATCGGCAGAAGAAAGAGTACATCGGTTAAACTCTATGAGAGTTAGTGCCTCAATTTCCGGAAGTCATTATTCCACGCGGACGAAGTCGCTGGCAAAGCTAGTTATACATAAAATAATATTGCTGATATGGTCCTTTCTAGCGCAGCTGTGAGGCACACATGAATGAACATGTTCACGAACTGTCGCCAACTAGCTCTTATTCTCTCTTTCTATTCTTTATTTTACTATGTGCTTTGTGTTCGGAGTAATGTTAAAAAGCTCGCCTCCTAATTTATGGGAATTATGAAATTACTTGTGAAATTGTACATTTTGAAGTAAAATTGTGAGTATTTATGTATTTTAGATGTAACTAGCTGACCCCGCAAACGTCGTTTTGCAAAAAAAAAAATTAATAGTAGCCGATTCTCAGACCTACCCGATATGCACACAAAATTTCATACAAATCGGTCCAGCCGTTTTGGAGGAGTATGGTAACTAACACTGTGACACGAGAATTTTATATAAATACTTAGATATATATGTTTTTCTCCATGTATTTCGTATCGACGGAAACGTTTTGATAAAATCTTCCATTCCAGGAACAATAATTTCAACCAGCATTCATCAAACAGTTTCTCGACAACAAAAACGGATTTCACTGTTTCCTGTGAAGCCATCCAGAAGCTTATAACAATCCTTTCTCGGAAACATGACTCAAAAAAAGTACGTAGAAACAAAATATTTATTTCATACTAGATCCATACAAAAATCCCATAGTAAAAATACGTTACGGAAGTTCAATATTTCCCAAATTTGAAAAATTTTCCGAATACTTTTCTAATTTTTCTTTCAATAAAAACCAGATTCGGACAATTACGAACATTTTAAAACATAAACCTTAATTACAAAAAAAAAAAAACAGTCGGCGTTTTTGGATTTGTTTTTAGTTTTTTGCCACCGACTTTTTAAATTAAAGTTATTTTTCAGTTTGTAGTGTTTTTTTTATGTAAAAAAAAGTTTTTTTTTATTTTTAACTTCTTAGTTATGGTACCTACCCCACACCAATTCGTATACCACTACTTGCTATGAACCCAAATAACAATGACAGGAAGTATTATAAGTTCATAACATTATCAAGATGCACAAAGTGAATTAAATAAGTATTATCGAAGCTAGCCGAAAAACTACCCAAGCAAACTTAATAAAATATATTTGGGGCCACTGCGCAAGTTTCCTCTATCAAATGAAAAAATAATTTTCAAAAGCGGTCCACAATTGACGAAAATATCGATAAAAACACAGAAAAATACATACAGACGAACATATTATTTATTTATTATAACCTCCTCCTTTTTTAAATCGCTTAAAAGCCAAATCGGTCCAGCCATTCTCAAGTCTCAATAGAAATTAAATGCTGTTCGGTTATCAATGAACAACATCTCATTTTAATTTATATAATAGAAGATTAAAATGAATGAAAATGTACTGCTGCCTATTCATAACTAACAAATAACTCTACTTAAGTAATCTAAGCCTCGTTTTTCACCAAAAGAAAATTAAAATGTCAAATCATAAAAAAAAACTAGATTCGAAAAGATGAACTTTGTAAACACACAACAAAATCAAGCATCATTAATAAAACATATCCCATCACTACTATAAACAGAAACAATACAAAACCTTCACCAACCGACGTAGCTAGTGATGTATACATCGATAGGTCAGCTCGACTATCGATAGCAGCTCGACAAGGCATAAATAAACCATGAACAACCGTACACCTGCCAGAGTACACCGCTACGACAAATTGGATCACAGTTTTAATGTTTTTGCTGCCGTTTGAAATTGATAGAGTATTGAGTGTTTTGGAGTTGGTTTTTGAAGTTTAGTCGAGTTTTAGGGACTTTTGTGGTGTAGTATGTTTTTAAGTGTTTTTTTTCTATTTGGAGTAAAATGAATGTAATATTTTTACAAAATGGTGTATAGGAAGTAAATGACACTTCGGATTTTGATTATCATCATCAACCAAAAGCAATCCCCTGCTGGACATAGTCCCAATCGCACGTCATTTAGCTCAACTCTCGGCAGCTCTCATCCAGCTGCTACCAGTCGACCTGCCAAGATCGTCGCTCCATCTAGCCGGAGAGCGTCCTACCTTAAGTTTGCCGGCTCACAGTCTCCACTCAAGTCTATTCCAACAGTCAGCAGTTCAATATTGTAATAAACAAGCAAAACTATGATAAGTTTCAGAACAGTGTTTCAACCTCAGATTTACCCAGACTTCCGAAACGCCATTTCGATTATATTTTTCTTGTAATTAATACAAAAAAAAACGTTCACTGCCTCATGAATAAAGTAAAAAAATACCTGCAAGTAATTAAAGATCATAAAATACCCACACCAAACCCCATATTTATAAAAGTTGCTTAAAGTTATGTAGTGATTAGCAACTGTGACTGAAAATGTATGGTTAAACAACCATACATGTTTGACATTTAGACGTCTCTTAACTTTAAGCAACGTCTGTAAAAGGGTTTAAGTAAATTATAAGTGCCAAATAATCAATCTAAACAGCTTACATCTAAAGACAATTTGCCATACAGGTGTACACCAATCGATCGGCTGATTACGGGCACATCAGGTAATCACCTACATTCGTCTATACACACAACTACGGTTGCACTTAGTTGAGAACGTTAATACACCAGTTGAAATAAATAGTGAGGCATCTACGGGAGAAAACTGGGGGAAATCAATGGTTTTGTTTGGATTTGTGTTAAAGGCGAAAGTTTGTGAGTGTGTTTGTACGTGTGTTACTTCTTCACGCACAAACGGTTGAATGGATTTGAATGAGATTTGGCACACAGATAGTTTTACACAGATACTTTTCATCCCGATATTGCCATGGGATCGACATTTATGCGGGTGAAACCACGGGGTTCAGCTAGTACAAATATGTATATAAGCAGAGTTGATTTTTGGGTGTAACAAGTGATCGCACTAGAATTCGAAAGAATCCGGATTTATAACTACTCAACAATCTTATTAATTACTATTTAAAACTAACTTCTTCTTTTTTTAGCACACGCTAACCAGAAATTAGAGAGCAAAATTATTAGTGGTAAATGATAATGTAGGTTGAAAAGGTTGGCGTATCCTATCTGACTACCCTGAGAAGAAATACCGAAACAAATGCCTGAGGCCTGAAATGGTCTTTTGAGGCAAGAACCACATAGATTGCGTAACCTCTCTGTCCAGACAGAGCATGCATTGTCAGTAATCATGCAGCTCAACTCAGAACTTAAGGAGCTGAAAGATTCGACGAACAATACCAACGAAAGAACATTTGGGTAGGCTGCATAAATTACTCAAACTGCCAGACCATGATTAAAATTGAGAAAAAAAAATACCCACATAGTCTTCACGTTCATTAGAATAATATTGTGATGCCAAATATCCCGTGTGTTGCAACGAATAAGCTTTGGTATTTAATTAAAAATAGTCATGTCACTAAAATAAAATAACATTGTGACTTCGACATATTTTCAGGTAGTATTGCTAAGTTTAAAAGAGCTGTGCTCGATAAAATGTAATTTTTGATCATTTTTTTTTTCCCCTTTTCTTTTATTTTGTGGGTGTTTTTTTAGTATCTTATTAGCTTCTTATTTATTTTAATCATATATTTAATTTAATTCAATCCTATTTATTTAAATTCGAGTTAATTTTAAGTCTAAGAGATATCGATACTAGTTCTAATTATTGTTATCCATCTTTATGTTATTATTATTGTATAGTGGGTTTTTAATAAAATGATGTGCTTACCTTTAATTTAGATTCATGCAATGCTATTGTATTTGTAAATGATATGTACTTTGAATGTCTTTGTGTGTAGTTGGTTTGCCTAAATAAATAAATAAATAGAACAGACTTTTAGTTCCATATATGCTAGTTTGCGCAGTAAACTCTGCTTGCGAGATGCAGAATTTGCGTGACGTCAGTATGACGCGTGGTTCGCATATGGTGTCGTAGATACCGCTACACCATTTTCCTTACTCACATTCCAACAAAGAAAAAAAAAACAAAATTTGATGAGCAAATACTCAAATAAGAACAGACTGGAAACACCCGTTTGTAGGGACCCTCAAGACTTACCTTTGTAGTGAAGGGTTATCGATACGATATCGCCTGTCGAGAGCGTAATCCCGCACCAACTTGTTATCATCGACTTATCTGACGTCATTCGTAAGGAAACGTAGAAGAAAATACGAGCATTAATGGAATAGGCCTGACTTGTCTTACATGCGAGATGTAGTAGACATTGATAAATTTTACATATACATTGACATGAATATTTACTTTGTAAAGTATATATTCTTTGTAAATAATATAATACTTTGTAAAGTATTATATTATTTTTAATGACTGTGAATGTGAAGACTATGTGGGTTAATTTTATTTTGCCTTTATTTTTTTCTCAGATAGTTTTAGTCATGATCTGGCAGTTTGAGTAATTTATGCGACCCACCCAAAAGTCCTTTCTTTGGTATTGTTCGTCGAATCGTTGAGCTCCCTAAGTTTGAGTTGAGCTGCATGATGGTTTTAAAAAATATTGTGACAATTTGTTAACAAATTTTTGAGGTATAAACTTAGTCAGTAGAGTAAGTTTTTGTTGAGATTTAGCTCATAGCCGTTTTTGCAAAATGTCTGATTTGAGTGATCCACATTTTGAGCAATAACTGAAGACCCTTGAGAGTGACAAATTTTGAAGTGAAACTTCTTTACGCACGCTTGACTTGGGGAGTAAGCTGGCGAACGCGTGACGTAAGCGTTACGAAAAGTGTGATCGGGCAAGGCGAACGGAAGTTAAGTGGGGCAAGAGACAGCAGTGCGCGCGCACATTTTCTTTCTCTCTTCCTCTCATAGCCAAATACGTTCCGTATATCTAAGCAATAGAAGATCTATGCAAAAATATTAATTTACCAATGAAACCATGAAATAAATTTAAATATTTGTAGAAAATTAATATATGTATATGTGTATACATGTATATATTGTACACACATATATATATACATACAGATGGAGCGAAAGAAGTTTCACTTCAGTCGTGTGGTCATAAGCACACTCGTTTTTTTTACTTTGGGCTATGAGTTTTGACTATTTTTGACTAAATGTACAATCAGATTTTGTCACGAAATAAAAAAAGATCACTCAATCCAAATGCACATGCGGCGATGGCAAAATAGCCTCAACTCAGTCGAGATTGCGACTATTTTGGCAACGCCGCGTTTACCGATTACACTTATCAACACAACACTTTTATATCGGTTACAGATCTACTAAGTAAGTAACTAAGTAAGTTGTTGTTTGCAACATTATTTTTATTTAGTTTTTATGTTTTGTGTTTCACGAACTGTGTCCAAATATTTTTTTTTCTTTCTTTCTTTAACTACCGACTGAGTGTTTTGGGTTAACACATTGAAAAACACATTTTATGGGTTACATATTTGATTCTGTTATCAATTCATTAAGTAACACTTGTAAATTCTGTAACCTTTTTATAGGTGTCTTTAACTCCCTGCCATTAGGTGCTTGGGACAAACACGCCGTGAATGTTTGTGTAATCGCAGGAACTCTTGGTACCGACCGAGATAATGGCGAAGTTGGAAGTGTGTGTTTATTAGGTGATGACGTTACTCGTCTTCACGCATATCTACAGTCACGACGTGTTTGTACACTTTGTTACCACAAATAAGATAAAAACACGAAGCGCTAAGGTAACCTGCGAAATATTCTTAGTTTTTTTTTTTTGCAATTTGCAGGTCACTATCATGCTGTCTTTTGACCAAAATATGACTCGCGACAGCAAAAAAATATGTATTTTACAGAATTATAATCGTTAGAATCATGAATATAACCCTCCCGGTTAGAATTGAGCGCAAATGTAATGAGTTCTTGAAATGGTAATTCTACTATTAATTTAAACTTAGAAGAGTTGTAGATACTGGCCCCGATTCTGTTGTTCACAAACTAAACTAAATTTAATTTCAGTGCATCTTTTTCTTTCTATTTTATTATGAAAAGGACAGAAGATAAATATTAGTTTAGTCCTGTCAAATTAGTCAGCGCCTGACGTAAATTGACGTATTATTAGTAGCCAATTTTTACCGACTTCACAAAAAGGAGGAGGTACTATATTCGGATGTTTGTATGTTTTTTCTTTTTGTATGTTTGTTCATCGAATACTCCGCCAATTGTCGACGGATTTTCAAAATTCTTTTTTTGTTCGAAATTAGATAGTTCTGAGGTGGTCCCATTGTCACCAAGTTAGGATCTGATGATGGGATCTTAGAGAAATCGAGGGCAACCCTCAAATTTTATAGGCTCACTTATTGTTTTTCGCATATTTTATGAAGTTCTTGTGTATTTGCGTATGGTTGTCACCATCTCAGGTAGCTGAGCTGATGATGGAAGGTACAACTCCTTAAGAGTAAGAAGTTACTCGAACGGACAATGACAGTTTTAGTAAATTGTTTTGAAGTTTGATAGGGCATTTGCCACATTTGGTCTCATGATCATCAAGTCATGACCTGATGCTGAAGTCAGGATAGTCTGCAGAGTACCTAACTCCTTGACAACTAACAGCAGATATATCGTGTTTAGGCTCATAGAAAAGGGCTCGATGTGTGGATAAACGTACTGTTAATAAGAAACACCGAAGTACATAGAGACTTGATGCTGAAGCCAGGAGCATCAGAAAAAGTACAAACCTTGAAATTACAGCACCGTAGTCGTGTTTGAGCTCATTTTAAACAGGACTAAATTTTAAGTTCAATGCAATGTTGACATAAGTCTGGCCTGATGCTGCCAGGATTATCAGCGGGATCCTGGAGAAATCGGAGGAACTCCTCAAATATTATAGGAACACCTATAGCGATTCGGGTATTATTTATAGTAACTCGTGCATTTGCTTTCGGAAAGCAAAATTTAGTGAAGTAAAACTGATGATGAAGACCACAGATGGCCACCGGAACTACTCAATAATAAGTATTTCACAGGTTGCGATTCGATTACTTTAATATGGTTACTAAGCAATTTATGCTCGTCACAATGCGAATGGTGAAATGGAGCTGATTTTGGAGTACCAGGAGAACTCCTCAATAATTAACATCCCTGTATCAGGAAAAGTAATATTTTGTAAAAGGCGATGAGCTTGATGCATTATAAACAGTCCCACTAAAAAGCGAGAAATAAAAACTTTTTAACAAAAAAAAACCGACTTCCATAAAAAAAACACTAGAAAGTGAAAAATAACTTTAATTTCGGAAGTCGGTGGCAATAAACTAAAATACAGATCCAAAGACACCGACTTCCGAAATTAAAGTTTTTTTTCACTTTGTAGTGTTTTTTTATGGAAGTCGGTTTTTTTTTTGTTAAAAAGTTTTTATTTAATCACATCTAAACTTGTCTATAATTTGACGGGACTAAACTAATATTTATCTTGTCCTTTTCATATTGAATAGAAAGAAAAAGATGCACTGAACTTAAATTTAGTTTAGATTGTGAACAACAGAATCGGGGCCATTGATGCTTTTAATGATTATAATTCTGTAAATTGTTTTTTTTTTTTATTTTGATCAACATACAACCTGATAACGACCTGCAATATGCAAACAAACATTAGAAAATTTTAATTTAGCAGGCTATCCTTTTTTTTTTGGGTGGCAAATTATAAAATAACTTCTCCCGCTCTGGGCGGAGCGGGAGGGCGTGTCAGACTTTTACTGACTAAAACCCACCCGTGTTCCTTCAGTTGCCTGTGCCAGGGGCCACGGTATCTCTTTCGAACAACCCGCGACCCTGACAGGCATCGGCCCTAGCGGACCCCGTCAGTTAGTGCTGACATCTCTTTGAGGCGCGCGTGGAACACAACGCGCCGTCGACCCGGGCCTGGTCCTCAAGTCTGCTATTACAATAGTGTCAGAATGGTCTATCATTGATTTCATAATTGTTGATTTTGACAAGTTTGGTATAATCTACTAATATAATGGCGTCATTATGACTTTCCAATGGTCAACCACTGACACTCCATTGAAAGAAATGGCATAAAATGGTAATCTCGTACATAATGACAAATGAATAAATGTAATGTTTATTGCTATTTACGAACTTCTTACTACTTCAGATTGTAAACACTAATACCTACGTAATATGTAAAATATATATTAAATGAAATCTAGCATGAAATTTAGTAGTAGTTTTTCTCAGGCCATTGTCCGACCAATGATCGACCATTATGAATTTAGCAGATTACGAACTTTTAGCAAAATGACAATGGGATCGTGTTGGAATGACGAATTTATAAAAATAGCAGACTTGGGCCCCCGGTCCTTACCAGACGGCGAGCTGCCCATTGCTCGCCGTCCGCAAATCCGCGCCTACAGTAGCCCGCGCCTACGCTTGGCAGGCTACCCTCGCATTAATTTTCAATCAACCCGTGCATCTGGCAGCGGGATTGTCCGAAAGGGTTACCGCTACCACGGAACACAAAGGGCTAAGGAAGGAACACGGGTGGGTTTTAGTCAGTAAGAGTCTGACACTCCCTTCTGCTCCACCCAGAGCGGGAGGGGTCATTGGATGATTTCCCATCCACAAAAAAAAAAAACCCGTGCATCTATAAATATAAAAATATTACGTAAAAATGTCAAACTGTGACTACAACACTACACATCCACTTTTAATCATCTAGAAAATTGACAATACATGCGTACTTGCCTTTCAATACATAGCATTGATAACATCGCCTTTATTCGCCTACAAAGGAAGGAACTGAAAAATTAATTACGCGAAAAATTCATTATATTTTTCATCAAGAAACATTGTATGGAAATATAACAACAAAAGATACAAAACATTCACGTTTGTTAATTAATTAGAAGTTGATTGAAATCACTGAGTAACACCTGTGTATCACTGAATAATACAGGCATTCCTTACAGCGGGGCAATTGCGTAACACATTATTATCAATCGGAATCGGTTTCATTTAGACTGTCCAACAACATTCATTGCGTTATTTACGTGCTGAGCAGAACATTTTTTCGAACGTATGGAGAAATGGATTAGCAATTTGCTTCAAAATGATTCAGATTCCGATTGATAGTGTGTTAAGCAGTTAGGGTGCAGGACGCCTTACACCCTATACCTACAACCGAGAAAACCCAATCGTATTTTGACCCACAATTTGTCAGTAAATAACTAAATATCACTTTTTTCTAAACTCCCTAATTGAATGGCCTTCATTACTATTCAATTGAGTACCTAATTTTATAGTTTAACTCACCTTTTGATTTTAACGTGTTTTTTTTATAAAACATCAAACAGTAAGGAAGGATTTTATTAACCACTAGCTGACCTGGCGGACTTCGTAACGCCATCGAAATCAGTCAATCCGTTCATGATAATGATAAATGATTTTATTTCTGTAAGTAGGTTTGTACAAACACTTTTACACGTCAATCATTCGTTCTCGAGATATCATCAAAAAAGCCGTATCATACAAAATGTATGAGGAAATGAATTATCTTTTTTTTTAGATGTTTTATTAGGTATAAGTCTATTTGGGGCGGAGACAAATCCAACAAATTAAAGATCTTTAAAATCGGTCCAGCCGTTCTTGAGTTATATACCTAGATGGTATAACTAACCCGACTTTGTTTTATATATATATACTAGCTGACCCCGCATACGTCATTTTGCAAAAAAAAAATTATGGGTATGAAAAATAGATAGTAGCCGAATCTCAGACCTACCCGATATGCACACAAAATTTCATACAAATCGGTCAAGCCGTTTCGGAGGAGTATGGTAACTAACATTGTGACACGAGAATTTTATATATTAGATGTAGATTTACAAAAATCATCTACGTTCATGAACTTTGACATCAGTTTTCTCAATATTTTAGTATGACTAAGCAGTACTCATTAAGCGAACAAATTACGGGGAAGACAATATCTTCATTTGATCAGCTATCTAACGAGTTACAAATATTTAAAAAATAAAATTGGTTTTGCTCGAATTTCATAAAGGCTCTGAGGAGTGCTTAATTATTGCAGATGGGGTCACGTCCTGGAAGTAATTTGTCAAATTACAATTCACCCTGTATAGCTGGTATTTTTAATCTATATGTAGGTGGAAACAATGTTTTTCATCGCCCCTTTCCTTTTGTTGTATACAGGGTGTAAAAAGACCACATAGCCGTCATCTGCGCATTCTGTACAACAAAACAAATAACTTTTTGCAAAAATATATAAGTAATTGCGGGGAAACAACTATTAGGTATTATGGGTGTGAAGGTTCGATGTTTACGGTAGTACGCAATGTAACGCACGCCAAATACGAGTATTGTGCTTACGGCTGCATGCAACGGTATAGTGATCGTTGAAGTTATAACATTTTTTTTTTTTTTCGAAAGGAAACAAAAACATGTTGTAACGTTGACCTTCAATATCTCCGAAAAAGAGCAATAATAACCCAGTGGTAACGGTAGGTTCGAACCCGGCCAGGCGATTTACTTTGTGTAAATTATTTCATCACCAATGCTCTCAAATCGGTGAAGGAAAACATCGTAAGGAAACCGGCATGTCCTAGAACCAAAAAATTCGAAGACACCGTGACATCTACCAACTCGCACTGGGCCCGCGTGGTGGATTACGGCCCACTCCCTCTCACAGGAAGGAGGCCTGTGTCCCAGCAATGGGGGCATTATAGGCTGATTATTATTATCTCCGAAACCAGAAGGTGCTCAGATACGGTCGAGTACAAAAAATATCATAATAACGGGAAGAATACTCGTAAGTGACTCTCGGCTTCGTCAAGGATATTTTTACACCTGCTGTAACTCGGAGTACTGAAAATAAAATGCAGGGGGGGTCTTTGACAGTCGTTACGGGTAGTCAGAAGCCCGGAAGTCTGACAATCAGTCTTACCAAGGAGTACCGTATTACCCGATAACTGGGTTATGGAGGTCTGATAGGCAGTCGCTTCATGTAAACTACTGGTATTCAGCTGCATCCGGTTAGACTGGAAGCCGACCCCAACATGGATGGGAAAAGGCTGGGCAGATTGATTGATTCATGGGAAAACTTTTGGGTTTACAGGAATACGCAACTCATGATTTGTGCTGAAAATTAGATTGGTATCAAAATTACTGTTGCGATAACGAATGCAGGCTTCATGAACACTTCATGCATTAGCTATTTCGTGGCCAGTAAGCATCGAACTGCTATTAAGTACTTTTGAGCTCCGCGCAGCTTACAATAATGTCTCATATTCACAATAGCTCATTTTCAGCTATTCAGTCATTTCTTTAGGTCTTTTTCAGCATCCTTTCCGTTTCGTGTAACACATCCGGAATTCGCAAGTAGGTACATAATACATACACGTAAAATAAAATGGGAAATATTTTACTGGTTTTTTTTTTCAAGTGGTGGTTGAACACTCTAAAAACTTTTTGCGCTTCTAATGATGCACATTTTTTTAATAATAATAAAACCTCTTTTTAACTGTCTGGCCTTTTCTTACAGTTACATCCAAGTTGGTCGCAGTTACTTGGCCAGTTAGTATTTTTTGGTCAAAATAGGAATTATTTGAGATTCACAAAAAGAGGCTCAATCATTAATTTAGCGTGTTCAATAATATTATTTGGAGCGCAAAATGAGGATGAAATACATACTAAATCAAATTATTGTTAGCTCAACATTCATAGATATGTAATTTAGATAGTGCCATCCCACTAATCATCTGTCTGCCTTTTTAAACTATTTTTCGCAGTTGCTTTGCTGGTTCCTACTATTATAATTCTGTAAAGTCATATTTGTTACGGTCACGGATCATATTTTAATCAACATACAACTGAATGTATGCAGCATCCGCTTAGACTGGAAGCCAGCCCCAACATAGTTGGGAAAAGGCTAGGCAGATGATGGTACAACCTAACACTGACCTGCAAATTGCAAAAAACGTAAGAAAATTTTAATTTCGCGGACTACCTTAGCGCATCGTTCAAAATCTAGTCGCAATCTCATCTCAGCGACAGTCAATGGCAATGTAAGGCATTGTAAGGTATATACAACGTGTTTTTTTTTTGATATCCCATAATCAAAATGTAGGAAACAGCTGAATTTTTTTTCACGATTTCGGGTTTGGTCCCATAGTAAAAGTTGTTCATAATGATGAGTACAATGACCCCCTAGAGTTATGGGATATAAAAAAAAAACACGTTGTATACAACGTGTAACATTAAATGCGCAAAACCTCATATACCCCAATTAGAGCATTGAGTATAAAAGCATAATACAATGAACAAAACTATTTTTTTAAAGCTAACTATTATTATTAAGAAAATCGTGTTGATCCTAGCATTAATTTATGCATTCAAAATTGAGTCTTATTGCTTTAAAATAAGATTTAATTTTCTTTGGCTCAATCGGCGGATGGTATGGCAAAATATATAATTTTTGAAAAAAAAACCTATTTAAAAGTTACCGAAATCGATTCAGTAGTCAATTATGAACAAACTACATATTTTCAGGTTTTGCGCATTTAACGTTACACGTTATATAATAAACTAGCGGCCTGTCCCGGCTTCGCACGGGTGGACATTTATTTTTAAAACATTTTATTTTTTTCTTGCAATTAAAAAAGCCTATATTAATCAGTGATAATGTAGCATTCAAATGGTGAAAGAATTTTTATAATCGGTCCGGTACTTTTTGAGCCAATTCGTTATAAACATACATACAAACCTTTCCTCTTTATAATATCAGTATAGATTAGTGTGACATTTATTGCAAGAAAAAAAATAAGATAGAGAATGAAAACATTATAATTATTCTGGCTATAAAGGAACATTTCATTCAATACTGTGTAGGACCTTAAGAGTGCTCATCGAGTATTTTGGGACATCGCCAAAGCAGTTGGTCGACCCTTAAGCACGTGACCAGAGGGCTGGCTTATTTTTAGCTCAAAGAATTAGGATGGCCATCCAATGTGGCAATTCTGCCAGTATTTTGGGCACTTAGGGACAATTTTTTTTATCCCCAACGAGCTCTTTCCTTTTTTTTAGATATTATATATGTCGACGCAAGGCTAACTTAATATTTAAAAATATTAACTTTAAGTTAAAATTTAACAGTTAAATATGACTTGATAGGTTTAAATTAGTTTAGATTTGATTGTTGTAGTCAGTTTGCTATTTTGCAATGTAAAAAGCCGTGTTATGATTTGCGGTTACTATAACAGCAAACCATAACTGAAGGTTTATTAAAACTTAGGTTTAAAAACAAGTTATCTATTTCTAAATTCATTTCTTGATTAATAAGCGATATGCGTTAGTTTAATAATGATTTGTGGTTAATTTTTGTTTAACGGAAATAGTAGATTGAACTACTTTTGGTTAAGCGAAACAACATGGCGCGTGTAAATGTTTAATTGTTTTTAAGCGATAAATAATTAATTCAATGGTAAAACCGAGTGCTAAAAATAGTAAAACGAAATAACAAATCATAGTTTGCTACTCTAATCAACATTACCTGCAATTTGTAAAAGAATAAGTGTATTGACTTCGCAACGACGACGCCATCTTCGGTATTCAAGAAATGGCGAGCCGTTGTGAGGCCACATTATCGTGGAGAACTTGGTGAAGACAAGTAGTGGTTTACTAGAATATCTTGTGAGTACGATTTTTATAATTTATTTAGATTCTAAGGCTTTCTTAATTGTGTTTTACTAGTGATAAGAATAAAAACGTGAGTAGATAAATTGGGTGTGTTCATTTTTGCAATGAGTGAGCCTAACGGTGGAGATGGTGACGTCAGCTCTGCTGACGTCACGATTTCTAAAAATCCGAACGGTCCCGGTTCTCCGTTATCAGAAGTGGGATTGACCCCCACTTCTGCCCGTCCATCTGGCTTGAATAATGAAAACTTAATCGCTTCTGTTAATGGGGTACCGACGGAGTTTTTCACTCAGATGTTGCAAATGATGAAGCACATGTCCGATCGCATGACGACACAACCAGATACGCCCAAAGTAAAAATTAATGATGTGTTTTTGCCGTCATATGATCCGGACACCAATATTGGGGTTAGAGAGTGGTGTCAACATGTGACCACAGCCATGGAAACCTATGGCCTGAGCGATTATGAAGTAAGAATGAAAGTTGGTAGTTTGCTCAAAGGTCGCGCGAGGTTATGGGTTGACAATTGGCTTGTGTCTACCACCACGTGGCATGAATTGCGTGATGTTCTGATAACGACTTTTGAACCGGAGAATAGATACTCCCGGGATATTGCACGCTTTAGGGAACATAATTATGATAATTCCAAAGACATCGCGCAGTTCTTGTCGCAAGCTTGGGTATTATGGAGACGTATTACTAAGGATAAACTATCGAATGATGACGCAGTCGAGGCAGTTATTGGTTGCATTGGAGATGAGCGGCTGAGAATTGAGCTGTTGAATGCCAGGGCCAAATCAGTACCCGAACTTATTTCGGTTGCATCTTCTATACGAAGTGTTAAGCGCCCTCAGTCGGGTACATCAGGTGCACATCCGGGTCCCGCTAAGCGACCACGTTTTGATAAGCCCTCGTTGTTTTGTCAAATCTGCAAAAAGCCTGGTCATGATGCACGTGACTGTCGTTACCGCGACAAAAATGATAATTCTCAACTGCGTCAACATGATGATAAAACCTCACCTGAAAATATAGGTAAACCCACGTGCACGTTCTGTTCAAGGATAGGTCATACTTACGAAACGTGTTATAAGCGAGAACGCGCAGTGGTTTCCAACGTTAACTGTGTAGGTACATCTAAATTGAACTCGATGCAAGTGGTAGCTGGGAACTTAAACATACTCGCGATTTTTGATAGTGGAGCAGAATGTTTAGTAATCCGTGAGTCTGTCGCCGCTAAACTGCCCGGGCAACGAGTTCATCGAGTAAGCTACTTGAAGGGATTAGGTCAATTTACGGTAATATCTCTTTCGACATTGACAACGATTTGTGTCATCGATAGTTTACGGATAGAACTTGAATTTCACGTGGTGCCGGACTACGAAGTGTGCTCAGACATTCTGATAGGTATGAATCTTGTGGAGAAAACCAACTTAAGCGTGGTAGTGAATTCTCAGGGTGCAACTTTAGTTCATCAACCGGTTATTTACTATGTGCGATCTCAAAGTGAAAAGTTTGATAACTTAAACTGTGACTTGAATAATGACGATCAAATCAATGAATTGAAAATTTTGTTGAACAAGTTTGAACACTTGTTTATTCACGGTTACCCTCGTTCTCGCGTCAATACCGGTGAGCTTGAAATACGTTTAAAAGATGATAACAAGTGTGTCGAACGCAGGCCTTACCGGTTGAGCCCAGTTGAACGCGAAAAAGTTCGGGAAATAGTCAAAGAATTACTCGAACATAAAATTATCCGCGAAAGTAAATCACCTTTTTGCAGCCCAATAATACTAGTCAAAAAGAAAAATGGAAAGGATCGCATGTGCGTGGACTACCGCGAACTAAACAGGAACACTCTGAGGGACCACTATCCGTTACCGATCATTTCATATCAGATAGATCAACTAGCGGGGGGTTATTATTTCTCGACAATAGTCATGGCAGCTGGATTTCACCAGATACCGATTTCAGAAGGCTCGATTGAGAAAACAGCCTTTGTTACGCCGGATGGTCTATATGAATATTTGACCATGCCGTTCGGACTCAGTAACGCGGTGTCAGTCTATCAGCGTTGTATAAATAGGGCCCTAGCTCACCTCTTGAGCTCAGTAGACCAGGTTTGCCAGGTGTATGTTGATGACGTTTTGTCAAAATGTAGGGAATTCGCTGAGGGCCTAGCCCACATCGAACGCATATTGATTGCGCTCCAAAAGGCCGGTTTTTCTATCAATGTCGATAAAACTGCCTTCTTTAAACGCTCCATCGAGTATCTGGGCAATATCATTGCAGACGGACAAGTCAGTCCTAGTCCGAGAAAGGTGGAGGCTTTAACGAAGGCACCGATACCCAAAACCGTTAAACAAGTTAGGCAGTTTAACGGATTAGCTGGATACTTCAGACGCTTCATTCCCAATTTCTCGCGTGTCATGGTTCCACTCTATGAACTGACCAAGAACGAGGCGAAGTGGGAATGGACCGAAAGGCATGATGAGGCTCGAAACCATATCATACAACACCTGTCTACTGCGCCTACCCTTATGCTATTTCAGGAAGACGCACCAATCGAGCTCTACACGGACGCCAGCAGCATCGGCTACGGGGCGGTGCTTGTGCAGACCGTCGGCGGTCGCCAGCATCCAGTCGCCTACATGAGCCAGCGTACCACCGACGCCGAGAGCCGCTACCACTCGTACGAGCTCGAGACCCTGGCGGTAGTAAGGGCAGTCAAGCATTTTCGGCATTACATATACGGCAGAAAATTCAAGGTAATAACAGACTGTAACGCCTTGAAAGCGTCCAAGAACAAAAAGGATCTCCTTCCTCGAATCCATAGGTGGTGGGCCTTCCTGCAGAATTACGAGTTCGAGGTCGAGTATAGAAAAGGTGAGCGGTTACAGCACGCGGATTTTTTCAGTAGGAATCCATCTACTGAAATATCTGTCAACTTCATGGCGAGAGATACTGAGTGACTACAAATCGAGCAACGCCGCGACGACGTGCTGCGGCCGCTTATAGACACCATGAGTGGCAATAGTCCGGCCGAGGGCTACGTCCTGGAAGAAGGCGTGCTTAAGAAGACTCTCATGGATTCTATACTCGGTATACATAAACCAATTGTAGTACCTAGGTCATTCCAGTCGAGCCTGATAAATTCTTTTCACGTCGCCCTGCAACACCCCGGGTGGGAGAAAACCTTACAGAAGCTGAGGGAAACGTACTGGTTTGACAAAATGAATACAATCGTCAGAAGGTTTGTGGAAAATTGTGTTGTATGTAGGACTTCGAAAGGGCCGTCGGGCGCAATCCAAGCCCAACTTCATCCGATTCAGAAGCCCACTGCAGCGTTCCAGGTCATCCACATGGATATTACTGCCAAGCTGGGTACGAGAAGTGCTGAGGGACGAGATGAGTTTGTAATTGTTACAATTGACGCATACACCAAATACATCCTACTTAGCTACTCAAATGACAAGAGCCCAAGCAGCAGCCTCGCAGCTTTGAAACGTGTCGTGCACCTGTTCGGAACGCCAGTGCAAGTCGTGGTGGATGGAGGTCGAGAGTTTCTTGGTGAATTCAAAGTTTACTCGGACCGTTTCGGAATCGACATACATTCCATTGCGCCAGGAATAAGCCGAGCAAACGGACAGGTCGAACGCATTATGGGCACTTTGAAAAACGCATTAACCATGATCAAAAACTATGACACTGAAGAATGGCAGACGGCGCTAGAAGCTTTACAGCTCGCATTTAACTGCACTCCACATAGAGTAACGGGAGTCGCACCGCTTACACTACTGACCCGCCGCCAACACAGTGTACCACCAGAACTACTAAGGTTGGTAAATATTAATAACGAATGCATAGACTTTGACTTGCTTGAGCAACACGTGCAAGAGAAAATGACAGCTGCGGGACAATATGACAAGCAACGATATGACAGGAGCAAGGCGAAAATGCGCCCGTTTCAACGAGGAGATTACGTACTCATCAAGAACAATCCCCGAAACCAGACGTCTCTAGACTTGAAATACAGCGAGCCATACGAGATATATAGGATCCTGGACAACGACCGATACATAGTGAAGCGGGTGACAGGCAGAGGGCGTCCACGTAAGGTCGCACACGACCAGTTGCGCCGAGCACCACAACCAGGCGAGCAGGAAACCGTGTCGACGAATAACGAAGAGGACCCTCAGCAAGTGGCCATCCGGCTGACTGAAGACTCATCGACGAACTTTGTCGATGACACACTACAAAAAACTACACCTCAGGTCATCAGTACACCGCCGCCGAAGGAGCCACAACAGTCTACATCCCAAGCTGAGCTGCTGGACCCTTAAACTATGTAAGTTTTTCCCTTCTTACTGTTATATTGATACTAACTGCAGTAAGGAGATCCGTTATTGGCCTATGTCTTTGTTGAATGGCTGATATCATCACAAACTACAAAATAGTAAGACTGTGCAATCCGTATTCCCCACTTCCCTCCTACACTCTTTTCAGAGCCTCTGTGGACCACGGTCAAAATAATAAGGCCTAGGCCACAGCATCGTCTTTTCCCAATCCTTTAGAACCCCTGTGGACCACGGCGTACAAGACCGCTCAGCACCACAGCATCATTCCCGTGAGTTTTTATCAACAAAGTTGCAAAATAAGTTTTCAGAGCCACTGTGGACCACGGTCAAAATAAGGCCTAGGCCACAGCATCGTCCTTCCCAAATCCTTTAGAGTCCCTGTGGACCACGGCGTACGAGACCGCTCAGCACCACAGCATCAAACCCTTACAAGCTGCATAAACAACTAAGTGAGAACCCTATTTCTTTTTTTTTCTTTTCTCTTAGAGCCTCTGAGGACCACGGTCATAAATATAAGGCCTAGGCCTCAGCACCGCCCTAGTTTCCTTATCCTTTAGAGCCTCTGTGGACCACGGCGTACGAGACCGCCCAGCACTACAGCATCATCCCTCTCTACGAGAAATCAAGGCATGCATGTATGCGTGGAGCATTTGCATTGACATAACTAATTAAACGTGTGAGTAAGCGTGTAGCATTACAAGCACTTCAATATCTCCACTCACTTCCCCATTCACAGCAAATCCTATTTATATACGGCTCATATAAACATCATTCTTTCCATATTTACCTCGATATGTTCATGTTTAAGATTAACGAGGTATGAAAGTAATGGCTGATAACTTGGATTGTTGGGATCGGTTATCATTGAAAAGTTCAGGCTATATGCTGAGGTAAAGAACTTTTTGAACTCATTTTGAAATAACATCAACTCCGACCACAAACAAGTTGTCAGCTAGTGTACCTGTGAATGGATACCTAGCTCAGAAAAATTAATTTTCATTTTCAGAACCGCGACTGGTGCAGGGCACGCACACCGTCTCGCAGAATGGCCGTGTCGACGCAAGGCTAACTTAATATTTAAAAATATTAACTTTAAGTTAAAATTTAACAGTTAAATATGACTTGATAGGTTTAAATTAGTTTAGATTTGATTGTTGTAGTCAGTTTGCTATTTTGCAATGTAAAAAGCCGTGTTATGATTTGCGGTTACTATAACAGCAAACCATAACTGAAGGTTTATTAAAACTTAGGTTTAAAAACAAGTTATCTATTTCTAAATTCATTTCTTGATTAATAAGCGATATGCGTTAGTTTAATAATGATTTGTGGTTAATTTTTGTTTAACGGAAATAGTAGATTGAACTACTTTTGGTTAAGCGAAACAACATGGCGCGTGTAAATGTTTAATTGTTTTTAAGCGATAAATAATTAATTCAATGGTAAAACCGAGTGCTAAAAATAGTAAAACGAAATAACAAATCATAGTTTGCTACTCTAATCAACATTACCTGCAATTTGTAAAAGAATAAGTGTATTGACTTCGCAACGACGACGCCATCTTCGGTATTCAAGAAATGGCGAGCCGTTGTGAGGCCACATTATCGTGGAGAACTTGGTGAAGACAAGTAGTGGTTTACTAGAATATCTTGTGAGTACGATTTTTATAATTTATTTAGATTCTAAGGCTTTCTTAATTGTGTTTTACTAGTGATAAGAATAAAAACGTGAGTAGATAAATTGGGTGTGTTCATTTTTGCAATGAGTGAGCCTAACGGTGGAGATGGTGACGTCAGCTCTGCTGACGTCACGATTTCTAAAAATCCGAACGGTCCCGGTTCTCCGTTATATACTTGTACAGTCAGCAAAGGAAAGAAGTATGCAGGATCGTCGAATATAGTTGAGTTTAGTAAGAAACCGATTGATGTTTTCGAATAAAATTTAATTAAAATTAATAGAAAATAAACAGGTCATTTATCAAATTAAATTTCATTTGAAAACATCAATCGGTTTCTTAGTAAACTTCAACTATATTCGACGACCCTGCATATTTATCTCCTTTGCTGACTGTACATAGTATTTATATTTTTGCGTTAACTATTGTATATTGTAGGCCCGTGGCTAAATAATAACAGCCGCACAGGTCGATCGATCAGGTTAAGCTACGCTTGCCGCGGTTGGTTTGTGGATGGGTGACCATCTTTACATACCGAGACCCCTCCCGTGCCTCGGAAAGCACGTTAAGCCGTTGGTCCTAGCTGTCATTCGTGGATCTTTAACAGTTGTTACAAGTAGTCAGAAAGTTTGACAACGAGTCTAACATTACCCAGTAACTGGGTTGTGGAGGTCAGATAGGCAGTCGCTCCATGTAAAACACTGGTATTCAGCTGCATCCGGTTAGACTGGAAGCCGACCCCAACATAGTTGGCAAAAGGCTAGGCAGATGATATTGTATATTGTAGGCAATGATAGTGAATAAAAACATAATGTATTCTACCTAGATATAATGAAACATTTCATTCAATACCTACAGTTTCTATCATCTGAATTGCAATACATACATCACCCGACCCTCAATATGGAAATTAATAAAAAATATTGCATCTATGGACAGTCCGAACGTATAGGGTTGCCAACCTCTGTAATATGGGATTATTGCCACAGGCAATAAAGTTATTTTTGACTTATTTGAATTATTGGAACAGCTTAGGATTTGAGGTTAAAAACTACACACATCAAAAGTGTCTAGGGATCAAGCATTTTTATGCGGATTTCTTGAGATTGAGATGTGGCTTTGTAATAAATTTATGATTTTATAAATTTATATGGATCCTTTTTGGTGCATTTCATAATTTGAATCAGGAACTGTGAATCAAATTCGAGTAAAAGATGAAAATCAGCTGTCAATATTTTCCCTATAAAAACATACAACGCATTGAAGACATTATTAGTGCTACTGTTTCCCTACTACTGATTAAAACCAACGTTATTATGGAGCGGCGACGTCATTTAAGCAGGGAAGAAATGCTCAGAGCCGTGGGAATGATAGAAGCTGGTTCCCGGCAACGTACTGTGGCTTTAGCTCTGAATACAAGTCAGAGTGTTATCAGTCGACTTTGGACACGTTACCGAAGCACTGGTACCGTGGCTGAGCGCCATGGAGGACGGTATCGCTGCACCACACGGAGACAAGACCGATACATTCAAATCTTAACTCGAAGAGCTCCAACAATAACCGCCATGATGTTAGCCGTGAGGCTTCATCACTCTTCAGGGAACTTAATTAGCGACCAAACAGTCAGAAACCGCTTGCATGAAGTGAACCTTCATTCCCGAAGACCGCTACGGGTACCACCTATAGCAATGCACAATCGTAGGATTCGATATCAATGGGCTCTTGAACACAGAAATTGGGCAGAAGAACAATGGCGTTTCGTGTGCTTTTCTGATGAGTCTCGTTTTGGTATGAGACCGGATACAAGACGTATACGACACTGGAGAACCCCTGGACGCCAACAGCGATTAAAATCCTGCCAGGAAGTCCATCCTTATAGTGGTGGAACCATCATGGTATGGGCGGGTATTTGGATCGGCGGAAGAACTGAGTTGATTTGGGTCAGAGGCAACCTCAACGCTCAAATTTATGCTGAGACGATTGTATCAGACGTCATCGTTCCTCTACAAGTGCAAATCGGTCCCTTATTTCAGTTAATGCATGATAATGCACGACCGCACACCGCAAGAGTTGTAAGACAGACTCTCGCCGCAGCTAACATCAATGTCCTGCCCTGGCCTGCTCAGTCGCCAGACTTGAACCCGATTGAGCATGCATGGGATATGCTACAGAGAAGAGCTCTGCCGAATATGGAGGGTATCCAGTCGCAAGAAGACCTTTTTTTGTTGTTGCAACGAACATGGGCGGCCATTCCACAGCGTGATTTGGATGAACTCATTTTGAGTATGCCAAACCGATGTTCTTGTGTTGTTAGTGTTCGCGGTAGAAACACGGATTATTAATTGTTTAAGTTACCCAATAAAATTTTAGAGAAAACTGTTATTTCAGTCTTTTTTTCGAACTTTTGTGTTAGTGGTTCAAATGTCAAAAATCCCTTTATTAGGAAAATGGCAAATTTCTTTATTAATGCAAAGGTGACTTGGTTTATCGTTACTGTGACAAACGAAAACACTTTATTTGATGAATCCTTAAAGAAAATTTTAATTAATATCAATCAGGAGAAAAGTTATTGCAAAAATATATGTTGATCCCTAGACACTTTTGATGTGTGTATTTAGTTTAAAAATGTCTGTAAACTGTGTCTTCTAAATGGCCTATGGTATGCGTTGCTGTCAGGGTCGTCTTTAACCTATTGGAGGCCCTGGGCACATAAGGATCACGGGGTCCCTGTGTAGATAAGCAAAATTCTAAAATTATTCAACAATTGTTTTTATTTCTTTACAATCACATGATAATTGTAATAATTATGATTTATAAAAGTAACTCTTAGCATACACATGTTGATGCTTAAAATTTGCACTGCAAACCAATTATTTTGTCTTTGAATGGGGTACTAATAATGCGTAAAATGGAACTTCGGCTGCAAAGAATGATTTTTATTAAGGATGGCTGGGGGCCCCCGTCCTTCGCGGGGCCCTGGGCACTTGCCCAGAGTGCCCAGTGGGAAAGAGGGGCCTGGTTTCTGTCGGTCGGTGTCATTATCTATTAGAGTTTATATTATATGTATATTTTTTTTGACTTGATATTGGTGATTTTATGATTTTATTACTGTACTTATAATGTTTCGTTTTTTGATTTTTACTTTTGAGTAACATAGTTTTAAGACCTTAAGACTAACAACTATGGTCATATAATAATTCTGCAATAAATGGATATATTATTATATTTATATTATGTCATGAGAATAGGCATAAAGTATTGGTTGACTAGTAGAAAATGCATGAAGGCATTAAGTCCGCCTTTGTACCTTATTATGAGCGAGAAGTTTTAATAAATAAATAATGTCCTGTACACGATCACGGTCTGAACACTATATTTAATAGTTATTGTGTATCACCATGTATTGAGGCACTTTAGCAGTAAATGAAAGCATGATTTAGCAGATGAATGAAAGGCGTCTAACAAAAGGTATTTACAAGGCAGATGTGAGTTGAAATCCCGGGAGGAACGCCCCAGGAGGATTTTAATAGTTTAAAATTAGTAACCTTACTGGTGATATTTTTCACAAAAGGTCACACACAACCGGTGTGTGTAAATGAAACAAAACTAGTATGTTAGGAGCGTAGAAGGTGGCGATCTATACACTGAAAGAAATAAACAGTAAACATTAATGAAAAAACATTGGTATGAACCGCTTTAGATAGAGCCTTAAGAGCCTAACGTACAAAGCTGTAATTTTTACTGATCCGAAAATAATTATAGCTTCAGGCAAAATGGTACCGTCATGACAGAAAACTTTAACGTTTTTTTCAGTAAATGGTATGTTCAATCATTAAACGTTACCGTTTTGTCTTCAATATTGTACAAACATTTTCTTCTTACTGCATAAAGTCAGTAAGTCTTAATGATATCGCTTTAATGTGGTGTAGTAAAACATTATTTTTTTCAGTGTAGTTTCTCCCTAATCATGGGAAGAAGGCGTGAGTTTATATATTTCGTCTATTCAAACGAATGTTACAAATAGATGTTCTTTCAAATTAAACAAATATAAACTTTATTATAATGGATTTAAGTTGATTTCAGAGTGACTAGCGCTATTGAAAACTTATAAAAATGTTTGTTTTTTTTAAGTTGTAGCACAAACTGACTTAAAATGAATTAAACTTATTTTTCCATAAACTCATATTTGTTATGTGTATTTGTTTTTGAAGCTAAACTAAAGTAACGAGGATTAAGATCCCTCAGTGCCACAAAAACTAGATTCGCCAACCATACCCATCGAGCATCCCATAAAATAATATGGCGACCGAGATATCCCCATAAAATTGTATCAAATGCACACTCACAGGTAAAGTATTAGGCAGGACGCACACCTGCGACACAGCCGCTGCTTACGTCAGCAGCCCCCCGCAATTTATGAAATCCATTGTGTAACTCGCCTTTTGTGACATTGTCATATGTGTGAGCTGAGTGAAAAATTATAAGGAATACTGGTTCGTTTCCTGTGTTTGTTCGATATACATCCCATATGGCATCCCTACTTGATTAAGGCTGGATTTCTATTAACTTACAGGCTGTTTTTATTGGTGAATAATAATTATAAATGCCGCACGGGTCGATCGATCAGGTTAAGCTACGCTTGATGCGGTCGGACTGTGGATGGGTCACCATCTTTACATACAGAGACCTCTCCTCACCTCGAAAAGCACGTTAAGCCGTTCATCCCGGCTGTCATTCGTTGACTGACAGTTGCTTCGGGTCGTCAGTAGCCCGAAAGTCTGACTTGCAGTCTTACCAAAGGGTTCTGTGATATGGGTTTGGTTTCCGCACTGTGTTTTAACCTTTTAACCGCCCGGCTTCATATCAGTTGTCGTGCCCCCAGCACCCGGCACGGATTGTCCGAAAGGGTTACCGCTGCCCCGGAACATAAAGGGCTAAGGAAGGAACACGGGAGGGTTTTAGTCAGTAAGAGTCTGACACTCCCTTCTGCTCCATCCAGAGCGGGAGGGGACATTTGATGAATTCCCATCCTCAAAAAAAAAAAAAGCACCCGGTACAGTAATTCGATTTTTTTTTCAAAAATCCTGTTAAATTCTACAGCGTAATTAATAAAAAAAAAAACAGAGTAAAAGAGCGATCCTGGCGAAATGGACACGAAAATATTTGTCGGATTAATACGACGTATGTAATTGCATACTGCACCGGCTGACGTCATCACGTAAACGCCAGCTGTTGCTGAAAACCTGGGGCTCTGTTTCGCATAGGGTCGTAGCATTATGCTGAGCGACGCCCATTTTGCGTAGATGTGACGTATATTTTCCGCCAAGTTGTATTTTTTTTTGTGTTGTGTTGTTTCGTACGTATTTTCTTTCTTTCTTGATATATGAGAACTATAAATCCCAGCAGACACTTCAGGGAATACACACAGGAAGATATGATGAAAAGGACCACACCCACACAGCCCGTCAATCCACCTGATCTACTGACGAATAATAATAACAGTTCTCAGCGGAACATGTTGTTACGTGCTAACTGCTAATTGGAACAGACTGGAACTGTTATAGCGAGCTGTTACGGGTTACCCCTCTCTATAGTGAAGCTTTGAGAGCCGTTCAGACCCGTCCCGGCCCGTTCAGAGTTGTTTGCGGTCGAGGGTTAGGAGTGGGAGAAAAATACGCTGAATAGTATCTGTTTATTTTGGTAAAGCGGTACTTGCGTAACACAATATCTGAAGCAGTCTTACCAAGGAGTATCGTATATTACCCAGTAACTGGGTTGTGGAGGTCAGATAGGTAGTCGCTACATGTGAAATAAAATTCAGCTGCATCCAGTTAGCCTGAAAGTTGATCCCAACATAGTTGGGAAAAGGCTAGGCAGTTCAACAACATTCATTGCGTTATTTACAGGTTGAGCAGACAAATTTTTCGAACAAGATGCATGAAGAAGCCTCCTCGTGTAGCGCAGTTTGTTCCGCCAGTTACTCAACTGAACCGAGCGCTCGAGGCATCCTGGACAGTCACACCCAACTCCTTATTTGTCTGGCCAATTCTTCCCTTGTGGTGGTAGGGCTAACGCCCGCCTGGTTTGCGACCACCCTCCCATCGGAGTCCGGCGTCAAGCAGCCTGCTGTGTTTCTTCGATACGCGGGAGTTCCAGTGCCTTAGGCATCTTCTGGGCACGCTCGTTCCATCATAAACCTCATACATCGCTTTCCATCAGTCGTGATCGAGGTCAAGATTTTTTTTTATTGCCCTTTCAGCAATAAAAAAAAACATATGAAGTAATGGTAACAATATCCTTCAAATTATTCAGATTGATAGTGTGTAACGTAATTAAGGCGTTGACTACAGGGCAAAGGACTTTGTCTCCCGTTTCTAAAAAATGCTATTTGCATGTGTAATCACAAGAAAAATCTTTGGACAGAATCCCTTAATTACTTATCATAACGTAACATATCGCCTTGCTGCCCCAAAGGGTAGGGCAGAGGTGTTCAATCGATCTGTCTAGCCTTTTCCCAACTATATTGGGGTCGGCTTCCAGTCTAACCGGACTCGTTCTAGGACATACCGGTTTCCTCACGATGTTTTCCTTCACCGTTTTAAGAGCAGTGGTGATGAAATAACTTATACAAAGTAAAGTGCCTGCTTGGGTTTGAACCTGTTTGACCTACAACTCGTAGATCGTGGTAGTTACCACTGAACCACCACTGGTCTCCAAAACACCGCCTAACATCTAAAAAAAGAACAGTCAAAAATATTAACAACAAAACAATCTCTTTACAATTAACAGATATAAGCTGTCAGCTCGTTTGTTAGCCGGCATCTCATAAATCATGGCGCCAACCAACATGGCGGAGATTAAGCGCCGGTCCAAGTTTTAATCTCTTGAAACGAGATTACGTGACTATGAAACAACTTACAAATACTGATGGAGGCTTATTACGACGTTTTCGCCTTTCTTCAGATTTCCCTTAAGGACCAGCGGCCATTTTTGCGGTAAAAATGATACCGGTAAACAAGTTATGCGGCTTTTTCGTTTGGATAAAAGTATTTCTTATTTTATATTGAGTAGAAGAAATGTGGAAAGGGACTCGTGGCTGAATAATTAGCCCCTCGGCTCGATCCATGGTTATAGTGGTGACCATCCATAGCTTAGACCCCAACGTGCCTTAGAAAACACACACACAGCAGTTAGTACCTATTAAAACATACTTAAGGGGAAAGCGCTCTAAGGTAGCCCGCGAAATTCAAATTTTCTTACGATTTTTGCAATTTGCAGCTCAGTGTATGGGTGTACGTTGATTAAAATATGTTTCGCGACTGTAACAAATAAGTATTTACAGAATTATAATCATTAGAATGAGTAATACAACTTGTTAAGTTATGATAATCCTAAATGTCAAGATTTCATGAAATAGTCATTCAATAGGATTACTCGGTCTTAGAGAGTTGTATTGATGACTTTTAATGATTTTAATTCTGTAAATTCATATTTGTTGAGGGGCCCGTGGCTAAATAATAACGGCCGCACAGTTCGATCGATCAGGTTAAGCTACGCTTGCCGTGGTTGGTCTGTGGACCATCTTTACATACCGAGACCCCTTCGTGCCTCGGAAAGCACGTTAAGCCGTTGGTCCCGGCCGTCATTCGTAGATCTTTGACAGTCGTTACGGGTAGTCAGAAGCCCAAAAGTCTGACAACCAGTCTTACCAAGGGGTATTGTATTACCCAGTAACTGGGTTGTGGAGGTCAGATAGGCAGTCGCTCCATGTAAACTACTGGTATTCAGCTGCATCCGGTTAGACTGGAAGCCGACCCCAAAATACTTGGGAAAAGACTAGGCGGATGAATTACATATTTGTTACGGTCGCGAATTGTATTTTAATAAATGTACAACTTAATACTGACCAGCAAATTGCAAAAAACGTAAGAAAATTTGAATTTCTCGGGCGAGCCTGGCGCTTTCGTCTTATCTCGCGGATTGATTGATCCGCGCCCTTGTTACCAAGTTATTCGTATACACTTAATTTACTTTCCTTAAGGAAAAAGCCAGGAACTGTGAACTGTGAAGGATCCTTGAAAGGTCAAAGGTCATTTTTCTTTTGATAAATTAAACTTTAATGTTCCATGTCGAGGGCTTCATAGCTAATGGGCGTATAGAAAAAAGTTTAATTTTACAGGAGGGACAAAAATGTGAATAACATTAAAACTAGTTCATTTATCAGGCTGTTATTTGAGACAAGTATCTTTCTAGGCAAAATAAGTATTCTGGTAGGGCTTTTCAAGTTTTCGCACCCGTCATTTTTGAAATATGGTCGTCACGCCTCTTTGTTTAAATCAAAACTGAAAAAAAACTTCGTAAATGTAGGCAAAATATAGGTACTTTGAGACGTACAAAAACACATTCTTCTTTATTTGGAAAGACCGTCATATTTAAATAGTTTTATAATTCACAAAGAAACAGTTTCATATAAAAAATTAAAATGTTTATTGCATCATCTTAAATAACTTTTAAATCTAGTTACAATCAAATCAAATCAATTTTATTTGTGTAATATAGGTAGTGAATACAGGAATGGGGAGAATCCTTTAAGCAAATAGTTTGCTTGTGTTAGGATGCTCCACCCCTCCCCAGGTTATAATCCTTGGCAAGCGTAGCTTAACCTTCGATCAAATCCACCCGTACGGCTGGTATTACCCAGCCGCGAGTTCCTCTTGATAAGTTAAACAACTACAACAAAATAAAATGTTGTTTTCCAATATTAACTGCACCCCGTTCGTAACATTTAGGAGTTTTCGAAGATCATCGGTTAGAAATATATTGCACAGCCCGTCTTATAATCCACCGATGGGTGTATAAGATACGAGATATATCCAAAGATTTGTGGCCCATAAATATTGTGGCCAAGCAATTGAGAAAATCAGGGACAGTCTTGATATTCAAATAAACAAACATTATTTTTTTTAAATACTAGCTGATCCCGCAAACGTCGTTTTGCAAAAAAAAAATAGATAGTAGCCGATTCTCAGACCTACCCGATATGCACACAAAATTTCATACAAATCGTTCCAGCCGTTTCGGAGGAGTATGGTAACTAATACTGTGACACGAGAATTTTATATATTAGATAAAATAAAACAGTTTTCAGCCTAGTTCGAGTAAATTACTTACTCGAACTAGGCTGAGAATGGTTTAATTTTTTTATGAATTTTTCGTCGTCGTGATTACGATGTTGGGAGAAAATATTTCAGTTTGATGGTCTGTACAGTGTACACTTTTAAATATGACCACACCCTTCTGATACATGCTGTAAACGTGTTTTTTTTATGACTTCAAGTTAAGCATCAATTAGTTTACATTTACAGGTAGTAAACTTTGATCAAAAATAGCACTAGATTAAGGATTAGAGCAAAAACACATCGCTAAAGTGGCTGCAATTGCATATAACTTGATTATAAACCTTAAGTTTCAAAAATAAAGTTTATTATCGTTTGCAATATATTTACCACTTTGATTGAAAAGTGAACGTATTTTTTTTAATAAAAACAATAATTTTTATGGAAATATAGAACATAATTTCGAAGCAATAAGTTTGAAAGAACTATGTTGCAAAATAAGACCACAAAATTATTTTTGGTCTTATTTTTGCAGCCGTTTTTGATGCGCTCATCGGAAATCTAATGCTAAGTTGATCGAAGGTAGCAAAACCGATACAAAACCTATCCAAGATATTAGCAAAATACCTGATTACCAAGCAGTTTTTTTACACTTCTCTGTATGCAAAAAAGCACATACAGAAATCACATTCAAGATAAAATTTTAAAATTATCTTGGTCTTCTTACACTGCATATTACAGCTAAAGCATATCAAAGTCCATCACTAACCTTGGCTCCGTTTTTCAAACTTCGGTACGGACAGTATACAAAACTCAATGAAGTAGTTTGAATGCCCAAGCTTATTGAGAGGTCATGAGAGCTGTTTCCTGTTGCACTAATGGATGAAACATTGAACAGTAACTGCAAGTAAGATAGGGTCTTCAAAATAGTTGGAACTTCATGGAACATTAAATTAGTAAGCGATAATACTAACCAAGTTACCTCACATAAAATCCTCATAATATAATGTTTGGACTTTAAAAGAAACCATGACCTCTCAGTTTGTTTCGGCGTTTCTTCTCAGGAATCAGTCAGCTAGGAAATGCCGACGCCAATTTATTTTAAAATATTGACTAACAATATACAAGGTTATTTGGAAAACACCAGCAACCTCTTAAGAGCTCATTGTACTCATCATTATGAACAACTTTTACTATGATGCCAAACCTGAAATCGCGAAAAAAAATCTGCTGTTCCTACATTTTGACTAGTTACACGAACATAAATGTAGGGAACAGCTGATTTTTTTCTGCTGGGACTCAGGTAATTATGTAACACACTAACAATAGCTTTAATTTGACAGCTCAACAACATTTGTTCCCTAAGAACTTTTCCATAAGAGATTTGTTGTTATGGAACAAATCTAACTTGGAAAGATTTTATTAATGATTCCAATGATTACTATATTTATGTAAATACGGACCTGTATAGTCGCGAATCATATTTTGATCAAGATACAACATGACACTGACCTGCAAATTACAAAAAATGCAAGAAAAATTGAATTTCGCGGGTTATAACTACGCGTTCACCCTAAGGTAAATAAATTTTAGTTCATTTTGGAACCAAAGATAATTCAGCCTATTTAAAAAAGAGTGAAATATGGCCCGCGGATTCCTTTTGGCATGAAGTCTCTTTAATGAGATTAAAAAAGCGCACATCTCCGACTAGTAAATAGTTAGATATCTGTGGCATTATCGCACTAGTGCAGTAACGTAAAGTAAAAAGCACGCGTTTTTAATACACTGCATTATGGATTTAAAGCGGTTCAATAAGAGCAACTTTATGAGCGAGTGTGTTGAAAAATAAATTCATTTTATGTTTTTTTTTTTGTGGGGTCATCGACTGCAGTTAGCGTATTCATTTGAAATATGTTTAAAAAAAAAACTATTTTTTGTGTAATCTTTACAGACGTGATTGGTATCGATATCTAATCACCATAAAACATATTTTCTCAAATCATACTTCAAGTAACAAAGCTACCATCGGTAGTTACCCCTAAAAAAAAAACAAAATTATGTTTATTACCCGAATACGGCGAAGCAAAAAGGAGAGTTATGTTTTTTTTTTTATTTTATAGTGTTAACATCGACCCCGCAACGTCTTCAGTTTCGCTAGCTAATCTAATTTCACTCTGTATATTTTAGTGTTAGAATGTACGTTGTATTTAAGATTTCTTAATAAATAGTGTAAGTAATATATAATAAAAAAACAAACCATCCTTTTGTCATGTTTTAGAATCATGTCCCATAATCCCAACCCACTATGGTCGCCCCAACCATTAATGTTGTCACCGGGCCCCCGGGACCCCGCATAGACGGGCCCTTACGTTTTATATGAACGTTATTTGGACCCTCAGAGCCGAATTGTGGTCCTTATGAAAAGATGTCGCCTTGCGGTAGGAATTCATGTTCATGTCGAGATTTTAACTGAGATCTAATACGATGGGTGTTGGTTATAGCTGTGGAGTATGTTTTGATCGGAAAGCTGTTTTTTGTCTGATCCCCTGAACTCCCCATCCACCCCCCCCCCCCACGCCCCGCCCCCCCCACGATCGCTCTCTAGATCTTCTTCTGTTTTAAACTCGTGTCTTATCCACTATAAACTTTTTCATTCCGGTGATCCGGTAGGAGAATCCGAAATTAAATGTTGGGTGATAAAAATACAAAGACACACACGACTTTTGTTTTTGAAAAATAATAATTGGATAAGCTTGATGTACTCATTTACAGCACTCATTTTCGGGAAGGAATTCTGATGTTGGAGAAACGCAGGACCAAGTGCGTTGAAGTCGAAGGAGTGTAGAAAAATAAAAACATATTTTTTAAGGTAAATGCGAAGTGGTAGACCGCGAAATTCAAATTTTCTTACGTTTTTTGCAATTTGCAGGTCAGTGTCAGGTTGTATCTTGATCAAAATATGATTCGCGACTATAACAGGTACGTATTTACAGAATTACAATCATTAGAATCATTAATACATCTTCCTAAGTTAGATTTGTACCTGTTTTAGTCGCGAATCAAATTTTGATCAAGATACAACCTGACACTGACCTGCAAATTACAAAAAACGTAAGAAAATTTGAATTTCGTGGTCTAACACTTCGCACTCACCTTAACTGAAAATCGCAGTCTTTCATTGTCAAGCCGAGAACTTTTCACCTTACCCTCATATTAATAAAAATTAATATTGATGCCCAAATGCAATTAACATGCGGACAAATTGGTGTTAGGCATTTTTTTTTAATGCGGTAAATATATTGGTCACGTGACGGTCGAACAATTGACAGTAAACATTCTCACTACTTCGACGATCGAACTAATGAATCGAACTAGTGAGAACAAACGGTAGCTTCTATATCTTAGTCAATTATCTCTTTTTTTATTATTATGTTTATCCCTTACCCCCTTAACACAAACGTTTTTCATGCCGTGAACAACTATGGCTTATACGCCGAGTGTCGGTCGTCAGTGTTGTATGCATCACTATGAAAGTTTGTTGACAGAGACGTTTTTTCTACGGCGCGGTTTATCCGCCGTACCGTGATGAAACCGTGCCGTTCACAAAGGGCCTTACTTAGTACAAAACAAAGTCTCTTTTCGTGTGATCGCTTAGTTCTTCTAAAGTACTCGATGGATTTTGATGCGGTTTTCGCTAACATTTACAGACTTTATTCCGAAAAGTCTATGTGTATAATACACTAATATTCAATTCAGATATAGCAAATCTTTTCGGTCAAAGAGTCTGTCAGTTAGACAGATAGTTGAAGCTAGTTTCCCATTCCAAAACGTACATCTCTATGGAGAAGAGTGAGCAAGAAACTCCAACGACACAGCAAGGTAAACACATCATCTTGTAAACAAAAGGAACGAGTGTTGAACACCACGCTGGCTTTGTACTCCTTAAGCCTTATCCATTTTGGAACAGGCTCCTCAAGAGAACCATCCCTTACGATGTTATCAGCGAAACTCATGGGAGTTAATATTATATCGTGTTATGATCCACTTGCTTATACAAAAATCATCATCATTTCAGCCGAAAGACGTCCACTGCTAAATAAAATAATAGCCTCCCCGACCGATTTAGGTCACGGTGGCCAATCTCAACGGAGATTAGCCAGGTACGCAGGAGATATTTATAGTGCACAAGTGTGCGCGAAGACACAGGTGCACTCCCTCTTCCCTCACTCTCATAGTCTGATGGGACGGCAATCCGACACGACCGGAGAGAGATCAGGCGCAGGACCAACGGCTTTACGTGCTTTCCGAGGCACGGGGGTATTAAACCGCACTGCTAAATATAGGCTTTCCGAAAAAACCACTTCGACCGGTTCTGTGCTTCTCGCATACAGCGGATTCCTGCAGCCTTCACCAGGTCGCTGTTCCTGGAGGTCTTCCTTCGCTACTTCTTCCAGTACGCGGTCGCACTCTATCGGCCCCATACGTGTATAAAAAGTGCACCATCATCTGCCTAGCCTTTTCCCAACTATGTTGGAGTCGGCTTCCAGACTAACCGTATGCAGCTGAATACCAATATTTTACATGGAGCGACTGCCTATCTGACCTCCACAATCCAGTTGCTGGGTAATACGATACCACTTGCTAAGTCTGGCAGAGCTCGTTCAGACGATACGCTCCCGCTAAGCGTACGCCACGCCCGTCAGCACCCGCGTCTAACTCGCATTGAAAGTTATGTATAATTTGAGTCTTATGACACAACAATAGATCTCTTCTCTCTTCTTCTTCTCTTTTTCTGAATTTTCTTTTTGTTTGCACGTATTTCTGTGACAAATAAATTGCATTTGCCGAAGTGCAACCGCACACGCCACGCGCCCGCCTCGCTCCCGTCTCATGCCAACCCCGCGCTCACCCCGCGCACGCGCTGCACCCACTCCAGATGTGACATCTCACGTTGTGACACTGGAAGTCACTAGGTCCAGTGAACGAAGTAGTCCAGCAAATAGTAGTATAAGCGGGTGCGACGCGTAACGATGCGTGCGCTGCCTTTTTGAGTGGCGAGCACGGGTATAAGGTTGGCAAAACACGTGTGCGGGTCCAGTGCGTGGTCGGCGCGTGGTCGGCGCGTGTTACCTGCAAACACCCATATGATCTGACTGGTCTGGTATATATAAAAAGTGCATCTGTTTAATTTTGGGCCAGAATAAGAATTTAAGTAGACGTCCTGATAACCGCTAAGGACCTCTAATAAAACAGTTGAACTTATTCATTTTATCTTTTTGAAAAACCTGGTGTCCCAATCTTCAACTATAAGTAATCGACCGACATTAATAATTCAAATATTTTTAGATTCCAAAAGTTCACATTTGACATATTTTATTTAAAAAACGTTAACCCCAATATATAATATAACCCCAATTCAATACTTTCTAATAAATTACTTTAACCCTAAAATCCGAAAGTTTTTACATTTTTTAAGTCGTCTCTCCCTAGGCAGTAGGAGAATATTTCATTTTTAGGGTTCCATACACCCAAAATTATATATTTTGTTAATTACGGATGAGACATACAATCACAAAAAATCCATACAGTATTTAGTAACATCATCATCTGCCTAGCCTTTTCCTAACTTTGTTGGGGTCGGCTTCCAGTCTAACCGAATACAGCTGAACTTTATATGGTGCCAGTCTGACTGCGACCTCCATTACCCAGTTACCGGGTAATACGATACCCCTTGGTAAGAATGGTTGTCAGACTTTCAGGCTTCTGACTACCCGTAACGACTGTCAAAGATCCATGAATGACAGCCGGGATCGACGGCTTAACGTGCTTTCCAAGACACGGAGGGGTATCTATATGTAAAGATGATCACCCATCCACGGACCAACCGCGGCAAGCGTAGCTTAGTCTGATCAATCGACCCGTGTGGCTGATATTATAGCCACGGGATCTGTTTGTCTGTATGTTACATTTTCACGCCTAAACCACTGAACGGATTTCGATAAAATTTGGTAAGGAGATAGATGGCATCTTGAAGAAGGACATAGATTACTTTCAGTCCCGTTAGCACGTTCCTGCGGGATAATTCCCGACATCCACGCGGGCGAAGCAGCGGGCAGAAGCTAGTACTTTACAATATCCTACTAATAATATATTTATGTAAATGTTTGGATGTTTGTTACTCAATCACGCAAAAATGGTTGAATGGATTTGAATGAAATTTGGCACACAGATAGTTGTCCTGGGAGTCCGACCTCCACGCAGGCGAAGCCGCGGGCAAAAGCTAGTATAATACTATAAATTCAGAAGTAACTCTGTCTGTTTGTTACCTTTTCACGCCTTAATGGCTGAAGGGATTTGGATGAAATTTAGCACAGAGCTCACATTACATGATCACATGATTAATTCATGTGAGGGTGTGTTCGTGCGTTGATTGTTTCATGTTTCATTTGATTACATGATCTGAAAAAAATTTGTTGGTACGGACCCCTTAGGTAGAGCTAATATGACTCGCACTTAGCCGGTTTCATTTTTTTCCAGCTCTGTCGATATCTCGATATCTCTGGGGCCGGTGATCGATAGCTATCGGTGAATATTTAAATATTTGTCAACGAAGACAAATTGTAGTCGAGCCGTAGAACGAGCACATGTCGTTAGGGATGGGACAGATGTCGATAAAAAATAATAATTAGGTTTTCGTGTAAAGATAAAGGATTTGATAAAGAATGCCTGCTAAACAATTTATTATTTAGAATCATTTGCTAAGTAGGCTAAATAAAGATTTTCCAGTCGTATAGTTTTGTGACGGTGCGTTGTGCGGTGCTTCGACGCGATTTTGTTATTGTTGCTCAATGAGTTCATACGGTACCCACTTTCAGCTTTTTATCTTTCCAATTTGAAGTAAATGAATCAGTATCGATTTATCACTTACGTTGAAGGCTGCTGCAAGTTCCAACGTAGTTTGAGATGAATCGGCTGCCACTATGGTTTTCAATTCATTGTTATCTACGGCCGGCCACGGGGCTCATTGTTGAGATCAAAATTTCCAGAACGGAAGCGATCAAAGCAAAAGCTGACCGTGCGTTCAAATGCGGTACCGTGTCCATACACGTCGTTAATATTGCGTGCTTTCTGTGCTGCGTTGATGCCCCGACTGAACTCGTATTAGAAAATAGCGCGCACTTTCGATTTTTCCATGGTTATAAAAACAACGATATATTAAAAAAAATAGAACGGCGGGAAAACAAATAAACAATTGATTTTGAAAAACAAAACGTCATGCTGTATTGAAAAATTAATTTGAATTTTGAATTCTAAATTAAATGAAAGATATCGATCTTCACAATAGCTAGTATCAAAAATCGGTAAGGTTCAAAATTCATAGGTTACCTAATAATAACCTATAATCTAGCAAATTCATTGATTCAATAAAAAAGCTCATTACAGACTGCTTTTTAGATGAATTCAGGATTCTACTACATTCAGTAATTACACTAGTTCAAGGAAAGAGTATTACTGCGAAATTGTCCCACAAAATCCTACTTTAATTAATTTATCGTTTCAAAGAAGACTACTTGAAAGAAAAATATATAATTATCTGCGTGTTAATTATAATATATAATCTTTTATGTATAAAGCTAGATTTAAGTTTAATTAATACAATATTTAATTCTGAAAGTTCCTAATTTACGTGATATTATTTTAGTTTTAAGTTATGTTGCTGCGCCCTAACAGAGTCATGTACTAACTAATTTAAGCCTAGCATGTAACTATTGTTGTGTACACACGGCTACACATCAAGCTATACATTTCGGGCAGCGGGATTGCCCGAAAGGGTTACCGCTGCCCCGGAACACAAAGGGCTAAGGAAGGAACACGGGTGGGTTTTAGTCAGTAAGAGTCTGACACTCCCTTCCGCTCCACCCAGAGCGGGAAGGGTCATTTGATGATTTCTCATCTTCAAAAAAATAAAAAAAGGGCTACATTTCCAGTTTTAGCTGACCTCGCACTGTATAGGTTTTTCGTACAATCAGAAGTCAGCTTATACTGCTTATATATGGCTCGATGTGTAGCCGTGCGTACATTGTGAATTAAAATAAATAAATAAAAGCAAATTTTGTTTTACCTCCTAACGGGACTAGAAGTTGTGTAGATTAAGATGAAAAATGCTACACCTACGAAATGTCAAGAGCACTTATGACGAGTTATTTAAAACACACCAAAGACAAAGACGTTTTTTGCTTCAGATATACATAAATTCCCAGTAAAGCAGAGGAAAAATCTCTGAAGGGCTCTGAAGAGTGTCGACAGATTTTTTCCTCGTGATGATGCATGCAGAGCTAAGTACCTACTTATTAGTACCTAGGGGCGCCCAATCACAAAAACAGGCTCGCTCGCGCCTAGGCTTCCCCTAGCCATGTAACTCTCGGGGCAATAACGTTAGCTTGCGTGTGAGTTGTGCGTCCACAAGGAGGAAAACAAAATAATCCTCCAGTTATTCCCTTAGGACACCCACGGGACAAGATGGATTGGTTCTAATCTACTACCCGGAAACCAAACGAGCTCCAAATGTCAAACAGAAATAATACATCTACATCATTTATCGATATTTTCCCGTGTCACATCACTAAACTGGAACCCGGCTAAAGCCAATCCATGTGATCTGTTGTTCTCAATATGAGCGATTACAATTCCGATTGTACTTTATGTTTATTTAGCAAATTGTTTAATATCGAAGCGATTGTATTGTTGCTCGCTTAACGTAAGCCGCTTTGCATGGGAAAATGTATTTCAGTGAATTTACTCGAACAGAACATAAATAAATACACGCCTATGTTTCCTGGATGTATAAGCAGCCCTGGATTTACGCCTAGGCACGCAAGGCACCGCCCTAGGAGCCCAGCCAGCCTAGGGGCCTGCCTGACCGCAGGCGGACGGAGAACAGTGGTGGGCCAATGGCGTGTTCAAGTCCCATGTAATATTGAGCTTACCATAAACCGGCAAATCTAGGATCCGGGCTGCTACTGAAAACTCAATAACACTTTGCCCAACCCGAGAATCGAACCCAGAAGAGTTAAAGAGTTTTTCTCAACAGTAACAGTTTTAACCACTAGACCAATGTAGCAGTACCTACATACTCTAATCTCTAGGTAAAACGGTAAAAATCAGGAAACCTATACATAACATTAGTTTCTCATAAGTATTTTTGTGTTACTTACAATTTTGTGGATGTTTATCTGAAAATAAATAAATAATCTTATATATAAAATTCTCGTGTCACAATGTTCCTTCCCGTACTCCTCCTAAACGGCTTGACCGATTCTCATGAAATTTTGTGAGCATATTGAGTAGGTCTGAGAATTGGCCAACATCTATTTTTCATACCCCTTTTTTTTTTGCAAAATGACGTTTGCGGGGTCAGCTAGTAACATATAGAATTTTTACAAGATATAATCCAACAAACTCCAAAAACATTTCCGATAAGTTTAAAAACTAAAAGCCGACTGCTGAAAAGGATGAAACAAGAAATAACCTTCCCGTGGTCGCATGCTACCAGGGCTTATAAGTATGTTAGTACAGCGGCATGCGACTACGGGAAGGTACTTTCTTGTTTCATCCTTGTACGATTCTGTAACCATCTCACCGTGAAAACTTACTTATTTTATATTTAATTATTTTGGGGCTTATTTCAGTAATATTTATATTTTTGAAATATGCTAATTAAGCCCTTTCATTTGATATCCAACAAGGCACTATCCCAAAATATTTATTTCTAAATTCATAACTTTATGTCCTCTAGAGGGCGCCGTATTAAATCTAGTGTGACATTACATATAGCCTATAACTAGCGGACGGTCAAGAAGCTTCTAACGATACCTTATTCGTCAAAATATGACAAGTAGTTTAGAAGTTATGAGGCAACAGATGAACATACATACAAACCGGTCAAAATCATAACCCTCCTTTTTGCATCACCGTAGTTGGGTAAAAATACACCCAAAGATCATCCAACAAAGAACGAGATGAGAGTATCAAGCATCAAGTTGATTGTCTAAGTTCTCAAGTTGGAGTCGGTTAGAAAGAAATTTGAAGAATAAACCTGGCTAAGTATTATAATTAAGTTCTAACTCATCAATCACTCGCTCGCCATCTGTCGGTCGGAAACTGGAGCTGGAGGGTATTCATAGCCTGGTGGGGGTTAAATAGTAAATTGTGTTACGTTTCTTTAAAATGTTGTGTGGATAATCAAAGAGGTAGGTTAATAATTTAATCTGAGGGGCAATTCTCGTATTTTTAAGAACGTTCACAGTCCGATCTCAGTCTTAATCTGTCAAAAATACCTCTAATTTCCCTATACTTTTGACATTGATTGTCTAGATTTTGAACGTTTTTAATTACGGGAATTGGCCTTCTGATTTTAGTTCACTTTCTGAAGAACGGCTAACGGCTGTACCGATTTGATTCAAAAACTGAAAATGATGATTCTATGGGGTTTTTTTTATGAATTATTGAAATTTGGAAAGCACAACGTCTGCCGGGTCAGTTATTTAATAATAAAAATTATAAACTGGATACTTTCTCACAACAACTACCTATCTCGGTTTATGCCTTGGAGCATTCAGTAATTTTTGTGCCTTAGCGTTTCTTATACCATTGCAAAACAAGCATTGAATTATTGTAATGTCACTTGTTTATTTTCTTCAAGTAGTGTCTGCAAAATCTTACTAGTTATCATCACTTATTATTCTTTTCTGTGTGTTTCAGTTGCGTTATGTTTTACTGCAAATATTAATATTTGTTTTCTTTCTTTCTTTTTTTTACTTCTGACTATCACTACCTTTTCGAATTCAGCATTTCATACGTACCTATTTGTTTTTTTTTTTTATAAAACTTATTAAATCTGAAGATTTTCCACAATAATTCGCCAATCATCACTAACAATATCGTCACCGCTCACTGAATTGGCTTAAACAACAATTAATGAAAGATATAAGTAGATATTTGCTGTATTACTTACTTAAATATTCCTTACCCAAGCGCACACTATGAATACGGCCAACCCAAACAGTTTACCTAGTAACTCATGAGGAACTTTTGTCGACAGATGTATTCATCTAATTGATTATTCTTGTTGTGAAATTCAGGTAACTTTCCAGTACATTGACTATTCAGGACTTCAGTGCTTCACATGCGAGCTTGGGGTGCCTTTGTATGGAAAAGATGGAAGTTTTAGCGTGTGTAACAAAGGTAAGCGTGCCGCTATTGAATAGGATATAGGTAGACTATAGATACAGACATAAGTGTACTTCATATACTTATGTAGTTCCTGAGTATATCTTGAGTCTCTTTGACAATTCAAAAGCGCCTATAAATGGTTAAATTGAAATTAATATTTTAAGTTTTCTTGGACATTACTGTTATCTGTCCAAAATAAACTCAGGAAAAATTTTTAAGGAAATGCCACCAGATTTATTGCTGTACAAGAATCTTATGGCGCGTGGCCAAAATTGGACCTATAGGCCGACCGCTTAATTGAGACGTTGCCTGAGGTAGCTGCGCGGTGCGGGAGGGGTGATAGTTGTCACAAGTTGACGAATCACTGAGCTCTCCCATCACGTCACCACACGCCTCCCGCACCGCGCTGCTACATATAGGCAACGTCTCAGTTAAGCGATAGGCCTATAATGCCGCCATCTTGTTTTTAAATACATTTCAAAAATTTTGTTGACCCCCGTAGCAGTAGGTATATTTCGTAGGTCCCTGTGACATTTGGTGTATAACTCAAACAAATATAATGTTCTTTATTACTCATTCACTCACCAAAATGAATGAACAAATAAAAAAATTAAATGACGCCATATTTCTTATGGAAACGAGCCGAGAAATGGAGACGGACGCGGTGTTATGGGGGTTTGTACTCTAGTGATAGATAAGCGAGCATAAGCTAATGCTATAAAAATCATGGGCTTCTTGTAGAAAAGGCTTGCTCGAAATATTGGAAGAAAGCGCTGATTATAGTGGATAAGACACGAGTTTACAATAGAAGAAGATCTAGCGGGGGATCCAGGGGAGTGGAGGGGGTTTCAGGGGATCAAACCGGAATAACTCAAACTAAACAAGTCCATTTGTTTCTTGGCTTATTTGACAGCCTTTTTTATTTACTCATATCGAAAGCCGGGTCCTAACCAAAAGCAATCATCGCGCTCTTATAAATAAACTAGCTTCTGCTCGCGACTTCGTACGCGTGAAATTTATTGTTCCCCCGACCCACCCCGTCGCATCGCATCGCCCCGTCTACGCTATTACTTTTTTTTTCTAACTTTTTTCTTTTTGCTGAGTTTCTAAGGGACCTAGTGTGATGTGAAATATAGTAATAATAATAAATAATAGCCTATAGCCTTTCCCAATTGTTGGGCTATCAAAAGCAAACAGAGTTTTTTTTTAATCCGACTGATAGTTCCAGAAATTAGTGCGTTCAAACAAACAAACTCTTCAGCTTTATTATTTGTATTAGCTTCTGCCCGCGACTTCGTCCGCGTAAATTTTTTTGTTTCCCCGACCCACCCCGTCGCAACGTGTCACCGGCCTGCGCTATTACTTCGTTTTCATTTGGCGAAAACTTCAGACTTTTTTCTTTTTGCTCAACTCCTAAGGGTCCTAGCGTCAAGTTTAATAGTATATAGCCTTCCTCAAGAACTGGGCTATCAAACGCAAAAATATTTTAAATCCGACCAATACTTCCAGAGATTTAGAGCTTTCAAACAAACAAACTCTTCAGCTTTATAATATAGTTCCTGAGATTAGCGCGTTCAAGCAAACAAACTCTTCAGCTTTATAATATTATATATAATACTAGCTGACCCCGCAAACGTCCTTTTGCAAAAAAAAAAAATAGATAGTAGCCGATTCCCAGACCTACCCGATATGCAAAACACACAAAATCACACACAATATTTCACACAAATCGGTCCAGCCGTTTCGGAGGAGTATGGTAATTGGTAACTAACACTGTGACACGGGAATTTCATAATATTAGATATATAAGTATAGATAGATATTATGATATACTCGGGCGATCACTCAAATCGCACGGTGACATATCAAGCTATACACATTGTACGAAAAGCCTATACAATGCGAGGTCAGCTAGTCGCCTATATCAAAATAAATATTATTTAAAAGTGACGATTCGCACATTTCGGGCGAGTAAATTCGTGCGAATCGTATAATAAGTCGAAAATGTGCTTGCAGTGTGCCATCGCCTTTAATTTAATACAGTGAATTTAATTAATAAATTAGCAACGGCTATTGTATATCACCTCCGCGATATGAAAAGACAGGTTATGATAAAAACACCGCAAGGGGGCTGTAGAAAATAATCTATGTGTATTTTGGGAGACTTAAAATTTTATTGTTAGTTTTACAGTTAGTTTTTAGTGTTTCGTTAATAGCGTTTAGTAATATCGAAGGGCCCTTGACCACAAAGTAATTAAAATTTAACTTTTCATCAATTATTTGAATGCCTATGAGATTCAAATCATCATCTGCCTAGTCTTTTCTCAACTATGTTGGGGTCAGCTTCCAGTCTAACCGGATGCAGCTGAATACCAGTAAGGTCACACGGGGCGAAAGCAACTAAAAAAAATAATATTGAAACTGTGCTTCCCTCCATCATGAGCTACTTAAATAATAGGGATATTCTAATTAACGTACTTCATTGCACAGCTTTCGATGAAAAGTTTCGACATAAATTAAGTTACAAATAGACTTTGGTTTTTCATTAATTTGCAATCACCCCACTTTGGGGTAAATGTGACTATTCGTTATAACCCTGTTATAATCTGCCTATCGATTCTGTAAAAATCTCACCGTGAAAACTTAGGTGAAGTGAACTGTCACTCCACCTGATGTTAGAAATTACCGCTATTGATAGCTCACTTTCACGCTCACTTCACCTAAGTTATCACGGTGAGATTTTTACAGAAACGACCGGCTGTTTCTAAATGTTGAGGTCAAGAGTACCTACATGTATATGCACACAGAATTATCTGTAAAAGCTATCTATAGTCGCTGAGATAGAGTTCAGTTTCAAGCAAATTTACTTTTATATTTTTATGGGGTGAATGCGACTGTCTTCCGTACTGACTAGTGTTGAGATGTAAGTAGTACTTATCGATAAATATTTGTGAAGACATTCCAAAATACAGTATTTTTCCCAGGATTTGCCGGTTTTTGCCCTCGCGTAGCGCACACATGTGATATTATTATTGAACGAGGAATATTGAAGGAGTCAATCCAATCAAAATCATTGGCGTTCAACTTTTTTACTGATCATTATTTGTCAGTAACATCTAGCGGACAGAGATTTTATTTCTGTAAATAGGTTTTTACAAACATTATTAACACGGAGGAGCCCATGGCTAAGAAATAACAACCGCAAGGGTCGATTGTTCAGGTTAAGCTACGCTTGCCGCGGTTGGTCCGTGGATGGATGACCATCTTTACATACCGAGAGGCACGGAGGCACGGAGGGGTGCCTCGGAACGCACGTTAAGCCGTTGATCCCGGCTGTCATTCGTGGCTCTTTGACAGTAGTTACGGGTAGTCAGAAGCCCAAAAGTCTGACAAGTCTTACATTACCCAGTAGGGTTGTGGAGGTCAGATAGGCAGTCGCTCCATGTAAAATACTGGTATTCAGCTGTATCCGGTTAGACTGGAACCCAACATAATTGGGAAAAGGCTAGGCAGAAGATGAGCTAGCAGTCAGAGATTTTATTTCTGTAAATAGATTTGTACAAACACTTTTACACGTCAAAACTAAATTATGTTTCAAAACCAAATGAGTTCGGTTCCTACCTACTTTGGAAAGAAAGACCCAAATAAACTCTGAGGTATCTTATAAAGTCCAGATATAATCTTAGTCAAATAATGTGAGGAACATGTAGATTGTTGTCTGAAGTAGCCTTTTACAGATTTGAGTGGACCTGCCCAGTCACGCAATCGTGCAGCTCAACTCAAAACGTAAGGAGCTCAACGACTGTTATTAAAATACATTAAAAAAAGAAAAACCATAAATTACCTCACTTTACCTCAAGTACTTTCAAACCCGGTAGAAACAACTCTCAAAGAAATCACGTTATTTTTTTAATTTTCGCGAAACAAATGGAATCCATATTTTTGTTTGACACGACCCAACCCTCTCGCTGCGAAGGTCGACGAGGCGGACGATTGTTTCCTTAGAACCCCATAATCATAATTTATTTGGTCCTTTCTAAAAAATTCAAAACAATACGAGCTTTTACTGAGGGTATTCGTCAGGATTTTAAAATGAGGACTGAGAAGCTTCGTCATTTTCGTTTATGTGTTTATTTATTAATATGGTTCGTTTACTTGGCGACATTTTTTCGTCTGTTTTGTTTATTCTGTTGTTTCTTTAAATATGCCTTCATTATAGAAAGTTTTTGCAATTACCTTTATTTTTCAGTTAACTATAATTTTATTATAATATTTTACAAAAAATATCGGTGAAGGAAAACATCGTGAGGAAACCGGCTTGTTCTAGAACCAAAAATTCGAAGACATTTGTGACATCTACCAACCCGCATTGGGCCCGCATGGTAGATTATATCCCACTCCCTTTCGAAGAGAGGATGCCTGTGTCCCAGCAGTGGGAACATTATAGGCTGATTGTGCTATTATACAAAATTCTTATAGCAATCGAAGTGAAAACGTTCACAAAATCGATAAAGCTATAAGTGATATGAATAAGATTTAAAATTTCCCAAAAATAAATTAATTTAGATCCAGACCAAAGCCGTATCGAGAATTTACGGCGAATTAGCATTTATCTTCTCCGAGCCTATAAAAATAAAACAAAAAGGCTATCAACGCTCAGATTGACACAAATTTTAAAAGAGCTTGAAACTGCAATTTCTCTCCTAAAATCGCTGCCATTAAAATACAATTACCTTGCTACATTACTAAGAAGGTGCTTGAAGAACTCGACTTAAAACGGTTTCGGGGTCAAGTGCGAACTTTTTTTTAATAAAACAAGAAAATTTGAATAGCCGAACGCCATCTGGCAAAGGCAACTTGTTTAAACTCCCCCACAGCAGGGGGAGGGTTAAAACTTGGGATTTTTTTCCAAGAAATTATGATCTTATAGGAGAAGTTGTGATATTGTAATGAGAATTGGAATGAGACGGCGAGAGTTTGAAAGAGAGAGCACATAAGATTGTTACTTGTGCAGTTATTCCTTAAACCTCGCTGTGAAAAACTGTAGCTTCCAAATTCAAATAGATGGATGATTTATAAGATTTACGCGTGAAATTCACCCGGATGAAGTCGCGGGCAGAAGCTAATAATTAATATTAACTCAACACAAAATTTAAGTGTAACGAAGCACAAATCTGATAAACAATACATTAATCTATACTAATATTATAAAGCTGAAGAGTTTGTTTGTTTGTTTGAACGCGCTAATCTCAGGAACTACTGCTCCGATTTGAAAAACTCTTTCAGTTTTAGATAGCCCATTCATCGAGGAAGGCTATAGGCTATATATCATCACGCTAAAACACGCAATAGGAGCGGAGCACCAATGAAGAATGTTTCAAAATCGGGGGATTTTTTTCCTATTGAGAGCTTCCGCTGCGTGCGCTGCGTAAACGGTTAAAGTTTCGCAAAAATCATATATGACAGAATTGTTCCCCTTTAAAAGCTTTAAAAAAAAGTCCGCGACAGCATATGTCTATCTTTTAAGGTTAGCTCACTATAACCTCTTTTATGCTAAACAAATTTGTTCTAAAATAATGCATTATTTGCGAAGGTGTTTTTATAAACATGGTATTAATCCTTATCCAAATAAATACGTTATTCATCACATGTATTTAATTTTGAACAAAATTGCCTCTGACATCATTTGATTCCAATGTATATCTTAGGAGATATCATAGTTTTAAAATAATACTAATAATAAAGCTGAAGAGTTTGTTTGTTTGAAACACGGTTTGAAAGCTCTAAATCTCTGGAAGTATTGGTCGCATATATAAAAATATTTTTGCGTTTGATAGCCCAGTTCTTGAGGAAGGCTATATTCTATTAAACTTGACGCCTTAGGAGCCCTTAGGAGTTGAGCAAAAAGAAAAAAGTCTGAAGTTTTCGCCAAGCGAAAACGAAGTAATAGCGCAGGCCGGCGACACGTTGCGATGGGGTGGGTCGGGGAAACAAAAAAAATTTACGCGGACGAAGTCGCGGGCAGAAGCTAGTTAGAGATAAGGTAAGGCTTTTGGCCCTTTTTTCCCTATTAGGTGCATATTTATTTTACTTGTTATGTACAGTCTTCAACTGTTCATAACATTCTGCTGACGCTGCGATTGGAACGAACGCGCGTCAGTTTGCTTAGGTATTTAAGTCATATTTCACCTAATTACTAAGCAGTGTGATATATCTAATAACTGAGTAAACAACCTAGAGAAAGGAATCGCCAACTGTGCATTATTGTTACATAACTTGGGTGCATTAAACTTATTTAAGTGCCATCAACCTCGTGATCTTTTCTCCACACACTCCAACAACATCTACAACTCTGCAAGTGTACGAACCGTACATGTTACAAGGAAACTGTGTGGCTGTATGAAAACCTTACCTATTAGGTAATTTTCCTTAGGTCTTAGTTAACTGTATTGATATGTGGCAAATCAATAATTTCAAAAGAAAATATAGTGAGCAGTGGTGGCAATTTACGAGTTTGTAGGTCGTATGTTCCCAGGCGCTTTACATAGTATAAATTATTACATCACCACTGCTCTCCAAACGGTGAAGTAAAACATCGTAAGGAATCAAAAATTTTAAGACATGTGACATCTACCAACCCACACTGAGCCCGCGTGGTGGATTACGGCCCTCTCCTAGCAGTGGCAAATAAAGAAAGAAAGAAAAATAGGTTTATTTGTCACAGAAACACGTGCAAACAAAAAGATAATTAATTCTAATGACATCATAAATATAATAAAAACAAAAAAATATATATATCTTTATACATGAGCTCAAAGCAGAGATAGTCGACGGCTGCACGTCATGACTGTGACAAGAAGGCTTCCACTCAGCATGATGCTGTGCTATAAGGGACCCACAGCACAGCGCTGATTTTCAGTGGTGATTTTCAGTGTGGTGGGTCATTTTAGACTGATTATGCACACCACACACACTAAATTTTTCACGGGTGTCGTATTCCATATTTTTAGAGATTACGATTCAATTTATTTGAAGATAAAATGTGTATTTGCCAAAAACAGTGCTTTACATATCCTTATATTTTACATTTATAACTAGGTATAAATCAAAAAATAAGATGCAAAAAAAAGAAGCATTTTGTTTATGAAATACACGCTAGGTCGAGCCTGTCTCTAAAAAAACGAAACCATGTAAGTATTTCTGTTTTTTTGCCTTCTAAACATTTTTTTAAATGATTATGACTATTTTCTCTTTCACCTTTCATTGAAGCAATCAAAAAACTTATCTAATAACTTACCTAACCTAATTACTTAACTTAAAGTACTAAAAATCTACTTTATTATCATAACATAATAGTGTGAAATTAGTAACATAAAAAGGTAAGTTCGACATTACAAAAATGTTATTAAAATAATCCGAATCCCCCTCAAATATTAAAACTCTGAAACCCGGCTCGAAGGACCAAAATTTCTAAAATCTCCGATCCAAGATTATTCCTTATCAAGTGACGTGGGTATCATTACGGGCGATCCGAACAGGGATTAACAGTGGGGCCCGCGAAAATAATTAACAATTCCGGCGACAGTTTGGCTATAAACGTTTAAGCTGGAGTCCGCGAGGCCCTCAAAATGGTACCGCCCACGGAGCCCATTATGCTGTAGGGGGAACGGACATCGGGATGGTGAAATCCGAAGCTAAGTATATTGTATAAAAAAAACAACGTTGGAATCGATCCCGGAAACGACCTTTTACACATCATTAAATTATATGTGACTAGATTATGCCCGCGGCTTCGCACGCGTGGGGTTCGTAAATTATCTCACGAACACATATAGGTATACTACCGGAGTGAAAATATCCTGTATCCTAATCCAGGTCTTGGTCTGCCTGTGTGCCAAATTAAAAACAAATCATCGAAATCCGTCCAGCTGTTAAGGCATTAAAAGATTACAGGAATTACTTTCACATTTATAATATTACCAGGAGCGCCCCGAGGATTCACCCGCATTAGTCTGTATCCCGTAAGAATATCGGGATAAAAAGTATCCTATGTGTTAATCCTAGTTATAAACTATCTTCGTGCTAAATTTCATCCAAATCCCTTTAGTAGTTTTTGCGTGAAAGAGTAACAAACATCCAAACATCGTCACATACTTTCACATTTATAATATTAGTAGGATTAGTAGGATTAAAAATTAAATAAATATTAAATTATTAATTAATTAATAATAATATATTAATTATTAATAAGTGGGATGGCTAATTGTGATTAGGACAAACTTTATGCAAAAACCGGTCAATTTGAAAGCCGCGACGTCGTTCTTAGAGTATCAACCAACAACAATTTAAAAATGCGTAAAAGTTAAAAAAAAACCTTAGTAAAATGTTATATAATAATTGCCTATTTTCTTGAGGACTGATGAGTTGAATTTACAACAAAGGCTTGTTGTAAATTGAGGAAGGAAATGGAATATTTCTGTCAAAGGTAGTACTGGCGAAATGTGGGTGTACCTACCTACTACAGGTACAGACGCCAGTACATCAAGCTACTACAATCTGTCAAAGGACATGTTAGGTTTTTGTATGGAGGCTGGGCTTTAATTCGAAGCTGCTGTGAACAGGGAAGAGATTATATTTTTATGAAAGTACATAAATTAAGGAAACTTTCCATATTTTTTTTATTTTTTTTAAAAGCACCCTTTCTCTAATATTATATTTTTAAATAATTATAATTTAAAAAATAAATTGCAACCCACAAAAATTATTGATTTTGGCAACACATCTCGGTTGGGTGTCATTAATGTCATTGTGAAATGTGAACGTCAATCAAGTGTCAAATTCTACGGTCAAATTCAATTCAATACGTTTGCGTCTGCTGTGGTTTCGGTTTGCTTTCGGAACGGACAAGTGATTTGAATTTGTTTGCGTTTTTGTTGTATTATTTTTGTTAAGTTTTTTGTTTTGGTGTATCTTTATTTGACCTGGCTTTGAATTTTGATTCTTTGATACTGCACACGATTTGGACACCCGACGACCGGCGATACTGACGACCCTGATTTCTCACTCGGACTTGGATTTTGCACACAATTTATACATCCATTTAACGTAGCTGTTTAAGGTTAGTATCTATTTTCTATAGGTACGATGGGATTCTAACAAACGGTCGAGTTAATTCGCACGGCCTAGAATATTCCAGTCTTGGGGCTAAATAGTACCTAGAAGCTAAGAACCTACTTTATAAGTTCTGTTGCATTCAGATTTGCCTTTTAAATTATAACAGAATGAATTTGATTACCGTAGACTGACTCATCACAGGCTCTGAAACTGCACTGTTTTTATCTTCCAGGTAATCCTCACCATCATGCCTCGCTGCATTAATTGCTGGATTGCTATTCCAATTACACAGGAATATCGGTACAATGCAACACATATGGATCTTGAGATTATCTCTGTATTAGAAGAATGGATTGCCAGACAGGTATGTACCTAAAAATCTGCATATCCATAATTAAAATTATACACCATGTTATACATTATACACTCAGCAGTTTACTATTGCAGATTTTTATTTGCCATTTGTAGTGTATTTACTATTAATCTTTCCATGTCTAAGCAAGGTGATAATTGAAAATCGATTGTATCCCGAGCAGGATACTCTACTAGCAGGATACTCATGCAAACATTGAGTTAGCTTATTAGTATAGTCCCATCATCAACTTTAAGAAAGAGTACTTAGAAAATATTAACAAATTACCAAAGACCAGTATATATTAAAATATGAAGTTTTTCTTGTTTTAGGTAACTGATGAAGACTACCTATGTCAAGAATGTGTTAGCCTATTGATTCATGAATCAAATAACAGGAATAAAGGCAATATAGGTGAACGTCAATTTGGCCATGATTCAGTTTGTGTATGTTGTGGCATATCCATTGCCAGAAGAACTGGGAGACGATCTCATCAACTAAATTATGGTGATGCTGAATGGATTTATTCCGCCAATATAATCAGCCCTCTTGAAGTAAGTGTACCTGCTTGTCAAATAGATTATTCCAGCTAAAATAACTCTAATTTAGTTAAAAATCTGTATGCCATAACAATATCAAGTTAATTCAGCAGCAATTCAAGCTTAACTTTAGTGATCTACTCACTTTTCCTGTTTGTATAATTATTCACCCACATTAGAATTACTAAAATTAATTGTGCCTTCAATTGCAGATGCCTTCGAATGCCCGGGCTTGTAATGCTTGTTGGCTAAGGGCTCATCGGCAACTACCACCACCTGTAGAAAGTGGGTCCGGATTATTTGTAATAAGTACTGCCAGCACTGATAATGAGGACATTCCGCAAGAACCAAATCCATTCATTAGTGAATCCAGCTCTGTAGTGGAGCCTCCCAGTTCTGCCAGCACAGACATTGAAAATATTCTCCAAGAACCAGTTGTAAGCCTTACATTAGATGGTTATAGTCGTACTCCGGATACCACTACTCATTGTTTTGTTCCTGAATGTATGAATCAGGAAAGGAAACGTGTGCCATTGTTTTTAAAGAAAAATATTCTCACACATCAAAAAATGTACATCACTCAAAATGCTCGTGTGTGTGAAGAACATTTAAGCTTATACAATTGGGATTTTCTTGTTGAATTTGAATTTGTAACTGAATTCAACCAGGTGCATATTACTGAAATGCTTGACTTATTACGGAGGGATGTAAATAACACAATGGACTTTGAAAATGTTGAAAACATGAATAATACTACTTGTCGATACTGGACAGGCTTGACTGTTTTGAACTTTCTGGCAATATTAACTTACATACCTCAATTATCCAATTTATGTAAAAAACCTAAAACAGGACTTGGTATCTATTTAATCAAAATAAGGACTGGAGAACCTTTTCGACGCATAGCCTCTTTATTTCGTTTATCAACGTATACAGTCTGCCAGTATGTAAAGAAGACCCGTGGTTGCTTATTGGAATCATATGTACCTTTACATTTGGGCATTAATAATATCCCAAGAGCAAGCTTGTCTAGTAGAAATCTTTTGATTCCACAGGGTCTCTTTGGCACACAGGAAAGTAATCCTATAGTAATCTTTGATGGCACATATATTTATTTGCAAAAGTCTTCTAACTACTTATTCCAAAAAAAAACCTATAGCTTACATAAATATGCCAATCTGTTGAAGCCTTTTATGATGGCAACCACAGATGGATTTATTTTAGATGTTTATGGTCCGTATGCTGCTACAACTTCTGATGCCCAGATAATGAACCAGCTATTTGCACCCAGTGGTGCTCTCAGAAATTATTTTAGAGAAAATGATGTGTTTTTGCTAGATAGAGGGTTTCGGGATGCTATAGGACTACTTACCTCATTAGGATTCTCAGTACACAAGCCAGAGACTCTAGATGTAGGTGAAACACAATTGTCCACAATAAAAGCAAATAAATCTCGGCTTGTAACCTTGTGCAGATGGGTAATTGAAGTAGTGAATGGTCGGTTTAAACGTGATTTCAAAATGTTCAGAAATAAATATTTCAATATAGCATCAAGAAACTTAATGAGCGATTTTAGAATTTGCGCAGCAATATTGAACAATTTTCATCCGCTTATAACCGACCGTTCTGATGCTCAAGCAATCTTAGACAGAGCAATGCAAAGAGTTAACATGCCAAACTATTTAGGTGAATATGTGCTTGAGCATCAATTAAATAGACGCCGAGCCAGTTTTATAAGAATAAATGATGCCCAATTACCACAAATACATATGTTCCCTGTAATGGAAATGTCAGACTTGATTTTGTTCAGTCTTGGAATTTACCAAATAAAGCAAGCCAGATCTTATTATGGGGAGCATATTCGTGCAAATGGGACATTTTTGGTTGAAATAAGTGAAAGCTTAGAAATCACAAATGTCCCAGGCATAATGTCATCACATGAGACAGTATTACTAAGAGGTAGGATCAGGTCAAGACATCAAAGCAATAAAGTATATTATACTTATGTCTTGATAAAATTAACAGAATCAAATAATTGGGAGGAGAGAATTTGTGGATATTACTGCAGCTGTATAGTAGGGAAGCGAACTGTTGGAAGCTGTGCTCATGTAATGACGATAATATGGTATCTTGGATGGGCTCGGCATCAAAACAACATATTACCGCCTGCACAGTTTCTTGACAATATAATTGTAAGGGAAGATGTTGAAAATGAAGAGGTAGAATGAATACAAACAAATATACTTAAGCAAATACATTACTTTTATTTCTTTACCTAATACCCACACAAAAATGTTCACCTATTCCAACCTGCCGGAGTGACTATTTACAAAAGGTTAACAGGTCCAATCCAATCTAGTCTGTCTGGTTTACTGGCCTGCCTTGAAGGAGATGTATAGCCATCAGTAGTCATTTTACAGTTTACTAACTTCATGATGAAGAATAAGTTCCAAATTGTAGGAGAAAATGGGGATTTTTGGTACATATCAATTCACTATCCTTATCATAAATAATAGCATTATTGCACTAATACAATTTCGCTATTAAACAATAAATTCAGCTCATTAAAGTCCCCTTGCTGGGCACGGGCCTCTTCTCAGAATGAGAAGGGTTAGTGGTTAGCCTTAGTCCACCTCGCTGACCTGGTGCGGGTTGGCGGATTACACACTATCGATAACTTTTTATAGCTAAGTAGAAATTATAAATACAATACGACGTAGTTAAGCAGAAAGGGGTCAATCCACATAGTGGCCCAAATTGAGTTAAGTATTCCTTCGTACTCCTGAGGGTCGAATCTATCATGTAGTGAAAACCCTATTTTTAAAATGTACACTGAGACTAGTTTTCCTCGCCACCCCGACTTAACCCACCACTTGACAAAATGTATTTGCTGAACGGATTCAGTCCGCTTGAATTGTTTCTGAGTAATGTATTTCCATGAGCATGTTCTTATGGTCGATAAACCTGAATAAACTCAAACAGTTTGGATCCTTTCTAAGAATTGCTTTTGATTGGAAATATCATAAATCTAATATTCCAATTCCAATTTTATGTTTATTGGCTCCATCGAACGTTGAATATTATCCGAATAAAACAATGAGACAACTGACAAGAGTGACTGTGACAAGCAAGTGACAACCTTACTGACACAGATAATTTTTTTCATAGATTCCATTAGGAGGCAAAAGCATCAATGTCATACATACAAATCATGGAGATAATTGGTTTATTTTATTTTAAAGCCTTTTATTATTGTTTTAAAATATTTTAAATAACAATAATTGCTTTAAAAAATGATATTTAGCAATTTTTTCTTTGTTTCAATGTGCAAAAATATTACAATACAAAAAATATCTGGATTTAAAATATTTATTTATTAAATAATGGTGCTTTTAATATTTTTTTTGGTTTTGTGAGGCCATCCTGAATAATTTCCCCTATCAAAAAAACCACACATGATAGCTGTTCAAAAAAAAAAATATTTTAAGCCCATTTCCTAACATGTCCTTTCTTTAACAAATTTTCAACTTTATCGCTAAAGCATAAGGTTCAATGTTCATTGGAAAAATTTGACAGTTTCGGATAGCTTGATGTTCTGGCGTCTGTACCTACAACCCTATCTAACTCTTCCTGGACTACAAGCGTGTGAGCGCGAAAAAGGCGGTGCGATTTTTGGCACGCGAACTAGTTGCTCTTGCGTTATCTATCTTATGTATCTTTGTCTGTGGTTGCGCCACTTCTTCGTCCCAACTAAAGCACTAAAAAGTGATGAAAACGGGACTGTGTCACGTAATTTTGACGTTCGAAAATCGCTAATTCTCAGCTTAATTTTAATAAAAAATACTTTTGATTTTGATTTCATGCAACCCAGAGCGTTTCCTTATGAAAATAAGGCTTATTCATTAGGCTACACTGTTTTATTTCGTGCCTTATTTTGAAAACCTTATTTTCAAAACACTTCTATGAAAAAGCTCTTTTTAATTCACCTCAAGAGCCTTAGCCCAGTGTACGTCGCACCCACTCTTATTGCCTCGCCGTAACGTCGTATGACCCTACAACGGCCACTTACGGGCATAAGAGGCATTTACGTGTGCGTCCTACCTTACGGGGCTTTCACTGTTAATAATGAAATTCACTTTGCTGTGAAAAAATCTTAGTTCTAATGGTGTTCTACAATTAGTAGCTTAGGGAACTTTAAGACGGTGGAGTCGTGGAGCATATCTTATATTCGTATTTTACTTGGATTGTTTTTGCTAATCGAAAATATAGACCTTGACAAGCAGTTTGGTATACTTAACTCGTTTTCGGTCATGTTGTGGGTTGGATCCTTTTTGCTTATCTACGTCCAATTGTTAGTGAAATGTCTGAACTACCAAGATGTTTTTTTTTTTCGACGTAATCTTGCTTACCTGTCGGTCTTGTACGTCTGTACAAGACCGACAGGTAAGCAAGATTACGTACTTCGGAGAGTGTGCGCAGGAGCTCCACGACCTGATTCCACCATCGAACTTCTACTACCAGACTACCCATGGACATGAGTTAACTTGGGTAACCTGGAAGTCTTTGAACACCCAGCTTGACCGAAGCAAGGAAAACCTGTTTAGCACCCTAATTCACAACCATACGATAAGCTATCGTATCGAAAATGACACATTTCATTAACCTGATTTGCCTTGCCCCCGACAGCAAACAGCTGTCGGAAGAATAGTGGTCTTCTATACTGACAAAATTTTCGGGTTTTGGACTAGTGAACAGGGTTTAGAGGACTCCTACGATAACATTGATTGATGTTCGATACGGTACGGAAGCGTATCGAGTAGTTGTGAATCAGGAAGATCCATACACAACTCCGCCTTTTTTTTTATGGATGAGAAATCATCAATCACTCGCTCTGGGTGGAGCAGAAGGGGGTGTCAGACTCTTACTGACTAAAACCCACCCGTGTTCCTTCCTTAGGCCTTTATTTTCCGGGGTAGCAGTAAACCTTTTGGACAATCACGCTGCTGACGACTCCGCCTTGAAGTGTAAATGTGTGCTGTTCCACAAACGATGGGAAAAAAAACACGATCGTGTCCTGTGTGTCCTGTCAGCTACACGTTACAGCAGTGCGATTCTGTAACCATCTCACCGTGAAAACTTGGGTGAAGTGAGCGTGGAGTGAGCTGTCAGTGTCATCCTGATGCTAGGGATTGGTACTCTTGACAGCTCACTCTAAGCTCACTTCACCTAACTTTTCACGGTGAGATTTTTCTAGAATCGATCGGCAGGAACTGATGGACGCTGGTGATGGCGCCAAACAAGTAGCCGAATTCTGGGCCGAGTCCATTTAGATTGCTATCGACACGCTAAAAAGAAGACCGGACCACCAGACGTACTGCAGCTTGCCATCCACATTTGGTTGATACCCCGACGAGTCGTACTCATCGCTTCTCCTCCACGTTTATTATGCACACAGCCAAATTCATTCTACTGTGAGCTTCGGTCGAGTGCGGACGTGTGCTGTGCTAAACCCTTAACTTCATCGTGATTGGATAATTAGTGTAATTTTGAGTTCCTTGTTACTCTCAAAGTGTTTTAATGGACAGTTCACGCCTTTTGGGCGGTCTTAGAGTGAGACAATTAACTGTCGTAACTACAGTTAAAATTTTCGACTTTTAAATTCTTGTGATTGGGTGAGATTCGAACCGCCGATCACTAGTGCTAAGCGGTGGGAGAGAGCGCGCTAGCCGCTGCGCCATCGAAGCAGTCATCGACTACGGCGAAATATTCAACGGCTACGAGTTTACGCTACGTGTGCTACGGCTCTGACTACGTCACAGTGCGCCAAGTACCAGTGCTACGAGACGTGTTACGAGTGCTACGTGAAGAGCGCGCAGATATAAACACAGAGCGTCGACCGTACTAAATAATATACAGAATTATTAACATGTCAATTCGAATGCAGCGTTCCCCACCAACCACACCTAGATCCCAAATGGACCAAACACAATCGGAACCCGATATCACCCTGGCAGTGAACGACCCGGAGTTTGTTAACATAAACTCACGTAGCAAGCGTCCACGATTAATTGAATCACCGTGTGAGCAAAACCGATTGGAACAATTTGATCAATTTACACGAGAATTTAAATCTGAAATCAAGGAAATGCTTATGGCTTGGAAGGTCGACCAAGATGCGAACGCAGCAAAGCAATCTGCAGCGCAAACTGAGTTGATAGCAAAGCTGGCTTCTGACATGTCAGAACTGAAACTACAAAACATAAAAATCCAAAAAGCTAACACCGACATTCAAGAATCTAACGCCGAGATCAAGAATTCCTTTGAATTCCTCAGCTCTCAATATGATGACCTACAAAAAGAAATCAAGCGCCTGCAACAAGAAGGCATAGAATACAAGAAGCACTCCGAGTCATTGGAAATGGCTGTCAGAGACCTTCAATATAAGTCCCGGTCGTCTAGTATAGAAGTGCGTAACATACCTACCCAGGAAAAGGAATCGTCGGCAGACCTGTCAAAAATTGTAACAGGAATAGCTAAACTAGTGAACATGCCACTCACTGCCTCCCACTTCCGAGATATATATCGCACACCAGGGAACCGAGGCACCAGTAAACCAATAATCGCTGAATTCACTAACGTCCAAACAAAGTTCGACCTCATTTCACGCGTACGAAACTATAACAATAGAAAGACCAGTAAAGAAGACAAATTGAATACGGAGATACTGGGAATATCGGGACAAAAACAACCAGTCTATGTGGAAGAACATTTATCTAAAACAAACAAAAAGCTCTTCTACCAGGCAAGAGAATTTGCACGCCTTAGGAAATACGCATTTTGCTGGACCTCTAACGGCAACATTTTTCTTCGAAAGCAAGCTGGGGATAAACAAATTCTCATCAAGTCTGAAATAACACTCAAAGAGTTGCAGGAATGACTATCATCATTAGTAAGCAGTAATTCGTTAATCTATTTTGTTGTAATGTCTACTATACGTAAGTTATACTCCAGTATTTTTAATGATAACCTACTTTATACTTTTAATTTGTTACATAACGCAAGTAAAATGAACCATAATAAGCAACATTTACAACACTTAAAACACACAAACACAAATTTTGTTACATATTCAACCACACTTTACTTAACTAATTCACACGACAATTGGTGTCCTTTAGCACACTACGCTAGTTTCTATTACGCGACCATAGTATACATACCAAACATACCTGGGCATTATACTGTCTCATACTATCGTAAATATTTTCTTACAAATGGCTAATATTCTGCAATCTATTATTACAGCTGAATTAGATGAATTTGAAATAGCAAAATCATATAAATGTCCACCGTCAGATTGCTCAAACTACTTGGTAGGATCGAACCAGCAAATCAAAATCTTCCATATGAATATACGAAGTATAAATAAAAACTTTGATGAACTATTAGTATTGGTAAACTCACTCAATGTTAGTTGTGATGTATTGGTACTTACGGAATGCTGGCTAAGTAAAGTGGTAAATCTCCCTGTGTTGAACGGCTATAACTCGTACTATACGGAACGGACTGCCAACCAGAACGACGGTATTGTTATGTATATAAAAGAAAATATTAACTGCACTATTAAAGAACCCAATTTTCTAAACGGAAATTGCCTAACATGTGAAATCACAAATAAACTCGCATTTGCGGCTGTATATCGTTCCCCGTCATATAATACCAGAGCTGAGTTCGACAACTTTTTGAATAGCATAGACAGTATCCTTTTGTCCTTAAAACACAATAAAAATATATGCCTAATTGGGGACACAAATATAGATATCCGACCTACTGGTTTAGAGGAGCGTGCTATTGAATACTTAACACTAAACGCCACGCACGGTCTGTTACCCGCCCACCGTATACCCACAAGAATTAATAGCTGCATAGACCATGTGATGATCAAAACGGACAAAACAGCAACACTACTTGTAATTGAGTCACATATTACAGACCACCTCCCAGTTCTTCTAGCTATTAATAACGTACAGCTCTCCGGGAGATTAGTGACAGCCAGCAAAATACCAAAAATTGACTACACTAATCTAACAAACCACATCAAAGCCCTAGATTTCTCGGAAGTACTGAGAACTAATGACCCTAACCTAGCATCTGACACATTTACTGAAATATTGAATACCGCTATAAATACCCACACTAAAATGGTAACCATCCCTAAGAAAGACAGAAATATTAAATCTTGGATTACACCCGGCCTACTACGGTGCATTCGCCACCGTGATAAACTACACAAAAAAGCAAGAAAATCGCCTGACAGCCAAATAATTCAAACCACGTATAAACGATATAGAAACTACTGTAATAGTCTACTCAAGAAACTTAAAAGGTTATACGAACAAAACGAGCTGCGCAAAGCTAAAAACGACCCTAAAAAACTGTGGAATAAAATCAAGGAAATCACACACACCAATAAACAAAGCAACCCCCCCTATGAGTTATTGAGTATAGTCTCTGATAAACGCGAAGCAACTAATCTCGTCTGTAAATACTTTGCGAACGTCGGCCAAAAGTTGGCATCCATGATAAATACCGTACCGGTAGCCCAACCTTCCCCATCGTATCTCTCCCCAAGCACGTGTCCTTCTAGCTCCTTTGTTCTTCTCGAGGTGGATAATGCTGATGTGGACTCCATTATCTCAGGCCTAAGACAAGAATGTGCCACTGGTTGGGATGGTATTCCCGTCAAACTAATAAAACTATGTCGACATGTCTTCGTACCACTTATTACTCACATAGTAAACTGTTCTATGGCCACAGGTATATTCCCTAATACGTGTAAAAAAGCCGTAATCCACCCAATATATAAGTGTGGGAATAGAGACTGTGTAAACAATTATAGACCCATAGCTGTACTACCTGTTCTGTCGAAGATAATGGAGAAAATTATCAATAAACAACTCGTAAACTACCTACACAAATACAACATAATAGCAAAAAATCAGTACGGCTTCAGGAAGGGAGTGTCTACAGAGGACGCGGTGATAGACCTAACGGAGCTTGTAGCTAGGAAACTAGATAATCAACAGAATTGCCTGGGTCTATTCCTTGACCTAACAAAAGCCTTTGACACAGTCTCTGTTCCCACACTCCTATCCAAGCTGCATAGCATCGGCATACGAGGCATTGTTCATGATCTCTTCAAGAGTTACTTGATAGACCGAAAAATCTGTGTGAAGATAGGACCACATTGTAGTGCTGATGAGATAATGTCATACGGAGTCCCGCAAGGCAGTGTCGTCGGCCCAACGCTCTTCCTTATCTACGTCAATGACTTGTGCACCCTTACTCTACCATCTGCAAATATATTTACCTATGCCGATGATACAGCCATTATAGTACACGGGAAGGACTGGGCTGAGGTACGAAATAATGCTGAGATATCCCTGCAAATTGTCATGGAGTGGCTTCACAAAAATCTACTTACCCTGAACCTACAAAAAACTAACTACATCCCGTTTTCTATTCATGCTAGAACGAAACCCCCAAACATATACTCAATTAGAGCCCACACCTGTCTGGACAACTCGACCTGCTCTTGCCTAGCGCTCCCCTCAGTAACATCTGTCAAATATCTGGGGGTGATGATTGACGATGGTCTGAAATGGAACAAGCATATAGAGTCTACTGCCAGTAAAGTTAGGAAAACAATTCATCTCTTCAAGTCATTACGGCATTCTGCAGACTTAGAGACCCTAAAAATGGTTTACTCTGCACTTTGCCAGTCCATCATCGGCTATTGTATTCTGGCTTGGGGTAGATCGGCCAAAACTAAATTCCTCGAGTTGGAGCGTGCACAAAGGGCAGTACTTAAGGTTATGTCTCAAAAGCCCTTTCGCTATCCGACTTATCAGCTTTACACCGAGCTCAAACTTTTAACCGTGAGACAGCTATTTGTACTAAGAAGCACTCTCTGGAAACACAATAAAGTACCACCCCCAGACTCACATAAGCGTGGTCAAAGAATAGTATGCCCAACCCCTACTCATAGAACTTCCTTCGCCAGAAGACAGCTGTATGTGTTGAGCTCTCTTGTTTACAAAAATATTAATAAGACTACACAAATAGCAAGGTTAAGTAAACAAGAAGTAAAGGCTAAGCTGAAGAACACGTTGTACCTACTAGACTATGCTCAAACTGAGGAACTACTAACCACTCTGACATAACTCACGACATTCCATACAAAATATGTAATACAATCACCGACATCTTTAATACAACAAAAGACGCCAAGCTCGTACTAACTTAAACACAGTCTTACATACACATACATAGGCTCCTCATATCACACATACACTACACAAATACACACATTTCCCAGTCACACACACACACTCACACAACGCAAACAAAACACACGACTCCCAGTCACACACATAGAATCAACCAACAGTCATTTTACTTTTTAATTATTTTTTTTTTTTTTTCTTTTAAAATTAACTTTTCAATATTTTTTTTACTTTTAGCTTTCTTTTTTTTTTTAATTTTTCTTTAAATCCTACATAATGATAAACTATTATTGTATAATATCACCTTACCAGCTCTTAATTTACGTAAGGGTCTATAGTGTCCGAGTGACAGTAGAACACTGACTCCTAAGTCACAGGTATTCCTAGTTTAGGAGTCAGGGTTTCAACCTTTGAGCGCCTTTAATTTGTGAACTTTAATTAGTTATTAAGCATATTGTAAGGATTTGTATCAATAAAGTATTATTATTATTATTATTATTATTAATTGTGGAACTCTCTGCCGGCATCTGTGCATCCCTCATTTAACCCGTCTGCCTTCAAATGAAGAGTGAACAGGCATCTTCTGGGCACGCTCGTTCCATCATAGACCTCGTCCATCGCTTTCCATCAGGCGTGATCGCGGTCCATTCAGAGGAAAAGCAGGCAAAAGAGGAAATTTATTTTTAAATATCGCAGCATCATGCTGAAATAGGAGCCTTTTGGCCTCGTATAGGACTTTCTGTTTCATTTTGCTTTTTGTTACTTTTTAGTTTTTATATAATTTGGTTTTTTAATTTAGATTGTGTTTAGTTAGTTTGTGATCCTCCTGTACGAGTCGCAATAAATACTTTTTCTTTATTTTCTTTAATATTAAAAAAGAACCGGTTAAGTGCGAGTCTGACTCGCGCACCGAGGGTTCCGTACAAATTTGTAGGTATGTGTTTTTTTCAATCACTTCGCATAGTTGGTCAAAGAAAGAAAACATAAAAAAAACTATCAGGGCTATCTAAAAAAAATATACCGATAGCTCTGATAGTCTTTTTTTATGTTTTTTTTCTTTGAGCACTATGCGAAGTGATTGAAGAAAAAAACAAAAGTTGGTCATAACTTTTGAACCGTAAAAAATTCAGCGACACTCTCAGTGTTTAAAATTCTTTTTGATCCATAATTCCAGGGAAAGCCTGTATATTTCAGTCAAATACTCAGGATTGACAAGCTGTAGAGTGAGGGGAACAGGCAGCTGATCCCTGAATGACATTCTTGATAACGTAGGTGTAGTAAAATAGCTTCTGCTCGCGTCTTTTGTTAACGTAGAAGTCAACTAAACCATGAAACATGTTAACATATGGCACTCGGCAATAATGGTGTACCTTTCTTTCAGTGAAAAAAAATGTTTAATCGGATCAGTAGGTACTTCCACAGATGAGCTCTAACAAAGAAAACAATCAAAGTCAACTCTAAATATTAGTTAAGATTTTTATTGTTTTCTTCTAACATCTTAATTAAAAACCTACGCTACTGAGCGAAGAATTCAGACGTAAATCCGAAAACACAACTGAAATTGTTTTACGTATTTTTTATGTGTTTAATAAAATACTTTCCACACATCAATAAATGGCCACCCAATCTTAATGAAAACCTACGCCCTTTAATACAAAACAGCCTTAAATAACCAATTTTTAGTTCCACAAAACGTAAGTTAGGAGGGTGGAAAATTAAAAATTCAGGTTCGCACGCCCCAGCCGGGGTATTTTATACACGCATCATAAACCTAATGTTATTTATTGTGGCAATAAACGGGGAAAAGTGAAAATAACGAGTACGCCATCCCTCACCCCCTTTTAGCCCCTCAATCGGCACCCTCACGATTTTTCTTGGAAACCCTCAGTTTTGAAGGAAAATCAAAGTTTGTTAGTAAAGCCTCGTTTGGATGGTGACGCAATGTAGCCTTTTTTTTGTGGATGGGAAATCATCAAATGACCCCCCCCGCTCAGGGGGGAGCAGAAGGGAGTGTCAGACTCTTACTGACTAAAACACACCCGTGTTCCTTCCTTAGCCCTTTATGTTCCGGGGCAGCGGTAACACTTTCGGACAATCCCGCTGCCCCGGCAGGACACAATGTAACCATCTCACCGTGAAAACTTAGGTGAAGTGAGCGTGGAGTGAGCTGTCAGTGTCATCCTGATGCCAGGGATTGATACTCTTGACAGCTCACTCTAAGCTCACTTCACCTAACTTTTCACAGTGAGATTTTTACAGAATCGATCGGCAGGAACTGATGGACGCTGGTGATGGCGCCAAACAAGTAGCCGAATTCTGGGCCGAGTCCATTTAGATTGCTATCGACACGCTAAAAAGAAGACCGGACCACCAGACGTACTGCAGCTTACAGTGAGATTTTTACAGAATCGATCGGCTGATTGTTCTTTCAGCGTACATTTTTTTTTCAGGGAAAATTATTGAGTTAAACAACATACAATCGTGAGGAGAATTTTCTGGGATTAAGTAAGTGACAGCAGTGGTATCGACTTACGAGTTCGGTCGTGGGTTCGAACCCAAGCAGGCACTTTACTTTAGTATAATTTATTTCATCACCACTGCTCTCAAAACGGTGAAGGAAAACATCGTGAGGAAACCGGCATGTCCTAGAACCGAATATTCGAAGACATGTGACGTCCATCAACCCGCACCGGGCCCATGTGGTGGATTACGGCTCACTCCCTCTCACAGAGAGGAGGCCTGTTTCCCAGGAGTGGGAACATAATAGGCTGATTATGTAACTGCACTTAATGTTAGCCTTCCTTGAAAATAAAAAAGTTTATATTAAACATTTGAGAAATTGAACATGATGTTAATTGCTTTTACAGTATGACTCTTTTCAAACGCAGGGAAGAGGACGCCCTAGAAAGACATCATACTGACCTTATCGGTCATTTTCTCTAGAAAGATCAGGTGTGTAATACCAAGAAGTTTATAGATAAAAGTGGAGGCAACACTCTAAATACCTAAGTGAAACCGATTGTGGTCGGACGCTCTCTTTCTGAAGACAAAGAAAACACGTATCACTGTCTCGTTATTATGTATTTAGAAAGAGAGTGTCCGACAACAGTCGGTTTCACTTTGGTATTTAGAGTGTTGCCTCCATTTTTATCTACAAGATTCTTGTGTAATACTCACAAAAGGCGTGCGTGACATCCTAATTGCGTTAAACATTATCAATCATAAAAGAAGGATATTGCCAATCCTTTGCGTCTTAAGTTCGAAAAATTTGTCTGCTCAACAACGTAACAACGCAATGAATGTTGTAGAACTGTCAAAATAAAAGCCATTGCTACTGTAAACCCATTACTAATAAACCTTGTATAGAGTCTGTATAGTTACACAACGCTTTGTCTTTTTCTTTCGAAAGTCAAATTACTGACGACTGAATGAGAGAAATCTGTGTGTAATTATTCATCTGACATAATACGTTTATTAGTAAGAAGGTTAGTGTGTTACGCAATTACCCCGCTGATATATGAACGTAAACGAAGCAAAAAGAGTTTCTGCCTAAGGGAATAAAGTGTCAGTTTATGTTTGTGTCTATTCAAACTTAGGAGCATTTTAGCACCTCTTGACTCAAATACAAAAATTGAACTCAAACGTAATTACTTAGTTTAAAATCCAAGATTTTTCCATCAAGATTTCGAGGATGACCCATAGGACCATTTCCTCTTTTAAATGCAGTTCCCGTGTTTAATAACGTGGCAGTATTCTAATAACATTAGAGTACCCCAAAGACAAAGAGGCGGGCCGTCAGCTCAACATCGTTTGGGGTGGGGTGTCCATCGAGCACAGCAACTTCCCTAAATATCTTGGTGTTACCCTAGACAGGTCTCTTACATTTAGCAAAAACTGCAAGAGTATCAAGCAGAAGGTGCACACTCGCAACAGTCTTCTTCGTCGACTGGTCTCATCGAAGTGGGGTGCTTCGCCTGACGTTGTGCGGACTACTGGTCTGGCGCTATCTTTTTCTGCGGGAGAATTTGCATGCCCTGTGTGGAGTCGTTCTGCCCATGCAAAGCTGGTGGATACAGTTTTGAATGAAACGTGCCGGATCATCACTGGTTGTCTAAAACCGACCCCGGTACAAATGCTGTATCCACTAGCAGGAATAGCGCCGCCAGTAGTTCGCAGAGCGGTGGCAAGCTCTAGCGAAAGAGCCAAAATGGTCACCGACGCTCGACACCCTTTGCATGACAACATCCTTGTGCCACAAAGGCTGAAAAGCCGAAACAGTTTTTTAAAGTGTGTCGTCCCGCTCACTGAAGAACCATCACAGGAGAGACTGAAGTTGTGGCGAGACAGTGCTTCCTTACCCAAACCGTTCGTTCCACCCTCTGAAGTCCTCCCACCTGGACATGAGTTACCTTGGGTAACCTGGAAGTCTCTAAACAGACTCCGGACCCAGGTTGGCAGAAGCAAGGAAAACCTGTTCAGGTGGAGATTCATAGACGACTCCGCCTTGGAGTGTAAATGTGGTGCTGTTCCACAAACGATGGGACATTTAGTATCGTGTCCTGCGTGTCCAGTCAGTTGCACGTTACAGGAACTGATGGACGCTGGTGATGGCGCCAAACAAGTAGCCGAATTCTGGGCCGAGTCCATTTAGATTTGCTATCGACACGCTAAGAAGAGAAGAGTACCCCGAAGTCAAATATTGGATAAACTCCAAATTGTCTTTAATACTTTTTATAATTAGACAATCTTACGCATCTGGGACCTTAAGTTCACCTACTTCGAGACTTCTACTTAATTATAAGAGACAATTAAGAGACGTTTTACAAGAATATTGCAGGACCAAAGTCTTGGGAAATTGGTCCTTCCAGTCCAGGCAATAAGGACCTGAAAACCGCTTGAACGTTTGGCAAAGAACATAATCGTCGTATTAAATAATTTAGACCTTAATAGCTTTCGCTTTCGTAAAATGATTCCGCAGTTTTTTTGATATAATTGAAGATGAAGCTACTTATTTCAGACAATTTTATCGTACAAACTGTCGATGTCGGGGCAATGAAAGTATTAGTATTATCTACTCGCAAAATTGTCTCGAGTTTGTACAGACGCCCGCAAATCAAGCTATTTAATTACATATTACAGCATATCTTTAGCTATTACAGCACATCAAGCTATTTCATTGCCAGCACTTCAAGCTATTTCTCTAATAGATTTTCAACTTTATCGCTAAAGCGTAAGGTTCATAGTTGATTGGGAAAATTTGACAGTTTCGGGTGGCTTGATGTGCTGCTTGTACATGATTTGGATTTACTGTTTTCGTAAATCTAATTAACACATACATAAATAAGCCCACGCCTTCTTTCTAAGGAGGTAAGCAGAAACTACGGTTTACGGTTTAAAATATTGTATTTCACCCATGCAAAAAGATATACAATTATTCACTCCTAAGAGGAAAAACATAAAAATTAAGAAAGGCGACATTTGCGTTGGGTTATGAACTAAAATTATAAGCTTATCCTACTAATATTATAAATGCGAAAGTTTGTGAGAATGGATGGATGTTTGTTACTCTTTCACGCAAAAACCACTGAACGGATTTGGATGAAATTTGGCAAACAGATACTTTATAACCAGGATTAAAACATAGGATGCTTTTCATGCCGATATTCCCACGGGATCGAAACTTACGCGGGTGAAACCGCGGGGCGCAGCTAGTATAAAAATAAAAAAGGGTACAGACATACAATTCAAACATTATTCTGAACATCATCTGCCTAGCCTTTTCCCAACTATGTTGGGGTCGGCTTCCAGTCTAACGGGATACAGCTAAATACCAGTATTTTACATGGAGCGACTGTCTATCTAACCTGCACTACCCAGTTACTGGGTAATACGATACCCCTTGGTAAGACTGGTTGTCAGACTTTCGGACTTCTGACGACTAACGACTGTCAAAGATCCACGAATGACAGCCAGGACCAACGGCTTAACGTGCTTTCCGAGGCACGGAGGGGTCTTGGTATGTAAAGATGATCACCCATCCACAAATCAACTGCGGCAAGCGTAGCTTAACCTGATCGATCGATCTGTGCGGCTGTTATTATTCAGCCACGGGCCCCTCAAACATCATTCTGAATATGGTGCTTTAATAGCCTTTTAAAAGTTACATTACGTTACTTTTACGTTATGTTCCTTACATACATACTTCTTTTGCCTCGTTTACCTTCAAAAACCTGGGGCCCAAGTCTGCTATTTTTATAAATTCGTCATTCCAATACGATCCCATCGTCATTTTGTTAAAAGTTCGTAATCTGCTAAATTCATAATGGTCGATCATTGGTCGGTCAATGGTCTGAGAAAAACTACTACTAAATTTCATGCTAGATTTCATTTAATATATATATTTTTACATATTACGCATTAGTGTTTGCAATTTGAAGTAGTAAGAAGTTCGTAAATACCAATAAACATTATATTTATTCATTTGTCATTATGTACAGTCAACAGCAAAAGTAGATGATGAAAATCAGATATTCAATACTAATGAACGGAGTTCGCGTCAGAACTGTGTGGCGTCGAAGTAGTAAATGTTTCGTATAATTTACAATCACATACCTACTTTTGAATCACTTGGACGCCACACAGTTCTGACGCGAACTCTGTTCATTAGTATTGAATTTCTGATTTTCATCATCTACTTTTGCTGTTGACTGTACGAGATTACCATTTAATGCCATTTCTTTCAATGGAGTGTCAGTGGTTGACCATTGGAAAGTCATAATGACGCCGTTATATTAGTAGATTACCAAACTTGTCAAAATCTTCAATTATGAAATCAATGATAGACCATTCTGACACTATTGTAATAGCAGACTTGAGGCCCAGGTCGTATATTTGTTATTATTTTCCAATACTCTAACTGACGGACTAAATAGATTTTCAATTTATTGATGGTGGAAACTAGCCCATTATCATTCAGTCCCACAAGCAAAGTCGCAGGAAAACCGATCAACGTCTTAATCGGAACGTTTCAAGCGCGGATCCACCGTTGTGGGCACATTGAGTATGCCCACAACACAACCCTAATAGACTTGTGACGTCACACTTTCTCGGTCTATTGAGATCGATAGGCTGATGATATTATATTATCCTATATTATGCCTTAATACAATTTTTAAAAAATACAATAAGGCGTGCGTAAAATCTTGGTCAGGGCGTCATTATATTTTGTAAACATCTCCTTTGTAGGAATGCACTATATCGATCATGAGCGAATTCATATTTCGACTCTCACTTTCCAGTGGCTGTGACCACAAGCTTTTTTAAGGGCTGAATCCACGCCTGGATCGTTTACAGTCTGCAGTTACTCGTTCACTTGAGATAATCCTTTAATCGCCTTCAAACGACAGCCAAAGGATTCGTCGATTTGTACCTCTTTTTAACTCTTTATGCACTTAAATCTGCATGAAAGCTTCGCAGAATTACTCGATTTATTAAATTTTAAAGTGTTTTACTTAGAAACGAGGGGACGCAGCTGGGAGCAGGCTTGTGTCCGGCTTTGGACTGCAATAAGTTGGTTTGATTGATTGTTTGACAATTCTAAAGTGCCTGTAATTGGTTTATCACATTAATATTTTAAAGGCGAATGAGTGTGTGTGTGTGTTTATATGTTTGCTACTTCTTCACGCTCAAACGACTGGACCAATTTTGATAAAACTTTGTATGGAGGTAGCCGACACCTTGGATTAACATATAGGCTACTTTTTATCCCGATATTTCCACGGGATCGATATTTACGCGGGTAAATCCACGGGGCGTAGCTATTTTGAAATAAATGCTTTGAGTTTGAGTTAGAAAGGCATCATAATCAGCCTATAATGTTCCCACTGGTGGGACACAGGCCTCCTCTTGTGAGAGGGAGTGGGCCGTAATCCACCACGCGGGCCCAGTGCGGGTTGGTAGATGTCACGTCTTCGAATGTTTGGTTCTAGGACATGCCGGTTTCCTCACGATGTTTTCCTTCACCGTTTTTAGAGCAGTGCTGATGGTGTGAAAGGCATGAAATTGCCAAACGTAACTTGTAACGTATGGTTGTGGAAGATAAGACATAATTTTTGATATCGTCATATAAACGGCATGCTGAATATGGACCTTCTTTTTTTCAGTGGGGAAATCCTCATGGATACCTACCCTCCGTCCGGGGAGAACGGAGGGTTATGTCGGACTCCTACCAACTAAAACCCCACTGTTCCTTCTACCACCATAAATTGGGGGCAGGGAGATACTTGTACAGACGCTACCCGAAACTGTCAAATTTTCCCAATCAACTTAGGACCTTAAGCTTTAGCGATAAAGTTGCAAATCTATTAAACAAATTTGACAGATTGTAGCAGCTTGAAATGCTGGCGTCTGTACATACAAAATAATGACCTCCAACGCTACCTAAAAGTTGAGTTCATCGAAAAAGTGATCCAGAAACTTGCAGAAGCTCACGAAAAGAGACTTCATCATCATGTGAACTTCAAGGCAATCCAGCTTCTCGACCACACAAACATAGTTCGAAGACTAAAAAAATCAAAACCGTTCGAGCTAGTGTTTAATGTCAATGAATAGTATAAAGTACAAAAGTGCCAAACCAACAAGAACGAAGTGTCTTCGCCCTAATAGAGACAATAAGAAAAGTGCTACTCAGTGGCGGATTAACCACGTAGCAAGAGTAGCAAATGCTACGGGCCCCACGCATTTGGGGGCCTCGCGCACCAATACTTTCTGACCTTAAAAAAATATCAGACAGAAGACGTATAAAAGCATACCATAAAATTACTGCAGTTTTCGGAATATTCCGACAGCTAAAATCTATTCTAAAAAAAGAGAAAAAAAAAGTTATCGTCAGTACTTACGCGGATGATTTGAAGGATAGCTTATGCAATTTAAATAAAAATTCTATCAAGGGGCCCTTGGTTGGGCGCCAATGGCCCCTTGACAGAATTTGCTATAGGCCCCGCGCTGGCTTAATCCGGTACTGGTGCTATTGGAGACATTCTTAGTAAATAAAATTTAAACGTTTAGGTTCTAATTAAATTACTTATAACTATATTTATAAGGCTAGATTGTAATAAGATTAGGGTTCATCCTATTCTTGAACCCCAGGACAAGGGGAAAAAAAAAATACTGACCACCTCCACCTCTGTTGATATATTCGAATAGGATGAGATCGGTGTTTCTTATCAAAATTAATACGCCTTAGATCAGTTTTTCTAATCAAAATTAATACGCCTTAGATCAGTTTTTCGAATCAAAATTAATTAAAAAATATTAATTTAGTAAGAGCAGTGGTGGCCCAGTGGTAACGGCCGCGACTTACGAGTTGTAGGTCGTAGGTTCGAACCCCGTCAGGCGCTTTACTTTGTGTAAATTATTTCATCACCATAGCTCTTAAAACGGTGAAGGAAAACATCGTGAGGAAACCGGCATGTCCTAGAACCAAAAATTTGAAGACATGTGACATCTACCAACCCGCACTGGGCCCGCGTGGTGGATTACGGCCCACTCCCTCTCACTGAGAGGAGGCCTGTTTCCCAGGAGTGGGAACATAATAGGCTGATTATGTTATGTATGTTAATTTAGTAAGCCCTAAATGAAACTACCAAAAACACATCTTCTATAACAATGAAACATTAAAATTAAACTCTCGCATATAAGTAACATGACCAGCCCCAAAGGTGGCTAAAAAATTAAATGTTATCAGTTAGCCACGCTCCCCCCCCCCCCTCCTCGCTAAGGGTCGTAAAGCCATCTTTATTACCAACTTTTACAATTTCAATGTGGAACCACTTTCGACAGCTCCTTAAGGGTCATGACAGCTAGAAATTTAGGATAGCAGAGTTATAAGCATTTGGGTACTTAAGGAAGTGATCTTATTTGAAGTTTCATTTGAAAGTTTTTCGTTTTTTCTCGATACGGAGGTTAAGGCTGTATTTTTTTTTATTAAAGTTCAAAACGTATATCGCAGAGTTTAAATCATTATACAACGTGTAAAGCAAGACTTCATACACCCCAATTAGAGTATTGAGTTAAAAGCATAATACAATGACCAAAACTTATTTTTTATAAGACTTGCTATTTTTATTAAGAAAATCGTGTTGACACTAGCATTACTTTATGCATTTAAAATTGAGTCTTATTGCCTTATATAGAATAGCCTCCTTGGTGATACTACAGAAGTATGAGGAACAATGATTCTCCGACCAGAAGAGTGTTGTGTCTGGCGGGCAACTGCCCGATGATTCATGTCGGGCGATGAGGGCGCCACTGTGCGGTCGGCACAGTCTTAAGAAAATCGTGTTGACACTAGCATTACTTTATGCATTTAAAATTGAGTCTTATCACTACATAGTATAAAACAAAGTCGCTTTCTCTGTCCCTTTGTACGCTTAGATCTTTAAAACTACGCAACGGATTAAGATGCGGTTTTTTTTTAATAGACAGAATTATTCAAGAGGAAGGTTTATATATATATATATAATATATGCATGCATGTATAGTAGAGAAACACTGATAATTTTAGAGGTTTCTAATGTGATGTCGTAAATAAACACATTTTTTTGCGCTTACTTTTCAAACGCTGGCTGAACCCTACGAGATAGGTCAAAATAATGTACTACAGTATTGTACACCTTAAAAAGGTCTACAAAAATATTCTATCTCTTAGGGATAACCCACAATAATCATTTTTATCCTTTACTTTTTACGGGAAATAATGGCTTATTTACGAAGCGATTTTAAGCAATACAGCATTAATCCTTATCCAATTAAGTGCCTTAAATACATTGTCCATTTAATATAGATAAATATGGCCCTTTGCAGCATGTAATTTAAATGAATATTTTCGAAGATATTTATAGGAGTAAGAGGAACAGGGTGTAAAGTTCACTCATACTCAAAAGGGATGATCCTCCGACCAGACGAGTGTTGTGTCTGGCGGGCAACTGCCCAATGATTCATATCGGGCCGTTGTATATAGGCTAATTGCGCGGTAAATTCTGCTTGCGAGATGCAGGATTTTGCGTGAAGTCAGTATGACGTTGACGCGATAAATTTGAAAATCTATTAAAGAAATTTGACAGATTGTAGTAGCTTAATGTGCTGGCGTCTGCACATTAATTTTGCGTTAATTAAATAAGTATATTACGTGAAGACCTAGAATTCAAACTCAAACTCTCAACTCAAAGTATTTATTTTAATTAAACCATTTACAGGCACTTTTGAGTTGTCAAAGAGTCGGTGAGTTAGTCAGAAAGTCGATGCTATTTGTGAATAAACATCACACATGTTTACCAAAAACGTCTGCCTTTCAATATCAACTAAGCACCAAAAGATTCATGTAGCACTGTAAGTGGTCTGTGTTCATTGGTTTTTGCCAATTTCCGCTCAAAGGCAAATGAAATGAAATTGTTTATTCTGTAAATACGATATCGGAATCACTTTTACACGTCATATTATAAAAAATAAGCTAGATGAGATCGGGGTTTCCCATCTGACTACTCTGAGAAAAAAGGCTGAAACAAATTCAGAGGTCTCTTTTAAAGCCCGGACATAATCTTGTTCAGATCATATACAACAGATTGTTATCTGAAACGGTCTTTTAAGGAAAGTACCACACAGATTTGAGTGGACCAGTCCAGTCAGTGCAAGCATTTGTCATTCAATTTTCATTGCTCAAGTCTTAATAACTTAGAAACCAGCCAATCTATTCTGTAAAAATCTCACCATAATAACTTCGGTGAAGTGAGCGTGAAGTGATCTATCAATAGTGGCAATCCCTAACATCAGGTGGAATGACAGCTCACTTCACCTTAGTTTTCAAGGTGAGTTTTTTACAGAATAGCACTGCTGTAACGAGAGTGTCAATAGTCGGCCCACAAAGTCACCCAAGAATCCTTAGTTTTAGAAGCCGATGAATTAAACAAAACTTTTAAAAGCAAGTCTATTTACGTTACTCGATTGATGTTGTGTGTTTTACGAGTTCTAAAATCGAAGGGAAATTGCAATATATATTCTAACTCAGTATATTTTTATTAGTGACCTTTAAAATGGGTAGGATTCAGATCACACCTACGGAAATTCGTTCCGAATTATTAATTGGTTATTTGCTTGTTTGTTCTTTGTTAATATCGGAATTCGGTGTCAAAAAAACCGAATCCACATTGGAACCAACGACACCGACTTCCGAAATTAAAGTTATTAAAGTTACAAATAATATCAAAAACCAGTCAAGTGCGAATCGGACTCGCGCACCAAGGGTTCCGTACAAAGTAGGTAGGTATGTAACATAAATGTAACTAACTAATCCAAATGTAAAGCAAAAATAATAAATTGGCTTCTTAATTTCGATTATTCTGACACATAAAATATTTTAGCTGTTTTAAAATAAATTAGATAGTAAATTTGTACACCACATTTTAATACACACACCTACACTCACAAACAAACATACTTTCACACACACACACAACACGCAACACACACTCAACGCGCACCATACACTACACACCTACAGACACGCCATCTTTAGTTTTAACATTTTCCTATTCTAGTTTTTAAATATTCCTCTCTGTACGTGAAGGCTTTGATGTTTACAAATTAGTGCTTATTAATAGTATTGTTTTGAGAGGGTGAGAGCCTGGAGATCTGTCATACAGGTCCCGAACCCACTACAGACTCCAGCTCTCACAAAGGTAACAAATTTGATTAAAATAATATGTCACGAACCAATGTACTGTACCTTTTTGAGAGAAATAAAATATTTATTATTAACTACAAATTTATGGTTTTCGGATTTTTTCCTTTACGGATTTTTTTTTCTTTGGATTCAAAGTCAACGGGAAGTACCCTATATATTTTGATTCCCTTGAGAGTGTTGAAATATACTTTTTTTACGTTAACTTAGAAGTTTGATTTTTCAGCTTCAAGGGACCGCAGATCTGAATATATAGTTTTAATTTCAACTCGATAACCTCCACGCGTTCCCGAAATGAAGGGTCTTGACAGACAGACGGACGGAAGGGCGGACGGACCACAAAGTGATCCTATAAGGTTTCTGTTTTTTCCTTTAGAGCTACGGAACCCTAAAAACGTGTTTTAAACTATGTTTTATCAAGGCGTAAAAACCGTGCGAAGCAGAGGCGGATTGCTAAAACACAATACCAGATGACTTTTTTTACAATCTCGAAATATTTTACAGGGTTTTCTACCATGAATATGAACAACTTGATAGTTGACATATTATTATGTTTTCATACATTTTTGCTAAATAGGTATTGAACTTTTGTATTAAAACAGCTGATTTTTTTTCGTGATCTCAGAGTTGGTCCCATAGTGAAACTTGTTCATATTAATGGGTAGAAAACCCTGTAAAAATTTCGAGACTGTAAAAAAGTAATCCACTACCTACTTATACCTAGTAGGTGTCTAATACCTTGTAGTAGGTACCTACACGCAGTATAATTTGAGCACCGTTTCTTGCGTGTACGCTAATGCGACACGAAACGAATAATCCTATAAAATTTGAAAACCTTTTAAGATGATTACCGTCAATTTTAACAGTGCTCTAAGCACTTACCAGCTTTTAAAGTCAACGACAGTTTTCGAATAACGAACTTAACGACGCCATCTTGATTAAGGTCAGCTGTCAAAATGGCGCACTTCACAGTAATTAGTAGCGATATCTACCGAATTAGTTTGTAAACATTAAAGATTGTAAGTCTTGCTATAAGTGCAAAAGTTTTAAGCTTGAGTGCTGAGAATACAAACGAATTATGTATTTCTTAGCAGTGCGGTGTTATCAGTTGATGTAACTTTTAAGACGGCGCCGACCGCACAGTGGCGCCCTCATCGTTTGTTTGGTTATTTATTTTATTTTAGAATGAAAATGCAGAATACAAACGTTAAACTGAGGGCACCACTGTGCGGTCGGCGTCGTCTTAATACTAGCAGCGCCCCGCGGTTTCACCCGCATAAGTGTCGATCCCGTGGGAATGAGCATTTTTGGATTTTCCTTTCATGGACATTACCGACACCGGTGAAGCAGAACATCGTGAAGAATCCTTGACTTATAGATAATACAGGGCACCAGGGATATCGACGTCCAACCTTTTACAATGGATTCATTATGTGATTCTGATACAAAAAAAAACTATTTCATACATTTTGACCGTTGTTGACAAAACACCACAATAAAGTTAAAGTTGAAAAAGCTAATTTTTAGGGTTTCGTACCTCATAAGGAACCCTTATAAAAGCACTACGTTGTCCGTCTGTCAAGACCCTTTTTGTCAGGAACGCGTAGAATTACCAAGTTGAAATTAATATCAAATACTCAGGGCTGCAATCTCATAAAAAAAAATACTTTAAAACTACATACCTACAAATTTGTACGGAGCCCTCGGCGGGCGAGTCCAACTCGCACTTGACCGGTTTTTTTTATTAAGTACCGACGTAAAACTAAGCTATTTAGAATCATACAAACTACTTTAATATAATCTCGATCCCATAAACCTTTATGTGATTGATATGCCGAAAGGACACGAAGTAATAGCGAGATTATTCATGCTGAATTCATGATTACAGTTTCCGTGTAGCTGTGATGACACCCTGTATAAGTCTAAAACCGCCAACCCATCTTCAGCAAGCGTGGTGATCGATCAATGCTCGTGCTTTCTTTGTATATGAGCAGAGGCCTGTGAGTGGTCCTGCAGTGGGCCAACAATACTTAGACTGGTATTATTATTTACTTGCTGCGCCCCGCGGTTTCACCCACATAGTATCGAGCCCGTGGGAATATCGGGATAAAAAGTAGCCTATATGTTTATCCAGGGTGTCAGCTACCTCCATACAAAATTTTATCAAAATTGGTCTAGCCGTTTGAGCGTGAATAAGTAACAAACATAAACATACACAGTCACAAAATTTCGCCTTTATAATATTAGTGCGATGTGAAAAAAGAGACCCCCCACCCTATCCTGGGGGGACTCTATGATAACCAGAGTTCGTGGGTACTTTTAAGTAGTACAAAAATATTTCACTTATTATCTTTTAATCCACACTCTTTTGGCTCGTAAACAATATAAATTAACAGTTTTATACAAGTTTTATGAAAATAATAGCTTATCTTTAGGCCAGCACCATAAACTAGCTAGTTACGTTGCCATAGCAACCGAAAGCATAACAAAACAGTTGATAGACGACACTGTTTCGTTACTAAGTATATTGGTGTGTTACAAAATGTCGAAGACCAAAACAGGAGCTGTTTGGGAAGATAGAGAGGTCATGTTTGACCTACCATTCGCGTAAGTAAGTTTTATTACTTATAGCGGCTCGCCCCAGCTTCACACGGGTGTAATTTTTTTTTTAGAATTTCCGAATTTTTCTTTCACACAAATCGAACACAACAAAAAAAGAAATATGCAATTTGGTGCAGTCATACCGAAGTTATGCGCGTACTGACATTTGTACATTAGGGCCCGTATTACAGAACGTCACTCAATACTCAAGCATTACTTAAAACTAGATTCAAGCCATTTGATTGGTTGAAACTAGTTTTAAATAATGCTTGAGTATTGAGTGACGTTCTGTAATACGGGACTTAGTATTTTATGTATGACTGACATTTCGGCGACTTTGTTTTATACTATTCAATTTATTATGTAAGGAAGTACCAGCTACCAGCCGACTCGACAGACGCTAGACGTTTCCGTCCAAAGGAGGTGTTTTTTTTTTTCAAACAACTGTGGCCAAACAATGTACCTTATGAACAAAAGTACTGAAATATAGGGAAAAAAATCGTAGATTCTGAAAAAATATATATTGGATTTATTTACACATTTGTACCACATGAAATTGTCTTTCAAAGATGTTAATAACTTGCAACCCATTTAATAATTTGGCAATCTCGTGATACATTCTTCCGATGATGCGTTTCGTTTCTTCATTTTATAAATGTAACAAAAAGAAATTATCCTAAAAATATACTGATTATTATCTTATTTTTGTATTCAAAAAGTTTTTTGCCTTCATATGACATTATTTTTGTGAAACAACAACAGCGAATAATAATGAAAAAAATGCATTTATTTTTTCAGATTATTGTATGCGTTTGGTTATCTTTCTGAAAGGGCAAAAGACTGTGCTCCAAGGCCGATAATTATCTATTTTTATATTATTTGTTGTTACAATAATGTCAACATTCCGTTTCTGTTCATTGCCTATGTTCGTTGGTTTCCCGTCTCTTGCTTGGAGTGCTATTTCGTGTGTGATTTCTTATTTGTTGAGTTGGCTATTCTTCCCTGGACTTTCAATTGATTTCTTCCTCATTTCATTTCATCTTGACGACCTGGCTAATCCATTTAGACTTGATACTGTGATTTGGCTGCGATCGTACTTTCCTTGGATTTCGATAACTTTACTTTGGACTCTGATTAGACGGGCTTTTCACAGTTTTTTCCCTATGAAGTTTGAAATAAACTAAATGTTTAATATCTAAACGGCAGTTGGAATGTTGATGAACACAGCCCTTGAATATAAATAGATACTTAATCGTAGGTTGAAGGAAACGAAATGTATTCCATTCCACTTTTATATATTAATGGCTCCCTAGATCGACGGTGAATTTTGCTGAGGACAGGACATATAATATTTTGACAAATGAAAATTGAAATGGTTTGACAGCTGTCACTGCTGTTAAGAACGTTTCGTTGAACGCAGTTTGAGGTATTGATTTTTTATATTCTTTTATTTCTTAATCTATCGAATATTGGAGGATTTTAAATACTGCTGATAACACAATTTATTGCAAGGAATTTTAATTTGTACCTCGGTACAAGTTTGGCCGAAAAAAAAACACATCCTTTCTATATTTTTTACAAAAATCAAATTGAAGAAAGGACATTCAGTTTTTCATGAATTTTCCGAGCATTTTTTCCAATTTTTCGTTCCCACTTTTAAGTTCTCACTGCTGAGGCACAGGCCTCCTCTCTGTAAGAGGGAGTGAGCCGTAATCCACCACGCGGGCCCAGTGTGGGTTGGTAGATGTCACATGTCTTCGAATTTTTGGTTCTAGGTCATGCCGGTTTCTTCACGATATTTTCCTTCACCGTTTTGAGAGCAGTGCTGATGAAATAATTTTGCACTAAGTCAAGCGTCTGACTGGGTTCTACGACCTACAACTCGTCCTAATTCCAAATTCGTCTAAAAACCTTATTTAAAACCAAAAATAGCCATCTCGATCCATCCTTTCTCAATCGATGCACTTCCCAAAAGATTTCATTTTTATTTACATAATTTTTTTTTAAGTTTATAATTTTGTTACTATTTTAGCAACTCTTTCTTACAGTGCGGCCGATGTGAGACTGCATTCTTGTTACCTATCAGTTTTATACAAAACGAATACGTGTTTTCTCTCGATGGCCGCACTGTAACTAAAGTAGTCTTAACCTTACTACACAAACTTACTTACTTACAACAAAGGACCAGTATTTTTTATACTGGTCCTTTGTTCCTACCAAAGGACCTGCAGTGTGATTCTGTAACCATCTCACCGTGAAAACTTAGGTGAAGTGAGCGTAGAGTGAGCTGTTAGTGTCATCCTGATGCTAGGGATTGATACTCTTGACAGCTCGCTCTAAGCTCACTTCACCTAACTTTTCACGGTGAGATTTTTACAGAATCAATCGGCAGTACATTTGGTCCTTCAATTCAAGATAAACACGAATAATACTTTGATAAAGCTAATTGCTCAGTTATTGGTTTTCAAACGCGTTAAGGCCTTGAAGCACCTTTTCTACAAGGAATCAACTGTATTAATATCAATCCATCTGCCTATCTTTTTCCCAACTATGTTTGGGTCAGATTCCAGTCTATCCGGATGCAGCTGAATACCAGTATTTTATATGGAGCGACTGTCTATCTGACCTCCACAACCTAGTTACTGAGTAACGCAATACCCCTTGATAAGATTGGTGGTCAGACTTTCGGGCTTCTGATTACCCGTAACGACTGTCAACAAAAGACAGCCCGGACCACCGCGGGACAGCCGGGGTCTCGATATGTAGTGGATGGTCACCCATCCCTGAACCAATCGCGCCAAGCGTAGCTTAACCTTCGATTGAGTCGTGCTGTTGTTATTATTTAGCCGCAAGCAACTGTATTGATATCACGGGGAGTTTGTTGCGCCACTTCTCCTCAGCGGAAGCACTAGGAATTAGTGAAGGGCGGGTGTATTGGGGTCTGTCTTATGTAATTTTGGCGTTCGAAAAGTGCTGATTCTCAGTCTAATTTGAATAAATGGCATTTGATTTTAATTTGATTTCCACGTTTTAAAAATTAAAGGACTTTTCCTATTATTCCTCTTAGGGCTGGTCTTTCAATCATCTTCTTATGTAATAGCCATACCCATCCCTTATTGAAATAACACTGATGGTACCTAGGACGCCAGATAACTTTATCCTAGGAATAATTTTGAATTTTTGACAGTTCTACCATACAAAAACTCAAACGTCAACATTATTCCACGAATAAAAAATACCTGTCTATTGGAAAATCAGCACTTAGTAAAATAAATAATTACTTACTTACAATTTTTTTAATCGACAGATAATTCTTATTCGTGGACTAAAATTGACGTCCTACAGATTCTGTATCGAAGGACCGTCCAAAATTCAAAATTATTCCTCGGATATAATTATCTGACGTTGGAAAGATCAGTCCTTGCTCTGGTAACTTTATTCGAGGAATAATTTTGAAAGGAGATGTTCCAAAATGTATGGAGCCTGGGCCAGGTCCTTGTACACTATACTTAAAAATAGGGAAATTCATTTAAAACAGTTCTCAACTGTCCAATTGCTTTAAAATAGCTTGGTTTTCTGGTAAACAGAAGAAATTACACTTGAAATTGCAACACACAAAAAACAACCCGTCATGGCGGTAAGCTCTCATCTTGATTGATTAATGACGTTTGACATGTTTTTATTTATTTCGACGCTCGACGAAAGTGACAGAAGTGACACTGTTGTGACAACTGACAGTTCTCTTTTTAACAACAGAGTAACTAAATCTGTGAGACACCATGTTGAAAGTCGCTAAAATTAATTGATAAATATCAGTTCACTACCGCAACAGTATACATTTAATTGAATTATCTGTATTTTTCCCGAATGCTACGGATTTTTCTCTTTTTTTTGAGATACTGTACATAGACCTGCACCCTAATTGTGTAACGCACGATTAATCATAATCTGAATCATTTTGAAACAGATTGCTAATTCATTGCTGCATGTGTTCGGAAAATTTCTGCTCAACAACGTAAGTAACGCAATGAATGTTGTTGAACTGTCAAACTGAAACAGATTGTGATTGATCGTGTTACACAATTAGGGTGCTGGCCCATTTTGAAACATCTCCTTTGTACAGACGCCAGCAGGTCAACCTACCCCAATCTGTCAAATTTCTTTGATAGATTTTCAACTTTAGCACAAAGGAATAAGGTTCATATTCAATTGGGAAAATCTGACAGATTGGGGTAGCTTGATGTGCTGGCCTCTGTACAGTTGTTTCATACAAAGGTGTCAAACGTCAATTTTATTCTTCGAATAAAAATTATCTGACAATGGAAAAATCAACCCTAAAACATCTTTGTTTATAAACCTTAAAACGTTTTTATTCTGATAATAATTATGACAACTAGCTGGAAAGAGCCGCTTTTTTTTGTAGTCATTATTATTTCTTCCATTGCTATTAAAATGGCTCTGTTCTAATCTTGAAACCGGAAATTAGGTAAGTAGAGATATTTTCCTTGACAAAGATTTTATTTTATTTTTAACCTACGAAAAAAATCGAGGAGGTTCTCAAGTCGACGGGTATATCTATACTAATATAATATTATAAAGAGGAAAGTTTTATAAGTATGTTTGTAACGAATTGCCTCAAAAAGTACTGGACCGATTTTAAAAATTCTTTCACCATTTGAATGCTACATTATTTTAATTGCAAGAAAAAAATAAAATGTTTAAAAAATAAATGTCCACCCGTGCGAAGCCGGGACAGGCCGCTAGTATTATATTTTTTTTATGTATGACCACGCATAACTTTTTACAGAGTAGTAGAGTAGTCCGATTTTGATAATTATTTTTTTATTGAATAGGGTATAACTCGAAGTTGGTCCCATATAAATTTGGAAAAATCCTACCCTGAGGTGGGAAAATAGGGGTGATTTATTGTTCGCTCACAGATTTTAATGCTTAGTTGTGTAAGTATTACAATTAATAAAGTAGGATTATACTTATAACAGTTAATAGCTAAAGTAAGGTAGGTAGCTATTTTAAAAGTAATCAATAATTAAACATGTAGTAATTAGTAGATTATAGCCACATAAAAAAACTATTTAACAAAAAAATTAAACCGCCAAAAAAACTGAAAAGAAAAAAATAATTAACCTTTTTTATTTAACCTTAATAACTATGTTTTTATACTAATGTAAGTATACCTAAGTAATTTTGAGTCGACGCCAAACAAGCAAATTAATTATGTACAGTGGGCTGCATCAATTGGGTACCCCAGTTGTATTAAAATTAACTTTGCTACAACTTTGCCATTCAAACGTATACTTTCAACTTTAGCACAAAGGAATAAGGTTTATATTCAATTGGGAAAACCTGACAGATTGGGGTAGCTTGATGTGCTGGCCTCTGTACCCTTGCACTGACAACGCGACGACGCGATGCCTGCGCTGCGTCGTCGCGGTCTCTGCGCTGCGTATACGTTTATCGAACGCCTACGCTGTACAAACGCTAGTGTGAAGGCGCTTTTAATGTCAGCGAGACAGCAACCCGAACGGGTACACCGCACACGTGTCGTGCGGAGAGCGCATTTTTCGGAATGTTAATGTTTATCGCTGGAGATTTCACGTTGCATTGTTAGTTTGATTTGGTTATTTCTATAAATTAAAGGTAGGTAAATTAGTGATCTTTGTTCGTTGATTGTTTAGCGCCGCCTCAAAATTACTTAGGTGTACATTAGTTTAAGAAATGAGTTATTAAGGTTAAATAAAAAAGGTTTAAGTAGGTACCTATTGTTTTTTGCTTTTCAGTTTTTTCGCCGGTTTAATTTTTTTGTTAATTTTTTTTTTCTTACTCGTGTTTCGCTTGTATTATGTTGTTGTTGTACTTTCTAAGTTTATCTAAAGCCGAGTCCGCTGCGCGTGTTTTTTTTCGAAAAATTCAACAACAAACCTTATATTTGTTTTTCTACACAAGCTGACTCCTGCGTAGTAAAATATTTTTAGATTAGTGTCAACTATTTACAAGACAATATTATAAATTAAAAACCTGTGTCAGTTGGAATGAAGCTTTCAAAATGATAGATACGCGCGGTGCGCGTGGCGGTTGAAAATGAAACCCACGCGGGAAATGTTTTTCATGCAGCTCGGAAAACAAAAACATCGTGTTTTCATACACAAATGTGTAGGTAGGTATGGCCGCCTCTTTGTTTTTATGTTTTTATGTAATGTTGAAAAAAAAAACACGTGCAGGAGACACGGCTTGAGACGTAAAACTGACATCGAGAGGAAACTAGAGGGGCAATTCTCGTAATTTTAAGAACGTTCACAGTCTGATCTCAGTCTCAATCTGTCAAAAATACCTCTAATTTCCCTACATTTTTGACAAGTCTCTGACATTTGTTTGTCGCCGAGATGAGACTGTAACTAGATTTTGAACGTTTTAAATTACGAGGATTGGCCATTGGGATTGGCATTCTGGTTGCGAGTTGATATTCCTGTCAGCCTGTATAGGCTGATATTATTATTATTACCTATTTATACACGTGTTTCCTGTTAATTCCAGATATCTAAGACTACGTCCTGGCGAGAAGATATTTGATAGAATCGAACCGATAGAAGATACGAAAGGCAACAGTGGAACCAAGGGTCGCATGGTGGTCACAAACTTGAGGATTATATGGCATTCACTGGTTTCACACAGGATTAATTTGTGTAAGTTTCAGAAATATGGCGATTTGCCTTGGACTCAACAAAATGGCAAAGTTTGTTGTCAATCACGACAATCTTCTGAAACCATTGCTCTCTTAAATAATATGCTTATCGGGTTTCTTTTGTATTGTTTTGTGTTTAGCTCTGAAACCGAATGACTCTGAATGACCAAAACAAAATGGCGACCAGTAGGTAGGTACTACGTAAGTACGCCCATTTGAATCGATAACGCAATATTATTTACGATTTTTTTTACGATTCTCTTGTTTAGAAGGGAAACCATTTTATATATAGAAAATAATAAATGAAAATCCAATGTTTAGAGCATTGCCAGTATCATAAAAATAATTTGCACGATTTTATTTCAAACATTTGTATTTTATTCTTGGATCTTAGTTTACTTAACTTTAAAGCTGAAAGCTGTGTGCATTATTTTATTTTGCCTGCTTAAGATATATTACCTATAATATAGTACTTTTCGACAAACTACACAATTGAGGTTATTATTTCAAATTGGCAACACCTTTGTATACATTTTTGTTTGATCTGGAAATACATTTCCGAGATTTGTTGGAGATCAATGCAATCGGTACTTTGTCGTCGTACTTATAATTCAGAATGCGAAATGTATTGTTACAGCAATCGGCCTCAACTGTATCCTATCAACAAACACCCAGGTTGTGAACTCTGGTCTCCGAGGCACTACGCAAGCCCTCAACGTGTTAGCAGCATATAAAGCCAATAAATATGAGTTCATCTTCACCAATGTGTCTCCAAACTGTGTCAGGCATTACACTTCCGTTGCGGGGGTGCATAAGTAAGTAAAATTATATACCTACCTATTGGCCCCGATTCTGTAGTTCACAAACTAAACTAAATTTAAGTTCAATGGATCTTTTTCTTTCTATTTCAATATGAAAAGGACAGAAGATAAATATTAGTTTAGTCCCGTCAAATTGGATAATCCATAGACAAGTTTAGACGTGATTAAAAAATTGACTACTAAAAATACGTCAATTTACGTCAGGCGCTGACTAATTTGACAGGACTAAACTAATATATATCTTCTCTCGTTTTCATATTGAAATAGCAAGAAAAAGATGCACTGAATTTAAATTTAGTGTAGTTTGTGAACAACAGAATCGTGGCCATTGACCAGTAATCTTGGGAAAGAGAAAGAAACAGATAATCTTGGAGTAGGAATGTCCAAATCGATGTGGTTTTCATCAAAAACTATTCTGGGCGACTGCGTCCTTGGACGGAAATGGGTTTCCGCTAAACCATCTGTTTTCCGCGATGGTCAGTAATAGTTGAGTTAGCAACAAGCGATATTATGATGAGCTGGTTTTGATCATCATATGATTGAGGCAGGAACTGCTCTGATCAATAGGAAATGTGTGAGCGGAGAATAAACCATGATATAAGCAGATATTACGGTAATCTTGGATCGCTGCATCGCAGTTTTCAGAGCCAATATTTATATTTAAATCACCTATTAGCTTAACATTCTTAAATGGGCTTAGTGCTTGAAAAATCTGGTTTGAGGAATTGTTAAAAGGATCTATGTTTTTAGGGGATCTATACATAACGATATCTGACGGATAGCCGTTATACAGGGTGTCCCTGGAAGTATGAATCAAATGAAATAGGGGCGTGGGCAAAGTCATTTCCAAACATTTTGATCCTGAGAATGGTGCTGAATTTTTTTACGGTTCAGAAGTTATGACCAACTTTTGTTTTTTTCAATCACTTTGCATAGTGCTCAAAGAACAAAAAAATTTTAAAAAAACTACCAGGAACTCTCAATTTAAGTTTTTTAGACAGCCCTGATAGATTTTTTTAATGTTTTTTTTTCTTTGAGCACTATGCGAAACGATTGAAAAAATTGGTCACAACTTTTGAACCGTAAAATAATTCTCAATCATCAATCATTCTCAGGATCAAAAAGTTTGGAAATGACCTTGCCCACACGCCCCTATTCGATTTGATTCATACTTCCAGGGACATCCTGTATATCAAAGAAAAAATAGATAAATAAATAATATTTCTTGTCTTTTTACAGAGCGTACATTGCTTCCCGAATGTACAGGGACCTGAAATTGAGAGGTGCTATTATACACAACAAACAGTTACGGATGTTGCCACTTGAGAAGGTACTTACACAATGCATTTTTCTCTTAATATATATATCACACAATCACACCCAATACCTACACTGGTTATGGAGGTCAGATAGATACGTAGCATACATCGAATGATATGTGCCCCTTTTCAGAAGCTTCATAAGGTTCTTAACCTCATTTTTTTTTTACTGTTCCTTTGGTCTCGTGGTTGCAAGCGCGACAGCTGAGCGTGGGGTCTCGGGTTCGATTCCCGATTCGGACAGTGTTATTTAGTTTTCCATTAAGAATTTCTTAGTAATAGTAATAGGGGTTTAATACCCCCGTGCCTCGGAAAGCACGTAAAGCCGTTGGTCCTGCGCCTGATCTCTCTCCGGTCGTATCGGATTGCCGTCCCATCGGACTATGAGAGTAAAGGAACAGAGAGTGTATCTGTGTCTGCGCACTCACTTGTGCAATATAATATCTCCTGCGTACCTGGCTAATCTCCGTTGAGATTGGACACCGTGACCGAAATCGGTCGGGGAGGCTATTATTATTATTATTAACTCATTTTTTGGGCTTGTTATAACCTTTTATAACAAGCTACCTCTTCTTTGCTAGATTTGCCATTTAATGCATTTAAAGCTCAATTAAAAGCCAACTTCTGTTTTCACTCACATCGTTTCTAAAGCTTCCTAGCTTTCTGACTTTCTTTAATGTGTAATCTTCTATCCTACAAATCAGCGAAGTATTGCGTGACACAGGTCCCGATTCTGTTGTCCACAAACTAAACTAAATTTAAGTTCAGTGCATCTTTTTCTTTCTATTTCACTAAGAAAAGGACAGAAGATAAATATTAGTTTAGTCCTGTCAAATGAGATAATCCATAGACAAGATTAGACGTGATTAAAAAATTGGTCAATTTACGTCAGGCGCCGACTAATTTGACAGGACTAAACTAATATTTATCTTCTGTCCTTTTCATAATGAAATAGAAAGAAAAAGATGCATTGAACTTAAACTTAGGTTAGTTTGTGAACAACAGAATCGGGGCCACACTCTATCAGTAACAATGGTTTTCATTTTGACAGTTCAACAACATTCATTGCGTTATTTACGTTGTTGAGCAGTTTAATTTTTCGAACATATAAAGCAATGCATTAGCAATATCCTTCAAAATGATTCAGATTGCCTTTGATAGTAGTGTGTTACGTAATAACCTCGCTGATTTGTAGGACAGAACATTACACACTAAATGGTATATTGGCGTGGCAAGCTGGCATGGCAATTTTATTTATTTATTTACTTTAAGGTTCACCCACAGCACATACATATACAAATAAATAGTAAATGAGACGGTAATATTCTAATATATGTGCCAATTATAGGTAAACACAACATTTACAAGAACGACGCCAGATTACGAGTACCGCTTACTCACTAACTTAAGTCTAGGTTCACAATTGATAAAGAAAATTATTTAATGTTCTGTGTCCTGTATAATGTCAATAATTACTTTGCATACCTAGTATTGTATACAATCAGGTATTTTCTAACTGAACAGACAGCTGTGCTGCTGGGGAGTTTGTTGCGCCACTTCTTCTCCCCAGCGAAAGCACTAGGAAGTGGTGAAGGGCGGGCGTTTTGGGGGGACTGTCTTTTGTAATTTTGACGTTCGAAAAGTGCTGATTCTCAGCCTAATTTGAATAAAATAATGACTTTTGATTTTGATTTTGATACCCCCGTGGTCTTGAACTCCTGACCTTTATAATCATTCATACGTATTATTTAAAAAAATGTTTACAATCCACCTTCGTCTTATAAAACGTCAAAACTTTCCAGATATGCCTAAACGAGCACAGTATATGGAACCTGTCGAGTGACTCTGGAAATCTGGGCTCCCTGGTAGTCACAAACGTCAGGGTTGTCTGGATCGCAGACATCAATGACGCGTTCAACGTATCAATGCCGTATATTACTATTGAAAGCGTGAGTTTTTTCTAAATATCATACTAGCTGTTACCCGCCACTTCGTCTCCGATCTAAGATAAAAGTAGCCTGTGCTTCTCCAGAAGGGTAATTTCGTAACACACTAAAAATAGGAATTGCTTTCATTTTGACAGTTCCGCGACTCGCGGTAGGAGCATACTTAGATACTGGTAACAATCGTCACGTACCAAAAAAGCGTTCCATGCGACTTTCTCTTTCTCTCTGCTTATAAAATATAATAGGAATAGACAGAGAAGGAGATAGTTTGCATGGTTTTCGAAAGTGCTAAAGCCACTAGTGAGTAGTAAGTCAAAATGAGAATCCAAGATGGCGGCTGCGAAAAATTTCAATTTTTTCGTCGTGGGTGTCGTTTTTGTGGGTACTAAAGCCGATAGCGAGGTCAAAATTAAAATCTAAGATGGTGACAACTTTATGAGAGCTTCTTAAAACTTCTACTTTATGGCTCTGTATTAAAAAACGCGTATTAAATTCACACTTTCTCTTTCTATTATATACGAGTGTCTGTGCATGCGTGTATTCGGTAAGAAACTTTGTTCCTTACTGGGATCCCCTGACCGCTCAGGTTTTTTTTACATGATTCCAGATTTTAATCAAAGACTCAAAATTCGGAGAAGCCCTAGTGTTTGTAGTTCGACGAACATCTGGAGGATACGTGCTGGGGTTCAGAGCTGACCCTCGTGAAAGACTACTTCCTTTACTGAGGGAACTGCAAGCGCTGCACCAAGCTTACACCGAGAAACCGATATTTGGCATTGAGCTAACTTGGAATAACGAAGTAGGCATTATCCAGGGTCAAATTAAATTAGCTAGCGAAACTCTGCAGACGTGATGGGTATCGATAAACACGACAAAAATAATTTGATGGATTTTTTGGGCGGGCAACGACCGCTGGTAGTGTTCTTACTGTCTTGATGTATGAGTTGAGAAAATCTGTTTTTTTTTGCCTTATTTGTTTAGATATCCATAAGTAAGCACTCATCACGTCAGTGAAGTTTGCTCAAAAAGAAAATGATATTTCAAGTGACTAACCTAACTGCGGTTCATGACGCCCCAAAAAAAAACAATTTATTTATTTATTTATGTCTTAATTTAACATGTTTAGATTTCGATACGCATAACGTCTGCGGAGTTTCTCTAGCTAATTTAATTTGACCCTGCATATGTAAATTATTTTGCGTTAAATAGCTACCTATTCCTCAGCACTTCTTAAAACGTTGACACGTTTCCGATAATAGCAATTTTTCTGTACTTATTCTGTTCAAAAGTTTAGTGATGTCCACCCAATGCTCTCAACCTTGGCTTTTTGAAAAAGTATAATTATGCAGTAATATCATGACCCTAGCCGCTGTTAAACTGCTTCAAATAATGCTTTTATCCTTCACAGAATGCAAGACCCACAGGAGACGATTTAGAAGAACTGGAAGAAATTGGAGAACCAAGAGGCGAGATGGGACCAAACCTGTATTTAGCATCGCAACTGGCCCAAAATAAAGGAGAAGAAGAAACTCCACCAGTTTATAGTCCATATTTAGGACTGGCCATCGAACCATTAAAGGAAGGATTCACTTTAAAAAGTCTGTTCGAAGTTCAAACTACGTCATAGTTGAACTGTGGTTAGTAAAATAAAAGCTTTACTTGCTTACTTATTGTTTTGATTTTCTTAGTTTTATTGATGTCATCAAAGTTGATTTCTCTAACCATGATCTGTGTCAAAAGTATCGGATGAAAGTGTAAACAAACCCTGGCCAGGTTTATACGCAACCACTCACTAAAAGCAATGTATTTTATTTATAATTATACGGTTCCAACTCTATATATCGCACCTTTTTCTCCAAAAATTATATTATTATTTTGTAGCGGTATCTACAACGCTACATGCGAACAACGCGTCATACTGACGTCACCACAAAATCCTGCATCTCGCAAGAAGAGTTTACCGCGCAACTAGCATTATACAACGGCTCAACATGAATAATCGGGCAGTTGCCCGCCAGACAAAACACCCGTCTGGTCGGAGGATCCTCCCTTTTCTACGGAGGTTGAGTGAACTTTACACACCCTGATGCTCACACCTCTATAATTTAAATAATATTACATAATTACTTTATTTTATTGTTATTGAAAAACTGCGCTTGTACAATAATTAACCTCAATCGTCAAATGAAAGACATGCTTACTGTGATTTAAAATTAAATTATCTCTCACTCAGCTTGTAAGTGACACTACAAATTGGTATCCACAAAATCACAGATACGTTTTTCGATCCATTTGTTTACATCAGGTACTTCAGATACTTTTTTACTTGGGGCTCAGAAAAAAGGTTCATTCAGCGACCAACAAAAAGCAAAGAAATACTCAAAACGCTTGTATCTAAAAAGTGAAAAAAAAAAAACAAAGATGTCGTATTTGACAGTAACAAATTTTGAGTGACAATGACATTTACAATTTCAAATTTGACGTTCTAAAGACTTGTTGCGACCTGTGTACAGTGTACATTTGCATAGTTTATTTCACAATTTTATCATTAATTTACAGTTTTATTTACAAAATAACACAATTATGCGTTTATAGTTCTATCAAATTGTTAGAATTCGTTGTTTTAACACTGACAAGAATTGTTTTAATTCGATGTTTATTTTGATTATTTACTTTGTATGTACTTACGTTCCAAGTTTTGATAGCTGGTTTTATATATAATGAACAAAGAAAATAATAGAGGTGCAGCAGGCTTGGTGAGTGTTTCCATTTTTAATTATTTATGTACCTACTCCAAGGAGTCTACAATTAAAAGGCGCCAAAATAAATGAAAAATTCTTGGGATTGTCACTTTTTAAACAAGTGCTCTGTGGGGTGGATTGTCAATTGCTATACACTTTGTCAATAATGTCAAATCTGAACTGGAATTGTGCGAAATGTGAACAAAATGTAAGTAAAATTAATAATTATTCTGTATGTCGGTCAATGGGTCGTCATAGGGGCGGATTTTATATCCATAATATTAACACTACACTTAAATCTTAGAGCAAACAATTACATATTATGTGTCACAAACTTGTCTTAACAAGTCAAACCCTTCAATTCCAGCGCCGCTCAGCAATAGCAGAAAGAATACGTCTCAGAGAAGAATGGTCTGCGTTAAAGGAAGTAGACGCAGCCACAACTGCCAGACAAACAAACAGAGTACTCCGGAAGAAGCCAACAAACTCTAAGAGTAGTCCCAATGTATTTAGTAAGAAGAAACAGACAACAAAAACTGCTAGCCAGAAAAAGGTATGTGCTAGGTGTGTATAACCTAACCTAAAAAAAAGCTGCCTAACCTGCTTATAAAAACATAGTAATAATATACATACATAAATTAATTTCTTTAATAACAATTTGACGATAAAATAAATAAAATATCTAACATAATTTACAAATTCTTATGCAATAGTCATAATATTATAATAACATGCATACACAATAAATTAAAAAATCACAATACAAAAATAAATTAAAAATCGGACACAATCTACCAATACTTATAAACGTATATATACATCTATTAGATCTACCTACAATAATTAATTCTGTTAATTGTTTTTTTTGGCGCCATCCTTTCTCCTACCTTTGCTGTGCCCGACAGGGTCCATATTGATCTTGACAATATTTCATACCATCTATGTACATAATATGGAATGCAATAAAGAATTGAGTATTGAGTATAACCTGTTCGCACTAGGTTTGCCACTGACCGTCAGCAAAACTAACAAAATCAATTTGCCTAGCCTTTTCCCAACCATGGGGTCGGCTTCCACTGTAACCGGATGCGGCTGAGTACCAGTATTTTACATGGAGCAATAGCCTATCGGACCTCCACAACTCAGTTACTGGGTAACACGATACCCCTTGATAAGACCGGTTATCAGACTTGGGCTTCTGACGAAACACTTTGACTTTTCCAGGAGAACCTAAAACCAATGCAAGCAGCATGCGACTCCCTCCGTGGGGTGGTTGCGATGGTGGATGTGGGGGCAGAGACCAAGGCTCTGCCCCTAAGGTGCACTCTGGCAGCGTTGGGAGCCACTGTTGTCATTGACTGGAGCCCCCTTGTCACCCACTTAGTGTGGACTGATAGTAAGTTAATCTTTATTTACATATTTATTAAGTAAGAAGCATAACCAGTGTTGTCTTAAAATTAAATTATCAAATATACTACCTACAACATTTTCCACAGATTAATATATACAGGGTTATTGGTAAAACACCAGCAACCTCTTAAGAGGTCATTGTACTCATCATTATAAACAACTTTTACTATGGGACCAAACCTGAATCGCGAAAAAAATCATCTGTTCCCTACATTTTGACGAGATAGACGAAAATAAAGTAAGTAAATAAATGTAGGGAACAGCTGCTGGTGTTTTTCAAATAACCCTGTATACTACTAGGAGAAACTGACTGACTAAAATATCAAACAGGGAATGTGAAATTTTGCACACGGCTTCCTTTTATAATGTAGGGGAGCACTAAGATGTGGTTTTTGGAAATTCAACCTTTAATCTGATTCCTTTGATCTATAAACTTGAAAATTGGCCTGAATACTTGTTTATCTAATTAAACGATAAAGATCATAAACATACATTCTAACATAGATCTTTAAATTGCTTGTAATACTAACACGCTATCATAAAGCGCCTACGACGATGTCTGCCAATAAAAGATTTTTATTTAAGGTGTACTTCTTTCTTTCTTTCTTTGAGCAGTGGTAGCCCAGTGATAACGACCGCGACTTACGAGTTGTAGGTCGTAGGTTCGAATCCAGACAGGCGCTTTACTATGTGTAAATTATTTCACCACCACTGCTCTCAAAAGGGTGAAGGAAAACATCGTGAGGAATCCGCCTCGTCCTGAAACTATGTGGCACCTACCAACCACCTACCAGTGGTGGATTACAGTTACAGCTCACTATCCCTCAGGGACAGGAGGCCTGTCACCTGTGTCCCAGCAGTGGAAACATTATAGACTGATTATAGGTACATTTTCTATGCTAGATACTTCTTCTTATGCTAGGTAATTCTTCTTATGCTAGGTACATTTTCTATGCTAGATACTTCTTCTTATGCTAGGTAATTCTTCTTATGCTAGGTACTTCTACTCATGCTAGGTACTTTTTCTTATGCTAGGTACTTCTTCTTATGCTAGGTAATTCTTCTGGCTAGGTACTTTTTCTTATGCTAGGTACTTCTTCTTATGCTAGGTACTTCTTCTTATGCTAGGTACTTCTTCTTATGCTAGGTACTTCTTCTTATGCTAGGTACTTTTTCTTATGCTAGGTAATTCTTCTTATGCTAGGTACTTCTTCTTATGCTAGGTACTTCTTTTGTCGAAAACCTCTTGCAGTCATAATATGGTAATTTGGTTTGTCATCAAGAAGGAAATGATATCAATGATATTATTTTAATTCAAAATCTTGAATGTCAATAATGCTTCATGTTTACATAAACTCACCTTACTTCTATACTATAAGTATGTCATGTCACAATCATCGAAATTGTTAATAGTTTAATTGTAAAACATAATTTTTATTTGTAACCTCACCGCTAGATTTTATTAATTTAAGTGATCGGACCACAGATATAGATACACCTAGATAACGCAAGAGCAATTACTTCGCGTGCCCAGCTTACGTACAAAAATTGTAAGCCGCCACTATCGCGCTCAGTCCTAAGTACTGCTGGCTGGGTGAGCGTCTTTGAACCGATTTGATTTTCCCATCACTAAATAGTGCTTTTAACGTCACGCGTCATAGTAGGTATTATAAAAATTGCAAGCTTGGTTCTCATTCAGATCGTGATACTTGCGTTATCTAGGTCTATACAGGATTATTGGAAAAACATTAACAACCTCTTGAGAGGTCATTGTACTCATTATTATTAACAACTTACTATGGGACCAAACCTGAAATCGCAAAAAAAAACCGGCTGTTCCCTACATTTATGTTCGTATAACTCGTCAAAATGTAGGGAACACCTGATTTATTTTCGCGATTTCAGGTCTGGTCTCTTAGGCTCAACTCACACTGGCGCAGATTCGAAGCGACGCGACGCGTCATATTTTTCCGTCTAAAGCATATTCATCTCTATTGTTCTATTATTTAAGTACCACTCGAAAGCGAACCCACTCTAATCCAGCCGTCGACGTCGACGCGCGAATCCGCGCGTCGACGCTCGCTTCCATATTTACATAGCACAAATTTGTAATTAAATAATAGAACAATAGAGATGAATATGCTTTAGGCGAAAAATATGACGCGTGTCGTCGCTTCGACTCTGCGCCAGTGTGAGTTGAGCCTTAAGAGGTTGTTAATGTTTTACCAATAACCCTGTATATTTGTGGACCTTTTTTTTGTGGATGGGAAGTTATCAAATGACCCCTACCGCTCAGGGTGGAGCAGGAGGGAGTGTCAGACTCTTACTGACTAAGACCCACCCGTGTTCCTTCCTTAGCCCCTTATGTTCCGGGGCAGAGGTAACCCTTTCGGACAATCCCGCTGCCCCGGTAGTATTTTTGTGGAACTGACCTTCTGTCCCGCCTGCAGCCGGGTGTCGCGCCACCCGCGCCCGCGCTCGCGCGCTGGCGTGCAAGCTGGTGTCCCCGCTGTGGGTGGAGGCCTGCGCCGCCTCCAACTCCAAACTCAACGAGAGGACCTTCCCGGCTGCTTCACGCCAGTCAGATCTGCCATCACCGAGGACATTGAGGCAGTTATTAGTATGTACTTATATATTTGTCATCATTCTCTTGCCCTTATCCAAGTTTATTTGAGGTGGTCGCAATTCTGCCCTCCATCAAAAAATACTTACTTGCAAACTAGCTGTGCCCGCGACTTCGTTCGCGTGGAAAACAATAATGAGTCTCTCTTATTATTTTTCTTTTTATAAAATAAAAGTCCTTATAACATCAGAGGGACAATTCTCGTAATTTAAAACGTTCAAAATCTAATCGCATTCTCATCTCGGTGACAAACAAATGTCAAAAGCTTGTCAAAATGTAGGGAACATAAAGGTATTTTTGACAGATTGAGACTGAGATCAGACTGTGAACGTTGTTAAAGTTAGGAGAATTGCCCCTCTGATATCTACCAGTGAAAGTCCCGTCTAAATCGGTCTAGCCGTTTTGGTGATTAGCCGGAAAAAACAAACAGACCGACAACATTTTTTTTATATCTTTACCTTTTATTCTTATAAAATGTACGTATTTAGTAAAAAACTGTTATTTTGACATTACAAACATTATTTATTTGTCTGTAAAAGTTATAACTTAATTTCTTGTAATAATTTCAGAAAAGAGCAGAAATGGAGAATGTCCCTTTAATAGACTTACTATCAGATAGTAAGGCAAACGACAAAGATGGCCGCCCCCGACTGAGGATGTCTTCGGAGACTGATAACACTACGGACACCTCCAAGGAATATTCCTCCATTGGTAAGTAATAACAGACCGAGTTTCAGTCATAGCAGGCCAGCCTTGGCGCGAGTTTTCGCAGATATGCAGGAAATATTATACAGGGTTATTTGAAAAACACCAGCAACCTCTTAAGAGGTCATTGTACTCATTATGAACAACTTTTACTATGGGACCAAACCTGAAATCGCGAAAAAAAACCAGCTGTTCCCTACATTTATGTTCGTAAATCTCGTCAAAATGTAGGGACAGCTGATTTTTTTTGACGCTCCGACATACCAGAGGTTAAAGCTATGCGAAAAAAAATGTTTAGAAAATATTTTTTTTTTAATAACTGACAAAATATTTTTACAAAGCGGTGTCCAGAATTATGTTGTACAAGTTTATTTATTTACTAACAGCGCCCCGCGATTTTACCCGCGTAAGTGTCGATCACGTGGTAATATCGGGATAAAAAGTATCATGTGTGTTAATCCTGGTTATAAACTATCTGTGTGCCAAATTTCATCCTAATCCGTTCAGCCATTTGTGCGTTAAGAAGTAACAAACACACTCACAAACTTTCGCTTTTATAATATTAGTGTGATAAGTGATTGGAATGTATTTATTTCGATTACAGATAAAGAATCCCGCGTTAACACAGCCGCTCGCGGCGCGCTGGCCGAGCCAGCCAGCCGTGCGCCTCCCAAGTCGCGCCGGAAACTGTTCACGCACAAGGAAGCCGAGGATATCGGCAGCTCCGATGAATCTGGTGAGTTACCCATTTTATCTTTTTTTTAGGGTGGCACAACTTAGGATATTTTGCCCTAATCCAGTTCATGGTCTACTCAAAAGCCAAATCCGTTCAGCCGTTTCAACGTGAAAGCGTAACAGATAAACATTAAAAAACGTTTCTCTTTACAATAAGTATTAAGTTAGATTTATGTTCATCATCTGCCTAAGCTTTTCCCAACTATGTTGGGGTCGGCTTCCAGTATAACCAGATGCAGCTGGACATGGAGCGACTGCCTATCTGACCTCCACAACCCAGTTACTGGGTAATACGATACCCCTTGGTCAGACTGGTTGTCAGACTTTCGGGCTTCTGACGACCCGTAACGACTGTCAAACCGGTGATCTACGAATGACAGCCGGACCAACGGCTTAACGTACTTTCTAAGGCATGGAGGGGTCTTGGTATGTATAGGTGGTCACCCATCCACGGACCAACCGCAGCAAGCGTAGCTTAACCTGTTCGATCGACCCGTGCGGCTATTATTACTTAGCCACGAGCCCCACTCAATTTAGATTTATAAGTTGCACATAATAAAGAGTATTCTATTCAAATTTGCAAAGCAGTGTATAAATGGAATGAAAACTATACTCAAACAAAAAAAAAACTTTTGACATTCTGTCATTCGTGAATCTTTGGCAGTCGTTACGGGTCGTCAGAAGTCAGAAAATCTGACAACCAGTCTTAAAAAGGCGTTTCGTATTACCCAGTAACCGGGTTGTGAGTTCAGATAGGCAAACGCTCCATATAATACGCTATTCCTATCTGGAAACCATTCTACCTCAAATATAACACCAAGATTGAATTATTGCAAAAAAAGTTTCTACGTACAATCAACTATAAATGTTATCGTTCAAAGATTCCTTACAAACAATTATTACAACGGTATAATGTTTTAAGTTTAGAGTCTCGACGCTTACTTCTAGTTGCCATGATGCTGCATGGGCTGTGTAACAATAAATTTGATTGTACTGAAATCACAAACAAGTTACGCTACACAGTACCCCGAAATGTCATAAGACGGGCGGCCCGCGTGCCCTGGTTGTTCCATGTGGATTCATGTAAGACCAACGCCGGGGCGCGACTGCCTCTTCGACAGCTTGTGGAAACCTATAACACACACTTCATGGAAATTGATATCTTCTCTCTCTCTAGTAAAAAATTCAAATATCTGGCTATAAAAACTTTATCACAATAATCAAAGAACTTGAACTTGTAATGCGATGAGCAATCTCGTCAACTCTTCCGTTTCCAACTCTGCACATATTAATCCGTGGACAATGGTGTGGGTTATATGTTTACCAATTCATTATTTTACTCATAGTTTTAATGAAACCTTAACATGTAACTGTTTTCTTGTCCCTTAAATAAATAAATAAATATAAAATACTGGTACTCATCTGCATCCGGTTAGACTGGAAGCCGACACCAACATAGTTGGTAAAAGGCTAGGAAGATAATGATGACGACTCAGGCAAAAAAAAAACCACCTTTATCTTACCAATCAATTTCCAGATGGCGACACAACTAGAAACAAGTTACAACAAAGCAAGTTAACTCAACGTGAACGAAGAGACTTGGCGCGCGCTGAACGAATGGCTAGGAAACTGTTAGTAGCGTGCAACCCGCAATGTAACAACAACGTGGCGACACAGGCGACGCAGACTCTTTTGAAACCGAAAATTGTGAGTGTTAGCTTTTGGTTTATAATTAAATATTACTGACTAGCGGTCCGTCCCGGCTTCGCTCGGGTGGAAAAAAAAAAGAAGAAAAAAAGCCTATATTAATCTGTGATAATGTAGCATTCAATTGGTGAAAGAATTTTAAAATCTGTCCAGTACTTTTTGAGCCAATTCGTTACAAACATACATACAAATCTTTCCTCTTTATAATATTAGTATACATAGATGGGTGCAGATTATTTTGTAAATGTTGTGTAAATTATTTAAGACTTTGCAACTGACTGCCGGTGCTCAAAATACCATCTCCGACTAACAAACGGAAGTCGTTATCTAACCGTTTATAAATTCACTAGCTTCTGCCCGCGACTTCGTCTGAAATCAAAGATGAAAAGAAGCTCATATCCTCCAAAATTTCATCCAAATCCGTTCAGCCGTTGGATGAAAGCAGAGGGGTAATTCTCGTAATTTTAAGAACGTTCACAGTCTGATCTCACTCTCAATCTGTCAAAAATACCTGTAATTTCCTAACATTTTGACAAGTTTTTGACATTTGTTTGTCGCCGAGATGAGACTGTGACTAGATTTTGAACGTTTTTAATTACGGAAATTGGTCTTCTGTATTTTTATTATTAGCAGGCATAAAGACCTCACTTAAATCGTCTGTTATGACCAGTGGTCAGAGTAGGTAGAGCTGTTTTTGCTACTTGCGACATGCGGACATAACATGGATATGCCAAATATTACCCGGAATCCCGGGAATTCTCGGAATTAAAAAAACATTGTTTAAGTAGTTTTTACAGGTGTAGGTAGAGGTATTTTTGTTATTAGCTACATGCGGACATAACATAGATATGCCAAGTATTTCCGAAAATCCCGGGAATTCTCGAAATTAAAAAAACAACTATTTAAGTAGTTTCTTTTGTCAGTGCTTAATTGGAACGTTATATTTAAATGGATAATCCACTTTTATTTCAAAATCACGGGATTTCAGAGGCATATCCATGTTAACATCAATGTTTGCGGTCATTCACCCCAAACAGCACTACCTACTCCGACCACTGGTTATGACAAGTTATGTTTCCTGAAAACTACATCCTAACTAACATTATATATGCGAAAGTAAGTTTGTTACTAAACGCGTACTAACTTTCACGCTAAAACGGCTGAACTGATTTCGATAAATTTTGGCACATGGGTAGACCATGACCTGCTCCCGTAACCTGATCAAATTTTAACTCTATTTTACGAAGAATAGACAAAGTTCTCTCTATCCAAATGGACATCTCTGCTGCCTGAGGACGGGGCGACCCGTGGACTCTGATTTCTCCACAGATACAGATAGACCTAGATAACGCAAGTGTGACGATCTGTAGGAAAACCAAGCGTGCCATTTTTTTGATTACCCACTATGACGTCACAAGCACTCTTTCTCACTCACGCTCACACAGCCAGCAGTACACAGGACTGAGCGCGAAAGTGGTGGCTTACGATTTTTGCACGTAAGTTGGTGCGATTTTTAGCACGCGAAGTAGTTTCTCTTGCGTTATATAAGTGTACCTATATCTGTCGATTTCTCTGAAAACAAAGACATATTTATTCTTTCCATAGCAACGGGTAGCAAAATATAATAGATTTAAAATAGTCTGGTCTAAGTCCAATGTGATGTAGACTATACACTAGTTCAGAAGAAATTTTTCTACTCCCAAATATCAAAAGGAGATAAAAATTTTTCGTGATGCTTGACATTATAGACTTGTCGACAATAAATCTACAATGTTAAAAAATTATATTCTTCAGAATAGAAACTTTTCTTCCCTTCATCGGCATGCTTAAGGCGGAAGAAATTATTCTACAATCTGTCTTTTTGTCTATTCTGCCGTCGACAAAACCCGTTTCTATGTTGGGCATGCTACGCGTCCTGGAGTAGTACATAGGCTTCTTTTCATCCTGGGTCGCAGACGAAGTCGCAGGAAAAAGCTAGTTTAATCAATAATTGAATAACACCTTGAACTAACCTATTCATCTAATTTATGTTAAAAAAATACTTATTTCCAGGTCCTAACCGGAATGTCACGCCCCGAACGCCAAGCAGTAACAAAATCAATCCAAAAACTGAAAGGTTTCATACAAAGAGACGTCAACAAACGAACGACACATGTCCTCTTAGGCTCCTGTCGCAGCAACACGAGTTGCAGCAACCATCCCTCGAACATCACCGGCGTGGGAACCCACTGTGACTTGAGTAAGACCAGTTGCTGGAGCGATGCGACGGATAAGAGAGCGAGGACGTGCAACGCGTTGCAGGGCGCAGCTCGCGGTTGCAGGGTGTTGCATGCAAGGTGGGCTGTTGAGTCGGCTGCGGCGGGAAAATGGCTGCATCATAATGGTTATGAAGTTCAGCACTTGAGGAAGATTTTTCAGGTTAGTCAAATTTTTATTTATTTTATTGTGTTTTGATAAGCTACGCTTGCCGCGATTGGTCTGTGGATGGGTGACCATCTTTACATACCGAGACCCCTCCATGCCTCGGAAAGCACGTTAAGCCGTTGGTCCCCGTCCGTGGTTGATCTTTGACAGTCGCTACGGGTAGTCAGAAGCCCGAAAGTCTGACAATCAGTGTTACCAAGAGGTACCCAGTAACTGGGTTGTGGAGGTCAGATAGGCAGTCGCTCCATGTAAAATACTGGTATTCAGAAGCCGACCCCAACATAGTTGGGAAAAGGCTAGGCAGGTGATGATTTTATTGTGTTTTATTCACAATAATTATAAAGTCCCCATTTATAACTCAAGAACGGCTGGACCGATTTTTATGACCTTTGATTTATTGGATTTGTCTCCGCCTCGAATAGCAGAATATCTATTAAAACAGGGGAAAATTCACGAACAAAAAAAAATAAAGATAAACATTTTTCACACACTGGCGAAATGTGGTTGTACTAAAGGAACAACTCTGCTTAACCTTCGCGAAATACAGGCGTGATATGTGAGGCTTAATATAAATTATAAATAAATATTTTCGTGTTAATACAAAGTGGAGATGATAATGCAACAATAAATTAAATGTTTATAATGTTATAGTATCATGATGTATCTGTTAACATGCCAGCACCTACAGGTTAAAGATATCTGCAGTTAAACACAGCATGTTGTTAGCTCGCTAGTTTAATAACCTTCGTTCTTAAATTTTATTTCCCGATGCGAACTAATGCTTATTATACCTTATGCTTGAGTTATAAGAGTCATGCAAGCGGAAGTTATTACGTACTACAAAAATGTTAAATTTTTTACAAACCTGAAAAAACGGGTGCCCGGCACACTGATCTATACCATTTTTTCAGGTTTCGACCATGTCTGTTGGGTCAATAACACCGCGTTGTTGCCGAAATATTTAAAGTGTGTTCTTTTTTGTTTACACTTTTATGCTATTTAATATGTTAGACAAAATCACTAATTTCAATGTTAGGATTTATTTGATGGTTCCTAAAAACTCCTATGCATTAGTATTGTTAGTGTTTTAATTTGGCAGCGGGATTGTCCGAAAGGGTTACCGCTACCCTGAAACATAAAGGGCTAAGGAAGGAACACGGGTGGGTTATAATCAGTAAGAGTCTGACACTCCCTTCTGCTCCACCCTGAGCGGGAGGGGTCATTTTATGATTTCCCATCCACAAAAAAAGTGTTTTCATTTATTGTTGTATTATCATCTCCACTTTGTAATACTTTCGTACACACGTTAGTTACATTACAACTCAAAAGGTGGCGCTGGTAGTACAACATTCACAGGTACTTTAAACCATAATTCACAGGTACTTTTTTTGTCATTAGCTATATGTGGAGGCTTGTTATTAGCTATTTTTAATATTATAGGCTATATGTCATTGGTATGTTAGTCTGTAAGCCTTCTTTAAATTTTTTTAATGAAATTCTTGTGACTTTAAAAATCAAGACAAATCTAACAATAAAATATTTTTACATTTGCCGTCGACCCGAAAAAAAGGAAACAAATCTTAGGCCACTTGAAATAAATCACAATTCCTTACAAATAACTTTAATCTTTACAGAAAGCACGCGTCGAGCGCACAGCCCTGTGCCGCCTACACTCCGAATACGCGTACGACGTATTTTACGGAATGCGAGTCCATTTAAAACCAAACGCCGACCAAAGAGATGCTGCATTACAACTATTAACATTATGCGGTGCTGCGGTCAACAACAACAGTCTAAACAATCAAAATACTGGTCCTTTTATCCGACCAACACAAATTATTGGTCCTAATAACCGACCAACACAAAACATTGGCCCTAATAGCCAACAAATCTTAAGTAATGATCAATATGATGTTACTATCGGTTCGGCAGTAGGTGAGGTGAACTCTAAATGGGTGTTTGATAGCGTTGCCGCTGCTAGAATGAGAACAACGAGACGGTATGTCAATATGAATCGGTTTAGTCAAGAAAGCAGTGATGTTGTTTTTTGTGATAGGTGAAGATTTGGTGATCAGTGATGGTGATGACGGTCTTAAAGCGTATCTTCTTAGTAAGCTGGCCAAATCAAAATGCGCTTTACAGTGCTAAAAAGATCTTTTTGACACTCGAATGGCGTTGACACGGAGGAGCTGTTGGTAAACAGTTGTAATTTATTTTTTTGTGTCATGATGCTCTCAAAACGGTGAAGGAAAACATCGTGAGGAAACCGGCATTTCCTAGAACCAAAAATTCGAAGACATGTGACATCTACCAACCACTCGAAGAGAGGAAGCCTGTGTCGCAATAATGGAAATATTTTAAGCTGATTATATCGACACCTGCAATTTAAAACATTGTAACTCACTTTTTAATGAAAAATCATTCCAAGTCATAAAAACATACAAAATACATAAGTAAACAACATATTAGTCACACAGCAAAGTTGATAATCCCTTTTTACTTATATTTACAAAATTGGAAGACGCTAGGACTTTATAGGACCAAAGTGAGAATATGTTGAATGTTTAAATCACTATCCTGAAAAGTAGTGAAAATGAGTTACAATGTTTTAAATTGCATGTGTCGATATTATGTATTGAAAAACAAGATGGCGCCGTGGCGATTTTGGTCACGCGCCAAAAGATTCTTGTACAATTTTGTCTTGTGACAGTAGTTTTAAAGTCAATTGTCCGTTGTGAGTACAACTCTTCAATTTAGCAACGTTATTAACGAATTATAACGTTGCTAAATTGAAGAGTACAACTGTGACGTAGCTTGGCAACTGAATAGACTGGTATTACGTTTTGTCGGTTAACCACGTCACGTGGTTTTTTTTTGTTTACCTTTATTTAACTACCTACCAATGGAGTATCATCATCAGCTTCATCTTTCTGACTGACCGACCCCTTGACAATTCAGAAATGCCTGTAATTGGTTTATTTGAAATAAATGCTTTGAGTTTGATTAATAATATGTTATAGTGTTTAGATATCGATATATCATCACGTCCACGGAGTTTCTCTAGCTAATTTTATTTGACCCTGGATAAAAAAGAGGGAAAATTATCATATAAAAAAATTCGCCCGCATCGCTGAAAACAGAAGTGCCCAAATGGCTGGCAGCATTGCTACGTCATATGGCAATGCTAATTGTACTTGTTTATAAATGTTCTTACATAACACCAATAAATATGCACTTCTTTATTTATTTACTTCTGATATTTCAGGGCCGTTACAAGAGCCATGTTCGAAAATAATTTAATTGAACTTTTTATCAATTCTGTTGACATGGATTTTTACAATAAAAAAAAATACTCCTGGCCTTTACTCCGTTAGGTATCAACTGGACATAAAATCTATTCAAACTCATGTTTCAAATTGATATTATTTCAAGTTAAACAAATATCAACTTTATTTTAATGGTGATTAAGTTGATTTCAGAGTGAATAGCACTATTGAAAAAGTTATGACACATGTTTGAAGTTTTAGCGTAAACTGAACTTTATCGTGTAGGGTTTAAAGTTATTTTTCCATAAACTCATATTTGTTTACATTTTTGGCAAATAAATCGCGAATGCAGATTAGGTATGTTGACATCATGTAAAACGTGTGGTAGCGAAATCTATGACGTAGGATAAGAACTATCCTTTAAATAATGTAAATTTCATTATTATTCGTTTCGATTACCGTTTATTTGTCTAATACGTCACTATCATTGTTGTGGTTTAGTACAGTCAACTGCCCGTCAACGGTAACACTTACGAAAACCGCCCTTACTGCCACAACACAAAGGCGTAGTCATTGGCCCCGATTCTGTTGTTCACAAACTAAACTAAAGTTCAATGCATCTTTTTCTTTCTATTTCATTATAAAAAGGACAAAAGATAAATATTAGTTCAGTCCTGTCGAATTAGTCAGCGCCTGACATAAATTGACGTATTTTTAGTAGCCAATTTTTTAATCACGTCTAAACTTATCTATGGATTATCTAATTTGACAGGATTAAACTTATATTTATCTTCTGTCAAGAAAAAAAAAATATTGTAAAGAAAAAAAACATATTACCCAACTAGCGTCTGTGGGAAACCCAAAAGGATTAATGAATTTGTATGTTTTATTGACAGACAACTATTTTTGTAAAATAATGGTAACATTAAAAGTTAGCAACTACCTAGTTTAAGTCTGGAAGTTGTACTAAAACTGTTTATAACTGTTTGTTTTTACATTTGTTTGATAATAAATCATGTTTTCTTAATAATTTATTTGTTTTACTTCTTCTTTCACGATACCGTCCTCTGCTATTTATAGGTGACAGGTCATGCCCATACACGCAGTCGCAGCCCAAGATTGGGGGGGGGGTCACCATGAGTTCCGAGAAATATTTTTAGGGAGGTCCAGACACAGCACACGCGCACATCAAGCTACTACAATTTGTCCAATTTCTTTAATAGATTTTCAACTTTATCGCTAAAGCATAAGGTTCAAAGCTGATTGGGAAAAATTGACAGTTTCGGGTAGCTTGGTGTGCTGGCGTCTGTACGTCTCCTCGTTGGTCTTGTGGTCGCAAGCGTTACTGCTGAGTTCCTGCGTGCGATTCCAAGTAAATCATTCAGGTTCTCGACAGCTTGAATGATTTTGGGGGGGTCACGAATCCCATGTCGCCCCTCGGACGCCTGCATGCCCAGAAGATGATTGTAGAACAAAGCCATACTGTAGGCAAACTTGTATGTAACAAGGAGCTTTCCTATGTTATGATGTTGCCTATTCTTGGTAATGGCCCCGATTCTGTTATTCACAAACTAAATTAAATTTAAGTTCAGTGCATCTCTTTCTTTCTTTTTAATTATTAAAAGGACAGAAGATAAATAGTCAATTTAGTCCTGTCAGATTAGATAATCCATAGACAAGTTTAGACGTGATCAAAAAATTGGCTACTAAAAATACGTCAATTTACGTCAGGCGCTGAATAATTTGACAGGACTAAACTAATATTTATCTTCTGTCCTTTTCTTATGGGCCTATACTACCCCAAATGGCTTAGCATGATCCTCCGTTATGCCTGCGTTGTTATGCGTCGAAAATACTGCAGCATTAATTTTGAAATAAATATATGGTAAAGTTGAGGATTAATGTTAGGTCTTATGTTAGACGAAAACACGATTTCATAAAATTTTTCCAAAGTTACCTCTCCAAACCGAACAATAAACCGCTGGTATTCAAAAATACTTCAAATTAGATCATAAAACTTTGTATACTGACCGAACTAACTATAAAGCAGGTCTTATGTTATTTATTTTTTTTTTTTAGTTACCATTATTTTCACCGTAAAAAGCAAATACCTAAACTATTGGCACTGCCTGCCGCCTAGAACCGCACTCTGTCTCTCTCTCACTCAGTCCGCGAGCAGTATAGTGCGAGTGAGATAAAGAGTGAATCTTAGCCGAGGTAGTGTAGGCTCTTAATGAAATAGAAAGAAAAAGGTGCACTGAACTTAAATTTAGTTTAGTTTGTGAACAACAGAATCGGGGCCATTGCTGAACTATGTAGTGTTAAAGCAATCATTTTTCCGAAAAAGCGTTGCGCAATAAGTTGATTTGGAATATGCAAAGTATTTTTTTTTTATTGCTAAAGGGGCCAGCTCTTGACCGATCACGCCTGATGGAAAGCGATAGATGAGGTCTATGATGGAACGAGTGTGCCCAGAAGATGACTGTTCACTCTTGATTTGAAGGCAAACGGGTTAAATAAGGGCGGGAACACAGATGCCTGCAGAGAGGTCCACACTTTGGCTGTGCGCATAATAAAAGTGGAGGAGAACCACTGAGTACGACTCGTCGGGTTATCAACCAAGTGTGGATGGTACGCTGCAGTACGTCTGGTTGTCCGGCATTTTAGCACAAGTAAGTAGTTTTGCTCATTTTAATAGTATTGTATAATGGGTGTCCACAACTCGACGTCAAATTGTATATTATTATTTTTATTTTGGACAACTATAAGATAACACATAGACAGTATATTCTTGGATACGCGTTATGGCTTTTTCTTCAGTTGTCCAGATTGAGAGATCCAGTTAATGAGTTCTAACTTTCTTTGTTTAGGTTTCACCTTTAATTTTATACCTTACCATGAAGTTTTCACAATTATTTCCTAAATCCTCTTATAATTTGGTTGGGATTGGAAGAGTTTTTCGAAAAGATCTCTCAATCCACACGCACATCTGTAAGATCCATATATTGTTAATAACAGTATTGCACAATAATATTGTTAGTAACTTAAACTAAAGATGAATGAATGCGAAGATCACAACAACTCACTAGACACTCGGAAACTATGAAATAAGTCTTCGCACAAATTGACTTATTATGGCGGAGGATGTATCTGTTGCTACAGCCTTTAGGATGGTATTGTGACTCATATTCTGCTCAGGAGTGAGGCTGTTTTTTTGCGGATGATGGCATGAAATCCCGATGGATTATTATATGGGTTACCGCGAACATTATGCATACGGCATTTAAGTAACAGATCTTTTTGTGAATGAGTTCTTCTGGGGAAGTATCTACCTATTTTGCCGCCATCCAGCGTTGTTGCGTTACGGTTTGAAAGGTATTGATGCTGACATACCCTGCGATGTCTCTGGTATTGCAGATATCCTTTAGCAATGGTGACAAATGTGTATCTTGTTTGTGACCCAGTATTATAAAAAAATATTAAGTACTGGATGTACAGTCAGCATCAAAAGTTGATGACCACATTTAGATTTTCAAAATCGCTGTACACCGTATTATACCTAAATCGCTCAACATGACAAGCGCCAGAAATGAATGATTATCATAAAAGGGCATAAGTAGGTGACCATCACTTTTCAAAAGTCGCTAAACAAAGTTATAGTAACAAAAAGCATAACATTCTTCGTCTCTAAAGTCTCTGAACAAATTTTTGACAAAAATAGCATACCATCGTTTATCTCTAAATCATTATCCCTGAACAAAATGATATGTTTTTGGGTTGAATATATTGTGTGTATTTTTTTCGGTAGGTATATGTGTTTGGTATATAAATTAAGTAGACACATACATGCACATGAAAATCACCACCCTTTTATTTACTATCAACAAAATTAAATTAAATTGTTCGATAAATCATTACAGTTAATAATTATTATTTGTTTTTATTAAAAATCAACAAATTTAAACTTTCATAATCAAATTAATGTTTTATAAACAAAGACAAGGTTTAATATTTTATCAATTACAAATATGATTAGGCTTAGACTACTTAGAATTAAAACAAATAATAATGATAATTGATTGATGATAATAATAATGATAATTAAGTAGAAATATTCTTTTTACATTCAAGGGTAACAGTTTTTCAAATACCCCCACAACTACCACAAGAATTGAATTAAAACGGAATTTGTGTGAATTTTGAAAATGAGTCTTATATGTATACAGATTAGGTTTTAATTCAGTCGTGCTATAAAAATCATAAACTAAGTCGACGGTTTGAATTTGAACAGAATCTGCGTGATTTTTGAAAATGAGTCTTATTGCTTTACGAATAAGGTTACAATTCAATCGAACTAAAGAAATCATTAATTACGTCGACGGTATAAATTCAAACAGAATCTGCATGATTTTTGATAGTGAGTCTAATAGCTATACAAATAAGGTTACTATTCAATCGTAATATAGAAAGCTTATATGACGTCGACGGAATAATTTTTTAGCGGAATATACTTATCTTTATAATCGTGCTTGCGAGCTTACTTTGAAAATTAGGCTTAAAAATGTGCTTGCCGCTTAAACACCCACTTCTAATATTTCTCATTGATACTATGAAAAAAAAAACAAAATTATTTTGGAAAGTTTTTTTTTTTACATGATTTAGTTTGGATAGGACAAGATTGGATTTATAACTCTGAAGATAGTAACGAGCACTTTTTTAGTTTGCAGTTCAGCTACTTTTGATAGTATAAGTTTACACGCTACGTATCCGAAACAAAGTAATGTTCAGTAACTTTTGTTATTATGATGTTAAGTTATTTTTGGACGTTGTCGTCATTACACTAGATAACTAAAACAAGCATTTTATATTGTTCAGTAACTTTTGTTATAAAAGATGTTAAGTTATTTTTGAACGATGCCGTGATTACACTAGATAACCAAAACAAGCATTTTATATTGTTCAGTGACTTTTTTCAAACTGAACGTTAAGATGTTTTCGGATATTATAACGATCAGCAATTATTGACAAAATGGTGTTCAGTGACCTTTGACGAGTAGTGTTCTGTTAATTTTGAACTTTAATGGTGTTCATTCAATACTGGCGCCCTTTCTTGTTGAGCAATTTATGGGTGATATAGTGTACCTACAGTGATTTCGAAAATTTGAATGTGATCATCGACTTTTGATGCTGACTGTACCACTGTACAGACGCCAGCACATCAACCTACTACAATCTGTCAGATTATTTTCTTCAGTAGGTTTAAAGTTGATTCGGAAAATTTGACAGTTTCGGGTAGCATGCTCTGCTGGCGTCTGTACCATTACAATTAAAATTGGCCCGTTTCACCACTTGATAAGTCTAGGTTAACTTATAAAAAAATCTGTTCCATTTTAATAGTATCCGGTAGATATTTCTTAGCCGGACACTTAGCTTTTGCTAAGTGTTCGGCTAAAAACAAATAATCCCATCGACAGTCAAGAATGAATGAAAAGCAATTCATTCGCGTTCCTCACAAGTCATGAAAGTCGAATGCGTACCAAGAAATGGCGTTAACAATGTGATCACGAACAGACTAGCAACACTTTCATAGTGCATGATTCGCAATTTAAAGCACACGTGCTACAGAGGATCTTAGATAAATACGTTTTACACCGGATTCCGATCGGGACCGGGGTTTCTTTAATTATTTATTATTTATATATACTTTATTGTACACCACAAAAATACAACGAGAAACATCATACATCTGCCTAGCCTTTTCCCAACTATGTTGGGGTTGGCTTACAGTCTTACCAGATGCAGCTGAATACCAGTATTCCACATGGAGCGAAGTACCTAGATATGAATTGAAAAAGTCACGTTGGTTCTTGCCCGTGTTTGAACCCACAACTTCGTGCATGAGACGCGAAGCCTTAACCATTGGGCCCCGATTCTGTTGTTCACAAACTAAAATAAATTTAAGTTCAGTGCATCTTTTTCTTTCTATTTCATTATGAAAAGGACAGAAGATAAATATTAGTTTAGTCCTGTCAAATTAGTCAGCGCCTGACGTAAATTGACGTACCCTAAATATTTGTATTAGCCAATTTTTTAATCACGTCTAAACTTGTCTATGGATTATCTAATTTGAAGGCACAAAACTAATAATTATTTATCTTCTGTCCTTTTCATATTGAAATAGAAAGAAAAACATGCACTGAACTTAAAGCTAGTTTAGTTTGTGAACAACAGAATCGGGGCGATTTTCGGCTTATTAACGGCATACTTTCGGCTGGGCTCCTGTTCCCCTTATTTATAGCCTTTTGAACTCAAGGCAGACTCCTGGCTATCAGTGTTTCGGAGCATAAAATGATAAATCTACGCAAAGTTTGAACCCGGAATACAGAAGGCCATAACACGGAAATGTGTAGGTATAGAGCTCGAAGAGATGAGATGAGCACCTAGGACAATGAAGGCATCAAATACCTTGCTGACTGGGAAAATTCCGACATCATCATCAGCCTATAATGTGGTACCCACTGTTTAGACAGTCCTCCTCTCAATGACGAATGGATCGTAATCCACCACCCAGGCTCAGTGCGGGTTGGTAGATGTCACATGACTTCGAATTTTTGGTTCTAGGACATGCCAGCTTCCTCACGATGTTTTCCTTCACCGTTTTGAGAGCAGTGGTGATGAAATAATTTACACAAATTAAAGAACCTGACTGGGTTCGAACCTACGACTTACAATTTGTACGTCGCGGAAATTACCACTGGATCACCTGCACTGCTCCTACGTTCAACATAATAATTTGCATATCGCTGCTGTCGACAAAATGGAATACAGCTACAGCAATATACAGGGTGTCCCTGGAAGTATGGATCAAATCAAATAGGGTCGTGGGCAGAGTCATTTCCAAACTTTTTGATCCTGAGAATGTTGGTGAATTTTTTTACGGTTCAAAAGTTATGACCAACTTTTGTTATTTTCAATCACTTTGCATAGTGCTCAAAGAAGAAAATCATTTTAAAAAGTACCAGGAACTGTCAATTTAAGTTTTTAGACAGGCCTGATACGTTTTTTTTTTCCTTTGAGCACTATGCGAAACGATTGAAAAAAATTGGTCACAACTTTTGAACCGTAAAATAATTCATAATCATCAATCATTCTCAGGATCAAAAAGTTTGGAAATGACCTTGCCCACGCCCCTATTCGATTTGATCCATACTTCCAAAGACACCCTGTAGATAGTGCACGAAGACGCGCCCCACTCTTCTTCCGAATCGCTAGTTAAATCCACTAGTGTTTTAGTTTTTTCGATACACACTAATTACCTACTATAATAATTAGTGTATATCAAAAAAACTAAAACACTAGCTGAATGTTGCACATTTGTACTGTAAGCATTAGGAAAAAGAGTGGAGCGCGTCTTCGTGGATTGCACTATCTGTTATAGAAGCTATGGTCTGTTCGAAAAGTGTCTGATGAATAAAGCAACATTTTCATCATACACTTTGGATCAGAAAACGTACAGACGCCAGCACAAAATCAAGCTACTACAGTCTGTCAAATTTCTTTAATAATTTTCAACTTTATCACTACAGCATAAGATTCAAGGCTGATTGGGAAAATTTTACAGTTTCGAGTAGCTTCATGTGCTGGCGTCTGTACCTATGGATGCCAATTTGCAGTAATCATCATCATTTCAGCCTGGAATCACACACTATTGCGTATAGCCCTCCCTTTTTTCCTGCCATACTTCCTAGTTCCGTGCGTCTCTCATTCGGGTGTTTCCCGCGACTATGACGATGTTATCGCTTTTGCACGGCCCCGGTAATTTTGGCCTAAGCTTGGCTACCATTTGGTCACAGCATTACTCCATCAGCCAAAATCATAGAACAACACGGGCCACCGGCGCGGCGCGGTCCGCCGCCGATGGCCCGTGTTGCTCTATGGTCAAAATGGACTACTTTGATTTGAATATTTCAAAGGTACTTATCAAAAGTTGAAACCTTCTAAATACAGATATATACCTATCATTGAATAAATGTGTTAATAATTCCCTTTAGTGAGTGATTGCATAAGAATTCACCCTGACCGGGGTATGTTTGAGGGCGGTGTGGTGGCTCAGTCAGTACCCAGTAACGGCCGCGACTTATGGTCGAAAGTCCGAACGCAGACAGGCGCTTTACTTTGTTTAATTATAAATAGTTCATCACCACTGCTCTCAAATCGGTGAAGGAAAACGTCGTGAGGAAACCGGCATGACCTAGGAACAAAATTCGAAAACATGTGAGATCTGCCAACACGTATGTTTACAGTTTTAACAGATACTTTTGAAACACACTCTAGGTACTTCCCATAAAAAAACAGTTTCACAAGGACCTACTTAGACTTACTATCATTTATACAATGGACTTGTAAATAACGAATCACTTCGACAGCCACTGATGCATAACTAACAGCTTTGTTGATACACGATTCATTGATAAGGCACCCGTCTCTCATTCTGTAGGGCGATCTTATTCGTCTATTGTTTTAAGTAAGTAGTGTCCATGGAGTTTCTTGTCCGTTCTTCTCCATAGGTACAGACGCCAGCACATCAAGCTACTCGAAACTGTCAAATTTTCTCAATCAACTTTGAACCTTAGGCTTTAGTGAAATAGTTGAAAATCTATTTAAAAAATTTGACAGATTAAAATAGCTTGATGTGTTGACGGTATAAGGGTAAGGCCACGAAAAATTGTTCAATAACACACTTGAAATTGTAACACACAATAACACACTTGAAATAATATAACACACTGGAAAACAGTAAAGCCTAGTGCACAAAATTGATAAAATAATAAAACTAGTTATATTCGCGGCTTTGCCCGTAAGATTCTAAAATAAAATATACATACTAAAAAAAAAACACATATTAAAAATCTTTATTAGAACTTAATAGTTATAAAAACTAAGATTCGTTTAAGTACTCTCACCAGTAACAAACTCCAAATATAGGGACAAAAAAATTTAATTACAGTGTACGATGGATTATATTATTTTGTGACGCTTGAAAGTGGCGCGTTTAGAAATTTAAAAAGCAACAAAATATACTAGTAAAATATAATTTAAAGTATACATTCTTAATCAAATCAGTTTTCCTTGGTATTATTCTCTTAATCATATGAGATCACTTAAGCGGCAAAAGAATTCAAACACTAAAAATTTTTCCGGGTCCCTTTGTTTGAGCCTTTCCCTGTACAACTTCTGCCTTTCAGCTTGCGTCATTGGCATCTGAAAAAAAAGTAAATTGTACCCTTCACCGGCAAAGCTTAGCAAATACAAATTTGTTATGTACAAGCGCGACGTTCACCATCATGCAAACGGTTCACTCGTTTCACCATTCAGCTGCATATTTAAAATATGTTTCAACTATCTTTCAATGTGAACTAGGCTTAATGAATCTTCTCGTGTGTTACGTAACACAAAACATAACACACGTAACATGCGGGAACAAACACACGTGAAAATATAACGTTTTTCTGAGCATAAAACTTTTAAATATAGTCTAAATGCACAGAAAACTAGCCGATTTCCCAAACAACAACATTCTATACAGTAATTTTTACACTAACGGATTAAATTTCAACACTTACCTTGTCAAATCACATTAAATAACTGGGAAAAACTAGGTGACCAAAATTTCCGCACCCAACAACATCACGAATTTCTTCCACACTAAAATGGTTGACAGATGTTTGACATTTCTCTATAATCTTAGGTAATTTTGCCGGCATAAAAAAATACTTTTAGTGTTGATATGATTTTAAAATTAAAAGCTAATAGTGTATTTCGTGTTATGTCACACACGGGAATCAAATTCGGCCCATATTTTTAACCGTGTTTTTTTTTTAATAATAGGCAGATAACGTTTATTTATTTGTTTTATTACAAGGCCCTAACAGTATAAAATGGGTACAATATAGCATATATATGATATTAACATGATAAGAGAAAAAAAAAAACAAAAGTTTGGTGCTACATAGACGAGGGACATTTTGATTTTGTATGGAAGCTGTAATCAACTTAAAATATTAATCGAAAATTTACATAAACAGACAAGATATTTTTGGATTAAAATTACGCCATGCTGGGCAGGAATGCTCTAAATATTGATAAAACTGTAAATGGTATTAGAAATAATGATACCGTTTTTTTTTTCCAAATTTTAGTAAAGTCCACGTTTTATTTTTGAAATGAACATTTTTTCGTGGCCTTACCCATAAAATAGTAGACTGTTGACGACTGTACCAAGTACTTTTGTTTTTTTTTTTTTAAATTCGCCCAAAGTGCAGGCTAGTCTTTCGACCATACCGCCTCGTCTTCCGTGTAGGTTACGCTCTAACTACTATTAGTTATTAGTCTTGTCTTGTCTTTGGAATGGGCAACTAAAAGACCCCTCCGTGCCCCGGAAAGCACGTTAAGCCGTTGATCACGGCCGTCATTCGTGTGTGTGTGAATTGAGTGAGCACCCTAAATAAAATTAATAATATATACTAGTCATTTAGTAAAAGGTGTGAAACAATTGTAAAAACAATCTTACAATTTGTAAAAAGATAAAACATGAGATATATCAGTTAATGAATGCTCACTCAGTTCGCACATACGACCACCCTGAATCTCAGAACGTATGAAGATTTCATGTAAGATTTATGTACTACTCTTTAGTAAAACCTTTATAAAGTTGTCGTTTTAGATATCAATCGCCAAGGGCCGTATAAAAAAAAATTACAAATACTTTCATATGCTCACTCAATTCACACACTTTGAAAGGACCCGATTTCTTATGAACAAACCATAATTTCATTTTGTTATAAATCTTGTTTTATTAAAAGGTATACACGTGATTTTGTAAAATACAAAGCGAACCATAAATGTAGCCCGTTTTGTAATAGTTAATTAATATAAGTGCTCACTCAATCCACACAATTCTGAAAAGTTATAAACGTTAATATCTTTGAATTTATAAGGATTAGAAAGCTATAAATTGCGCTAGTTTTAGTAAAGAAAAGTTACTAAAGATTTGCCATTTTACATTTAGTACTCTCAGTTTACTCTAAAAGATATTCAACTGTTTGTGTTTCAATGAAAATCTGCCATACTGTAGGGTTGTCACGCAGGACATTTTTGCTGAACTAAAATTTTATTTATTTTATAATGACCTTTATCTACGAGGTCAGCAGTAGGACCTAACATGGGATGTTACAGTAAGGTCAGTGATATACGAATTTGATTGAAACCATTTATTTACATAATGTAGTTTAATTAAAAAAATTACAAATTTAGATTTTTGGGTTAACAATCGTTGTCGATCAGGATGTAGCTTAAAGAGTGCAACAGAATATTTTGATCAGTACTTTCGTGGATATTAGTACAGTTGTCGTCGTAGCAAAAATATTTCTCGTTTGATAAATAATGACTCTTATAATGACCAATGCCTGTTAAATCTAAAGGTGCTACGAATTCGACCGCACCAATACTTCTATACAATTTATTTTTAAGTACAATTGTACGGGGCACTTTACTTAGCGCTACTGCGTTGGTGCCATTCAAATCAAAAGAAATCACATTTGAAATGATATAATAACTAGTTGCTACTCCCTCACATGACGCACATTTTGATTCACCTTCCGACAAAGAAATAGCTGTTTCTAATAGGCTGATATCAAAAATATTAATCATATCTATATTTAAAGGTAAGAACACGTTATTTCTCTTAATTACGTTTGCTGAACACAATACATTGGTACACGTTTTTGTAAAAATTGAGCTAGTGAAATAATCCAGAAGAAAATGTTCATAGATACGAGCAACATTACAGGCGACATCGTAAGTGCTAGAATTAGTGGTTATTGGCTTTTGAACATATTTTATAATTATTTTTGCTCTTAGGCTATTTAAATCATCATCTTTGAAATTGGTGTCACTTAGACATTTTACATAATGCGGAATAGATTCATTTTCATCAAAAGTATCTATAATATTTCTAAATTTTTCGTTTTCGTTATACTCGATACCAAACAAATACATAACAGAATCAAAGGCACAGGTGTTTAATAGATTTACATATTCACCGTTGATATAAACAGATGAACATAAATTGCCATTTCTTATGTATTTTACCGTCGTGTTTGGTTTTGATCTACTAATTTTACCTTCTCCTTTCCAGTTCTCGACATAAGAGGGTTGATCCGAAAAAATGGAATCTTCAGTAATAGAGCGCCTGTAAACCGTCTTATAAATTTTCTGCTTTTTAGGATTTAATAGTTTTACTCTTTTCATCGATTTCCGTTTAGGATTAATTTTAGTTATAATATCTTGATCTAGGGCGCATAATGCAGATTTCATTTCCCCTTCCAAATATTCCGCATATAGCTTATAGAACTCATCAATTCTATATCTTTTAAATTTTGGTTTAAATACAAGATGTTTTAAAGTTTTAAAATAACTTTCTATTCCTGAAGAGGACGGTGCTTTATTTTTAGATTCAAAAAGAAATCTCAATAAATTAGACCACAAAGGTAGTTTCATTAATATTCTTTTAAAAGTAGGAATAAATGGCGGATAGTAATAAGCATTTTTGTTAATATCTAGAGCTGGATTTAGTTTTTTAGTTTCTTCGACAATACTGTTAAACCAATCCATGAATTCTAAGCCTTCGTTATTATTTGGGTCATCAAATTCATTATTTTTATCAATGTTTTTGCTATCTGAATTTAATCCATCAAGTGTAACGTCGTGTAATAATTGATCTAACTTAGATTTTAGTGTTGGATAATCACCTATCTCACCATCATATTGACCAAGGCAAAGTTTTACAACACCGTGAATAAACTCTTTCGCCAGATTATAATTTTCGCATCGTTTTAAAAATATTATACAACGTATATAAAAATATTTGACATCTAAAGAAACATTTGTTTTAAAGCAATTTAAATTATGCAATGTCTTAATAAAATGACTTGTATCAAGTCTGATAAACGCCTGTGGTTTTTCTGAAGTACTACCCTCTAAAACTGAAAATAAATGTCTTATATAGGTTTTTGTAGTACAATATAACGCAAAAGCTTGAATACATGCAGATACCAAAGCCGATGAGTCATCAGTAATAATTTCTTCGGGTGGAGTATCAACATAAGATAACCACTTTTTTAACCAAAGTGATATCGAGTTTTCTGAATGAGAATCAGTGACCATTTGGAAAATTGGTACAGATTTAAGTTTATCATCGGCTGTTAAAAGTCCTACATATAAAAATAATCTTTTCGTGGCAGTAGTACGATCTGGCAAATATATATTTTCAAAAAATGAGCCAGTCGCGTCAATGGTAATTGTCACTTTTTTGAATTTCTTTTGGTAATTATTGTAATAATGAATTTGACTATCACTCCAAAAACATAAACGAAAATCTGGGAATATATTGAAATCACGAATATTATTTATATTATTACGATATGAATTTTTAGCTATAATAAACAACGATAAAATAGGATTTGCATGTGGTAAATGTTCATGTCTTGCTTCAGACTTAATCTTTCTTAAAGCCGAAAGGGAAGGCAGAACAGGTGGAGATATACGGTCAGTATCAGTCACAAGAGCTGAAGTCAGTTCATTGTGTACTTTAATAGCAGACTTATGGCTTAGGTCTTTAGCTATTTGTTTTCTTCGGTACGGGGTAAGCTTCGATTTTTTTTTAGGATTGTGTTCAAACGTCTTATCAAAATTATATACCTTACAGATGAATTCCATGATTTTTTCAGTTCTTTTAGAACTTGATATACGAATTTCAGCTTTGCACTGGGAACATTTACCGATAAAAGAAATTAAATCACTAATTTTGTGTTTTTTAATAGTCCAAGTGCACGGTAGTTTTGTGTGAATCCATATTTTTTCCTTGATTAAACTGCTCCACTTAAACTTTGGCAGCGTTTTATAATTAAAGAAACTCAAAGTACTGCTTCTTCTCCTAGAGGCACTTATAGGCATAATTTTTTTCCAATCGTAAATATCGAGATAGAAAGAAAATGTTTGGCATTCATCATCACTCACAACAACACTGCTGTTCTCTTTTTCCGACGATGACGACTGTAATAGTGGAGTCGCACAGCCTGAATCGGATATTGGCACCTCATTTGAAATTGTTGCGTTCGAAGTTTCGTCGTTCAAAGTAAATATACGGCTTCTATGACGATTCAGTGATATGTATAATGCCATCGGGGACATTTTATTCTCAAGTTCTTCAGACATCTTAGAAAATATTGGGTCGTTATATTTAATGTTGGGAGCTTGTAAGTATTCAGCATGTTTAAGAAATATTTTTTTCTGATTTTCGAAACTTATCAGAGGTTTGCGACCTCTTCCAATTATTACTCTGTAATGCAATAGTTAATTTTTATAGTAGTAAGTATTACGAAACCGTAAAAACTGCATTGAACAAATAAAAAAAGAACAAAATATTGTTATTTATTAGCTAAATATACTTACGTTATAGTCACCAGGAAAAACAATAACATTGATAATAGGTACATTATTGCACTGTACTACGTATGCCACACAATAATAATACGATTAATGTTAAATGACAAACTTAACAAACAAACAGGATTGAATAATCCGAAACTAGGTGCATATTATTATGAGGGTAGTTTAGTAAAATTAACAAAATATGGATAAGGCTGCGTTCGCAAATACCGAGAGATTATGTTAGACTCTTGAAGCTACATTTTGATTATCGGTTGTTAAGCTTTATTTATTTATTTTTGTAGCATTACCTATCTATGCATATTTAATTATGTTAGACTCTTGAAGTTACATTTTGATTATCGGTTGTTAAGTTTTATTTATTTATTTTTGTAGCATTACCTATCTATGCATATTTATAATTGACCTAATAAAAATGATACCATATTAAAATTAGTAATATATTCAGTCCCAGCTTAGTGGGTCTGTGCACAAACAAATCGAAGCATGCCCAGATAGACACTTAGTATGAAGGAAGGACACGGTCCTGCGTGACAACCCTACAGTAGGCAGATTTTCATTGAAACACAAACAGTTGAATATCTTTTAGAGTAAACTGAGAGTACTAAATGTAAAATGGCAAATCTTTAGTAACTTTTCTTTACTAAAACTAGCGCAATTTATAGCTTTCTAATCCTTATAAATTCAAAGATATTAACGTTTATAACTTTTCAGAATTGTGTGGATTGAGTGAGCACTTATATTAATTAACTATTACAAAACGGGCTACATTTATGGTTCGCTTTGTATTTTACAAAATCACGTGTATACCTTTTAATAAAACAAGATTTATAACAAAATGAAATTATGGTTTGTTCATAAGAAATCGGGTCCTTTCAAAGTGTGTGAATTGAGTGAGCATATGAAAGTATTTGTAATTTTTTTTTATACGGCCCTTGGCGATTGATATCTAAAACGACAACTTTATAAAGGTTTTACTAAAGAGTAGTACATAAATCTTACATGAAATCTTCATACGTTCTGAGATTCAGGGTGGTCGTATGTGCGAACTGAGTGAGCATTCATTAACTGATATATCTCATGTTTTATCTTTTTACAAATTGTAAGATTGTTTTTACAATTGTTTCACACCTTTTACTAAATGACTAGTATATATTATTAATTTTATTTAGGGTGCTCACTCAATTCACACACACACCGTCATTCGTGGATTTTTGACAGTCGTTACGGATAGTCAGTAGCAGCCCGAAAGTCTGACAACCCGTCTTACCAATCGTATTACCCGATAACCGGGTTGTGCAGGTCAGATAGGCAGTATAGTCATTTTACTCAATTCAAGCAATGGACAAAATTGTCAACACTTTATAAGCTTGAGTACGAGGCTTTTGACTACATTCGCCACGATTCTGTTGTTCACAAACTAAACTAAATTTAAGTTCAGTGCATCTTTTACTTTATTTCATTACGATAAGGACAGAAGATAAAATATTAGTTTAGTCTACACATCAAGCTATACAAAACCAGTTTACGCTGGTCTCGCATCGTACGGAAATCCTATACAATGTGAGATCAGCTTATACTGGACATGTATAGCTTGATGTGTAAGCCATGTGTACCTACGCACTATGCGGTTAGCCGGAAAGCGGTCAACCGTCCGGCTAACCGGAATCAAAAATATGTACACACGGCTACACATCAAGCTATACAAAACCAGTTTACGCTGGTCTCGCATCGTACGAAAATCCTATACAATGTGAGATCAGCTTATACTGGAAATGTATAGCTTGATGTGTAGCCGTGTGTACCTACGAGAAAGTAGTTTTTATCCGTACTGTGATGCCGGACGGTCCGTGCAGTTCTTCAGCTGGACGGTTGACCACTTTCCGGCTAACCGCATAGTGCGAAGGTACCCTAAGGGAGAAACACGGGTGAGTTTTAGTCAGTAAGAGTCTGACACTCCCTCCTGCTTCACCCTGAGCGGGAGGGGTCATTTGATGCTTTCCCATCCTCAAAAAAAAAGGCTATTACTGTATTGTCCCACTGCTGGGCACAGGCGCCTCTTCAGAAAGAAAAGAAAGAAAGAATGAAAAAGTATTTATTGCGACTCGTACAGGAGGACACACACACACACATCACATTCATAGAAGGCACTATCGTTGCTCACCACGCTTGCTCAATCATGGGTTGGTCGATTTCAGACATATCTTCATGTGTGTTTTTTATCTTATGACTTCACTTCACATAAGTTTCGATCCCGTAAGAATATCGGGATAAAAAGTAAACCTATATGTTAATCCAGGGTGTTAGCTACCTCCATACAAAATATTATCAAAATTGGTCCAGCCGTTTCAAACTTTCGCCTTTATAATATTAGTGTGAAGTGTGATTGTTTTAATAATTGAAACAAATGCTTTGAGTTTGAGTTTATCCTTACATAGTATAAAACAAAGTCGCCGAAATGTCTGTACGCGCATAACTTCCGAATAACTTGCACCAGATTGGATAATTCTTTTTTTGTTGTGTTCGGTATTGAGAAAATTTTGGAAATAAGTGTGGCGCCATCATTTCCTGTATGATGTTCTGATGATCTCTGTATGCAAAATGACTTGTGATTAACTATTATAAGTTGTCCTTTCTGCCTTTCCTTCCCTTACAGAGGAAGCCTGTGTCCCAGCAGCGGGAACATTACATTCTGATTATGCTATAGCTAGCTGTACAGGGATCTTTTGGCGGGTGGCAAAAATCGGAACTAACGCGGCCATCTTGTATTTTCACAAATTTTAACCAACAGCGCCACCCTATCAACATCATTCAAGCGCCAAAAGATCCTTGTAGCACTGTACTTGGCAATACCTCGTACTCAACAGTAAAAACAAATTGGTAATCGAACCCAGAAACTACAAGCCACTGGAAATGGCTAACGGAACCAAAACAAGGAAGGAAAAGAAAACAAAATGGATTTTAAATTCATTCAATGATTTAATTTACAAATAATACTTATTATACACGTTACGCAATACAAAACATTATCATAAACATTTGTAGGCCTCTAAATATAGAACAATAGGACTATTCATGTGTTACAAGGAATTTCATATGCGGCGATAGTCCACAAGTTACTACAAAAACATTCTCTAAGCTTTTTGTTTAAATTAATACATTGTTAAAAAATATAAGTGGTTTAGTAACAGTAGCTATACCTTTACTGGAATTATTTGAAACCTGCGGGGTAATTGCATTATTAGTAACAATGGCCCCCATTCTGTTGTTCACAAACTAAATTAAATTTAAGTTCAGTGCATCTTTTTCTATCTATTTCATTATGAAAAGGACAGAAGATTAATATTAGTTTAGTCCTGTCAAATTAGATAATCCATAGACAAGTTTAGACGAGATTAAAAAATTGGCTACTGAAAATACGTCAGTTTACGTCAGGCGCTGACTAATTTGACAGGACTAAACTAATATTTATCTTCTGTCCTTTTCTTAATGAAATAGAAAGAAAAAGATGCACTGAACTTAAATTTAGTTTAGTTTGTGAAAAACAGAATCGGGGCCAATGGCGTTCATTATGACAGTTCAACAATATTCATTGCGTTATTTACGTTGCTGAGTAGAGTAGACAAATGTTTCGAACTTAAGAAGCAATGGATTAGCAATATCCTTCAAAATGATTTAGATTGTGATTGATAGCGTGTTACGAAATTATGGTGGGAAAAGGCAGTTCTAAAGATTTCAATAACTCTTGGTTACTAATAAAAATTTCCTAATGTAAAACACCGAATAAAAATGTTCAACATGAGGCTGGGAATTTAAGCCAATACTTAACCATTTATCAATTAATTTTTCCGTTCCATTCAAAACATGTACACACGGCTACACATCAAGCTATACATTTCCAGTTTTAGCTGACCTCGCATTTTATAGGTTTTTCGTACAATCAGAAGTCAGCTTATACTGGTTATGTACAGCTTGATGTGTAGCCGTGCGTACAGACGCACATTAAGACTGCGCCGACCGCACAGTGGCGCCCTCATCGTTTGTTTGGTTATTTCATCCAATTTTTAATGAAAATGCAGAAAATAAGCACGTTAAGTTGTGCTTCACATGATTACACGTTAATATTATTAGAAACGGTAGTTTTATATTGTTTAGTTTTATCATAATCCTTAAAACGGAATATAGTGGCCACTGTTATCCGTTTTAAGGATTATAATAAAACTAAACAATATAAAACTACCGTTTCTAATAATATTAACGTATAATCTTGTGAAGCACAACTTAACGTGCTTATTTTCTGCATTTTCAATATAAATTGTATGAAATAATCAAACAAACGATGAGGGCGCCACTGTACGGTCGGTACAGTCTTAAGCTACTACAAGCTGTCAAATTTCTTTAATAGATTTTCAACTCTAGCGCTAAAGCTTAAGGTTCAAAGTTGATTGGGAAAATTTGGCAGTTTCGGGTACCTTGCTGGCGTTTTTACAGTCAGCACTTAATGTGGTCAGTAATTTTTCTATGCAATGAATAATATGACTAGGTATTGTGAGTTGTGACGTTTTTGTTGTCAAATTAACCTTACGTTTTCTCTAAAATTTATCACCACAAAAATGTAAAGAGTCGGACTTAATGCCACAGGATTTTTATCAGTGCTGACTCATCAAAGTGAAGTTAGTGTCTTATCCGGGGTCAGCCCTTTTTTTTGTGGATGGGAAATTATCAAATGACCCCTCCCGCTCTGGGTGGAGCTAAAGGGAGTGTCAGACTATTCTGGTTTTCTATGTAATCCGTGAATGAAAAAGCTGTAGCCTAATTGCATAACTCTCCTTTACATAACTTATATTGCCAAATTAACTGGCGCTTATCTAGGCCTGTGGTCAAATTGGCCAATTTTAAACAAATGAAGCAATGGGTATAGTTTATTTTGACTGTCAAGCAAGCCCACGTGGCACGAACGTAAAAATATCGCGGCGGGGTTTTATCGCGCACTGGAGTTTCTCGGTGTTCAGCCGAGCGAGCGTTGAGAATCCAACAGAGCACATCTCTTCGTGTCAAAAAAGGACACTTGGATTTTCAACTCTCGGCGCTAAGCAGTGCATTGAAAATCCAGTATGCAAAAAAATCGCCGCGGGAAAAACACGCCCGGGCCTACCTGGGCTTTCAACGGCACAAGAATCTTTACGCGTGGGCAAAATCGAAACTAACGGCGCCATCTTGTTTTTTCTGTTTTTTCGTTTCTGTGAAAATTTCACAATGTTTAGCAACAACAACGCCCCGAATGTCAATGTCATTCAGGCGGTATCAACAGATCCCTTGTAGCCACTGACCGGGGGAGCTATTCTCTAAGGATACAGCCTTGCGGGCAGTGCTGTCGCAGTGCTGAAACTATTGTTTTCACCGCTGCGACAGCGCTGTCCGCAAGGCTGTATCCTTAGAGAATAGCATGGCAGTATTTTACACAAGTACGCTGGACTTTATACTATCGATGACAAAATGAAGACATTTTTGATTTTCGCCATTTTGGCGCTGATAGCAACGTGGTCAGAGTCCGCGAGACTAATACCTACTAGAGATGGGACATGTCCTTCGATAAAAAAATACTTTTATGAGCTTTATTGGTTGTAATTATAACCACTGAGAGTAATTTATTAGTTAAGAGAAAAAATCGAATCGCTTATTTTTATGCTTAATTTTTAAGTATTAGAATAATTGCTGCAAAGGTTAACTGAAAATTCATTAGGGCGCGGTCGGATCGCAAGCTATAAACTAGTTGATAGTGTCCTAGTAAAGTTATAGCGCATGACGGTTAGATCAGTGAGCTTTAAATACGAGGATAGGCTTTTAAACTTAGCCTAAAAACTACTATGGTTGAGCTAATATCTCCTCGCTCAACTATACTAGTTGTACAAGCTGAGCTGGGGTCACATTAGTTCGCAATATGAACTAAAAATTATTGAGCTATTATGTTGTTGTTAAGAAAATTATCGACATGAAACATTCACATTATTTATTTCAATTTTAGTTCCTGAGGACCTCGATCGGGGCGCTTTGAATCGGCACAAAAACAGCTGTCATTTCCTATAGTACAGAGGCCAGCACATCAAGCTACCCCAATCTGTCAGATTTTCCCAATTGAATACGAACCTTCTTCCTTTGTGGTAAAGTTGAAAATCTATCAAAGAAATTTGACAGATTGGGGTAGGTTGACCCGCTGGCGTCTGTACCTATATTTAATCCAGCGTACTTGTTTTAGAGGCTAGAGATCGGTGCTTAGAGCACTCTTAGTAGTCGAACCGTAGACATAAGAAATTTCGATGAGACGAACAGACCATTTTAAATAAATAAAGCACTCATAATGTAACCGATTTGTTACAATCACGAGTAAGTTATGCAATTAGGGACTAAGGACCAGATATTAACAGATATGTTTACGGCATTAAGATATTGTCCGTAGTCGCCACGGCACGCGGGTTGGTGACCGCAGAGCATTGCTCTCGTGCCGCTGACGTTTTACAAAACTGAGCTGAGGCTAAATGTCCGACTCTGACCAGGGTTGTAGGAGGCGGTCTGGCCCAGTCCGTACTTATGTTACGGCATCTTGATGATTCTCCACAACTTACAACTCTGGCTGAAAATAATTAACAGAAATTAGACTGTTTATTATTGTTGTTAAGATACCATGTCCTGTTTGAATGGCTACTTTCTTGCTAACCAGCACCCTAATTGCGAAACACAATATCGATCTCAATTTGAATCATTTTGAAGCATATTGCTAATCCATTGCTTCTTATTTTCGAAAAAAAGTTTCTACTCAGTAACGTGAATAACGTAATGAATGTTTTAGTACTGTCAAAATGAATTAAATGAAAGCTACTGTAGGTGTGTTAGGTACGTAATTACCCCGCTGAAGTGCTGTGACGGACGACTAAGGGATTTGATTAGAACTCTCGTGTACGTATCTAACGAAGTCGTATGTGGTAAGACGGTTGAAGACTTAATTATGTAAACACTGCACTAATTCGAAATTGAATCTTAAGTCCAGTTTTAACCGTTACTCACGTTAAAAAGCAGTGAGTATTATTTGGCAAACTTCTATTACAATGTTTTGGAGATAACGTGCCAGTCTCATTTCCGGACCAAACACCGAATGCGGCCGAACAAATAATAATTTGTCACTAAAATTGCGTTATTTTTACACAAAGGAGAAGACACCCAAAATTCCAGACCCTTCTTTATACCGGATTCTGGTCCATCCGTCACATCAGGTTTATACAAAGACTTCAAAACCAAAATCTCTTAGTAACGCAAGATGAGGCCCCGAATCTTACAAAAGGCACCCTTAGCTGCTGTTGCCTTTGTGTAACGACCATCTGCGCCTGCGGCTGTCCGGTGAAACAGAAAAGGCCATTTGGAGACAGCTGCAGTATCCCGCGCAAAAAAACTGAAATTAAAAATGTTCACGGGCAGGTATTGTGCAAAATTTCAAAAGTAGATCATACAAAACAGGTTACATTCATAAAATGTGCAAATTCAAATTCTGGCACTCAATTTGCAAACCTGTGGTGTGAGTAATGCGTATTTTGATGTAGGGTTTGAGTACAAAAAGATAGCATTGACAAATGAGCTGACCACACCTATAATGTCAGCAGGAAACTTGGAACATCTGCCAAACCCAACTGGATTTATAAAACTGAATTAGGTAAGTACAGACGCCATCAGGTCAATCTACCCCAATCTGTAAAATTTCTTTGATAGACTTTTAACTTTAGCACAAAGAAATAAGGTTCATATTCAATTGGGAAAATCTGACAGATTGGGGTAGCTTGATGTGCTGGCCTCTGTACATTACATTCATACAACAGTTAAAAAATCAACATTATTTAGATACAAAACATACACACAGAAACAAAGCAAATTCTAGTTTTAGGAGTTCATAGAGACAAGGTAAGATGAGAAGTTTTTTTTTTAAACTATGTTCAAAAAGTTAGGATTATATCTATGGCAAAAAAGTAATTCTACTCTGTAATCTGTATGTACGCACGACTACACATCAAGCTATACATAACCAGTATAAGCTGACTTCTGATTGTACGAAAAACCTATACAATGCAAGTTCAGCTTAAACTGGAAATGTATAGCTTGATGTGTAGCCGTGTGTGCGTTGACGATAAATTAATTCAAGAAACAATGATTCTACTTCCCTCACTTATTTTTAACGCTATTTTATTACTGTACTCAGGCCAAAACACACAGTTGGTATAAAACGAACTAACCAAAATAGTAAGTACCAAATTATTATTATTACATAAACACGTGGTTACACATGTAAGTTCGTTAGGGTAGGGGACGGCAACCTTGACATAAAATCACCAGACCGTTGTGTGGTACACTTTAATTTAATAACAAACGCGCATGAATTATCATTTAAGTATCCATCTTGGCTGTATAACGGATCATCTTGTAGTTAATACAGATTATGCAAAAAAAAATAAACAAAACAATTAAGAATAGGGATGTGCTTTTACAGGAACTATGTTTAATCGATATTTCGGAACGGTATTTTTTTATGGAATGTATTTTAGTAATTAATTTTCTAAACTTTAAAAAATGCCGTTTACTATTAGCTGTCATAAGCTTACGACTTTATTGTAATGTAAAGATTAACGGTAAATGAATTAACAGTTTTATCACAAAAAGACTTACATAGTTGGTTTTCTTCACTGTCGTTGTTTTTTATCTTTCTTAACTTATTTATTTCTAATACGGAGATTACTTTAGCTGATTCACTACAAATTATCGTAAACCTTAGTAAAATTTCGCAGATTTTTGCGTCAGTTTGGCTTTTGTGAACACCGGAAAACCCGTTGATAATTAAATTATAGATACACGATTACAACGATCTTAAGACTTGAAAAAACTGGAATTTCTGGTAGAAAGTTTTCTTTGAAGTATTTCTATCATAAAGAAATGTTGTTGCAACCATTTTCTGTATGGCTAATAGGAACTTAATGACTTTCTTTCAAAATGGTCAATGGCCACCATTTTTTCTACACATTATTTACTAAACATCTTGCTAGTTGCTAGCTGCAGTCACTTGTACTTATAACTTCTTAGTAAATAATTTCAATATAAGTAATAATCAACTAGTACGCGTAAATTTACAGAAAACTGAAGGCCAATAAAATTTTCGTAATTTAAAATGTTCAAAATCTAGTCGCAGTCTCATTCAGCGACAAACATGTCAACAATTTGTCAAATATGTAGGGAAATTGGAAATATATTTGACAGATTGAGACTGAGATCAGACTGTGAACGTTCTTAACGAGAATTGCCCCTCAGGTATCTATCTCATTTTATGCCATTTTACCACAGCAAGAAACAATGTTATTAAAAAGTAAAATACACAATTTCACACGGAAAAAGTAGCAAAAAATAACATTTTAGGAAATACACTAGGTTTTACAAGCACCATAAATTCTAAAGAGAAATTCTCAGGTACAAGTTGTCATAAATCATTGATGCTTACCTATACAAACAATTTCGCAGACATGCTTTCAAAGACAGTTTCTTTCTAACAATTTACAACATTATGAACAGAAGATATTTCGTATGAACACGTAGCTTAGTTGACAGTATTCAAGTATAATATAACAAAATAGTAACGAAGAATTATTGTCCGTTTGTCCCGGATTGCCGCAAAAATGACTGAACGGATTTGGGTGAAATTTAGAACACCGATAGGTAGTTTATAAGTAACACTGGATTGGCATATTTTTAATCCATGTAGTATGTTTCCGTGGGATATTTTCCGATATCCACGCAGGCGAAGCCACAGGCAAAAGCTAGTTTTTAATAAATATCTAACTGTACGGTTAAATACTTAAGACTTATTCTTCAACATGACCAAGCATTCTACAGTAATTGGAAAATGCTTGGTCATATTGAAGAACAAGCAACACGAATATCTTTTTAACCATTTCTTTAGGTAGGTAAAATTTATGCTCAGATTAATATTAATTGATCGTGAAGGTTCATAAACACTATATTGTGTTAAATCCCTGCTAGAATTGAACACCTAGTTTACTTATTCAATCCTATGTCAAAATAGGGTACTTATTGTCACGAAGAAGTCGAAGGTAAAATGTTCACCAATTCAATGCTAAATTGCTGACCAAAAAACTACAATCGTTCAATATTTTCAAAGTTAAATACAACACGAGAACAGTTTTATGATATCAAAGAACACGGAAATAGGAACGCAGAACGTTTCCCTAGGCACGGTCATTTTACAAGCACCGTTAAAAGATGCGGAATACAGATAAAGCTTGCGACTAGTAATGGAGTTAGGAGTCAGTGTGGCATTGGCAAATCATTAACATATTATGCAGTAGTTTAGTAATTGGCTTACAGGTTTAGAGTTAAAGTAACTGTAAACCAATCGAGGAGGTTTTAAAGGCTCCGGTTTGCTGTAGAAGACATTTGTTCGTTTATAACGTACAAGAAGTTGATAAAAGAGGAACAAAAACGTTCACAAGGACAGAAAAATGTTTGTCGAACTTTTGGTCTTCAGAAAAATAAGGAAATATGCTGTCATAGGTCCGGCGATGCTGTAATATTAAGTATTTTAGCTTTTAAGGCCCCACTTTTGGGTTTAGGGGTGATTTAGGAAGCGAAAATTTAGTTAGATGCATATCAAATCGAAGAACAGCATTACATATAATTGCTAATAGGTACCAGCGTTTCAAAGAACTGTTTGAAATTGTATTTAAGTATGTTGCCCACAAAGTTTGCGACCGCATTGTGTCCCTGCTGAAATCTTTAAGTGTCACTCCGCCAAAACAGCAAACAAATTACAAGAGTGTAGAAAAATGACCGGCCAACCACTAACATGAACTAAACTCACGAAAGTAAACTTTTTTTGTTAATAAACCCGACCAAGGTATGTAGGTACCGCAATTCGTGAATGCCCCATGACAGCTGTTGCAATTTAAATCATAACGGTTGCACGGTTTCTCAACTTGCTTAGTGAATCATCTTTCCGCTTGATTCACGGCGTCGAGTTCATACGATAATACTATACCAAGTAGAGAGTCTAGGTATGTAGCGATAAGCTTAATGGCGCTTATTTTGCATAAAAATGCCGACCGGTGTGACATCTGTTGACTGATCAACACGTACAGCTCGGCTAATAGAGCTCCAATTATTAAGAAAACCAACCCCTTAATAACCGAATTCAAAAAAGGAGGTTCTGTATTCGACCCGTATGTATGTATGTCCGCGATTTTCTCAAAAACGAATGAACCAATTTTGATATTTCTTTCATAATGAACCTTAACTTGGCACCGCTTGACTGCAATCGTATATCTATGTATTGTTTTAATAGTTATGGTATGGTCTAAGGGGTGGTCCCATATAAAAGTTTATATTGACGATGTTTTAATAACTTCCTGACACCGATATTTACATAGCAAGTAGTAGTAGTGTAGTGTAGTTATTTGAATGTGTGTGGGGTAGGTAAGTAAAAACGAATTACAAAAAAAAAATCTAAATACGAAAATGCGGAACCAACGACACCGATTTCCAAAATTAAAGTTATTTTTCAGTTTGTAGTTTTTTCTTATAAATTCGGTTGTTTTTTTTTTTGTAAAAGTTTTTATTTGACAGATGAAATTATCAAAGTAGCAATAAATGTACTGCCATGGCAATAAATTTGAAAAGTTATAGGTGTTTCACAATCAATGAAAATGTATAATTTAAAAATGGTTATAGATACAAGCGATTTGTACCACTTTATACGAACCTACTTTTACACACATGAGCCGAAAACGTGTAGGCACCTACCGCCATCAGACATACATAACTGTCGACGCAAAGCCATAATTTACCGTAGGCTCTACACGATTTTGACAGATAACCACATATCGTAAGGTTATTTGACCTGTGACCGATTTTGAAAAGTTGATTTTTATCGTAGGTACATCATCAGAAATAATGTTAATAAAGAGTTTGCACATCACTAGTAAAGGAATAAACGGAACGCTCTTGCCATTGTATCGGGGAAAAGATTCGTTCAAATATCGGATGAACATTTTGGATAAAATAATGTCAACTGAAAAAGAAATGGCAAAATTGTCGGGAAAGTCTCGGAATGCAAAATTGAAACGAGTTGGGGTCAAAATCAAAGATAGCGGTCAAGTTCATTGTCAAAATTAAGTGCTGTCAACACAATGCATTCCGTCAATTAAATAACAAAGAAACATTGACACTGAAAAAGCCGGCGAATGGTAAACAGACTATGATTAAACTTGTGCCTACCAATTAAAATAGGTGCTAATCAATGACAGACAGAATGATATGCAAATAATAATGAATAAAACATGAATGAAGAAATCAGCTGTTCCTAAACTGACCGCCGTAGCCTAGTTTGTGCCAATCTCCGTAAAATGTCCTTCGATTTGGCGGTCTGCTACAAAATACATAAGCATACTTAACATGGCACATTACGATTTACGGCGAAACCGGTCTGCCTGCATCGACCGGTGTCTACACTTTATCAATTCAGTCACCTCGGAACGAATAACTTTCTTACAATATGAATCACTTACCAGAAGCTCGGAAACTTTCTACCATCCGAAATATGTAGGTACCTCTCAGATCGTACTCATAGAATACGGAAGTACAGACAATAAATTGACTATTAATCAGTTTTCTTACAAAAAAAACCAGACGATGCATTATGAAATACTTCGTCGCGAATACAATTCGACCTTAGAGCTGACCTAGTGTTCACAAAAGATAAGTCATTAAGTTTTATAACTTAAATATGCAATTTTTCCATGTGCCTACTTGCATGCTTCCTACTTGCACCTCTTGGTATACCTGATCGAGTTTCCACCATGTGTCGGACGGGTCCCAAGTCCCAGTCCACGGCGCGGTGACCACAGGCAGGCCGGGATTGGTGCAATTTGATACAAGTCACAACGTTTACACCGAACCGCGTCCTAAGCGTGGCCACCGCAGTGAACGACCGACCGGCCGGCTAACGGGACTGCGCGCCGCGGATGCTGAGTGCCTGAATAGCGGTCTTCGACGGACGGGCCCGCTTGGATAGGCCGGGACTGGTGCAATATCGCACACAAACCGAATATAGCGCCAGTCACCGCCCAGCCACACGGGCCTCCCGGACAAAGGATGCCGCGGCCGCTCCTGCGCCGCGCCCGGCCCGCGTCCTTCGACGGTTCGTCGCCTCCGTGCGGACGCGCTCCTCCAAATACGTGAATGAATACTTCATTTATAACTTGAAAGTTTGAAGTCACGCACTCGAGTCAAACGGAATGTTACGCGCGTATTTCACAAGAGAACTCTCGCGGACGCACACTCGCCGCGGCGGTCGGCGACGGAATGGCGCGCGGAGCGGGGAGCGACGCGCGCGCAGCTGTCGCGCCGTCTTCCCCCCCGCGCGCCGCCGCACCCTGCTCCGGCCCTTTATCGTTCTGGGAAGTGGTTCCTGAACTTCCCGACAATGTTGTCAGCGTGAAAATTTTACACGGCGTATGGGGAAAATGTGTCAACTAATTCTTGAGATTTGAAAGTTGTGATCCTTGACACGTTCCGCGCTTGCAACGTGTCGGCGGCAGCAATGACGCATAGCCAAGCTTTTCGCGTGGTTCGATTCAAAGTTCATGTGGTCAGATGTCGACTTACGGTCTATTTATAACAAAATAGTTTTATAATAGGTACTTACATAGAACAGAATAGTAGAACACTTTCATAGATTTTTTTCTACGTCATCATCACACACACCTTTCTCATGATAATAATTTATCATGAATAATTTCAACAAAACGCTTCCAGTATATAAATAATTATTAAATCGATTTTATTCTAAATACATAAAATCTCATTTAAGTACTTGCTTATTCAATTCCAGCCGAAATCGTAGCCTTGAGTGTTTAAATGAAGCTTAATCAACATAAACGGTACAATAAATATTAATGTAACACCACCATTGGTTGGGAAGCTGTTATAGGCGTTATTCTGTTTTAACTGATTTGCATTGAACATTTTACCTACCCATTTTGATAAAAATTACATAGGTAAGTTATTTTTGGAGTCTTGCAACCCTAAGGTTCGACATTCAAACCGTCTATCCCGCGCTACCTGCGAGCCAATGCCATAGATTACGTAGCAAACAGAGAGGAACATGGAATGCCAATCGAGATCAACCACGCAGGAACCACGTGGTGAAATGATAAAAATAAGGTCCATCATTTGATAAAATGACGTAATTTTTTGACATTTTTTTTATGAATTAAATTGTGAAGTAATAATTTACCTGGCTGCTTGATACGGCTCAGTTAACTTTTTTATCGATCATGGTGATGCTAGCATACAGTCGAATATGCACGCAATGGTCGCAAAATAAATTAAGAAGCAAAGTGACATTTGAACCCACGTTATGTAAAAAAAAACACTTGAATCTGATAAAAATATCTTCAACCATCTTATGACTTATTTGCAGTTCACAAGTTTGCACTTTGCACCCCTTGATCAATCAATAGCTCAATAACAAAAACATTAAGTACCTCTTTTAGTCATAAACGTTGCATTAGCGATAACCATAATTTTTGACGTTTAAACATCACTTTAAGCATCGTATATAATAAATAAACCCATAAGGAGTTACTAATGCTAAGTCATGCAGTACTATATATCAATAAAAATGTGAGCTAGGCCTAAGCTTTGTAAATAATGTGAGAATCGAACTAATGACCCCGCAGTCAAGCAGTTGGACATTCCACCGTTGCGGTGTCATAAACTCATATTCAGGCAGGGTATACCACAGAATACACTTTAATATACTGAAAGGGTATACCAGTCAGTATACACGCAGGGAAAATTAACAAGGAAAACTTAATAAAAACCTTTTTAAATAATTTTTACGAAATTGACATGATTCGTGACGTAAATTGTGTTTTTAGTTAGGTAAGGTTTATTCTTCCGCGTGGTCTCGATGTTATTTGTAATTGAAGTACTATTCTATACCAGATTAATTAATTTATTTGTATAAATCAATAGTTTACTCTAAGAAAATACCTTATTATTTTGTTTCTTGCTCTTATCTTAAAACCCAATTTATTTGGGGTATGCGCATCAAGTTTTGTCTCCCATCTTTCTCTCGTCTTAGGGTCAGCAAAGACAGAAAGGATGCAATTTTTTGTTTCTTGGTAATATCAAGTTATTTACGCAGAAAACCTTTAAATGCTAGGAACTATAAAAATAAGCTCCTTTAACGTATAAAAAATAATAATTTGAAGACTGTCTTACATTGAATTCAATACTAACTCACTAATAAAAAAAAATAATGTGAATAATCTCCTACCTACTTTAAATAAACACGAAACAGTTACTAATAGACCAGTATTTATTTACTTTTAAAATCGTGACAATATTATTAATAGTGCGCCATCATACCTATTATTAAAAAAAAGAAACAAGTTTTGTAGGCACTTTCTCTAGTCTATGGTAATTTGATTAAAAAATGATTTTCGTTTTTGTAGTTAAACATGTAAATTGCGGTCATGCATGATTTTCTGGAAATAATTAATCATGTCCTCCAATCAAGGCCATAACGCACCATATAGCCACCATAGGTAAGTAGGTAGGTACAGAAAGCACCTTAGTTCCTACCAGAACATATTAGTGACTTTCCTAGTTAACGTAAGAACCTAAGAACAATTTATCTAAAAAATCAATAGCCTGGCTTCATAGAAATAAATGTTATTGATGCTAAAACCCTCACGGAACAGCCATTTTCCACAAAAGTTTTAAAACCATATTTCACGCTTCATTACCGCGTTCATAATAAACAATTAATCATAAAAGCAGGCAGTAATCTTTCAATGGAAATCTATCTTTACCGACTTTATTGTCTATTGCCGAGCAGATAAGTATAATAGAATATCAGCTATCTACCTGCAATTCAGCGTACCGTGCCTAGTTCTTTTAATCCCTATCCTTTCACAAGTTCACAACACTAGTACTTATTCCCTTTCTACAATTTAAAATTTGAAAAAAGAACATAATACTTTAGCTACGATGCGAATTTTGTTCCATTTTAAAACAAAAGGAAGTAGCTTATATTTTGCAAAAGATTAAATGTTGTTCCCGAAAAGAACAATACACCTTATTGTGGAGGCAATAAGGTTGACATATTAGTTGTGTGTCGGTAAATAAAGTTCTTCAAAGCCATGGCCTCGCGTCGGACTGTTTCTGAGAAAACATAAAAATGTACGTTTTGGCCAATCGAAATTTTTGTGAAGAACCTACTGAGGCTATTGTTGCCAGCCTCAATGGATGAGTTAACAGTTTCAAACGATTTTAAAAGGTGATTTAATTAGTTAATTTGAAGAATTGATTGTTAACGAGTTTATGTGGCGCCTACCTACATCATTGACCTACATGTATCCGAGTAAGAAGAACTACCTGAGTACCGACGCCAGCACAACTACCTACTACAATCTGTCAATCATCTTTAATAGATTTTCAACTTTATCGCTAAAGCATAAGTTTCAAAGTTGATATGCTGGCGTCTGTAAGTATACCTGCCAAGTATGTAATTGCATTTCCCTCTTTTTTTTAGTTCACGTTTTCCTACTGTTGAGAAAAAGCCTCCCCTAAAGTCATCCAGGTATCCTCTCTAGAGCTACCTCAATCCAACCCTTGCGCCTTGCGGTATGCATCTAGGTCGTCTGGCTTCCTCTTCCTAGGCCGGCCTCGGCGGCGCCGCGCCATCCATCTTCAAGCGGCCGCCGTGTGAAGACTGTTTCCCAGCAGGAGCCTAAGTCTGCTATTTTTATAAATTCGTCATTCCAACACGATCCCATTGTCATTTTGCTAAAAGTTCGTAATCTGCTAAATTCATAATGGTCATTCCTTGGTCGGTCAATGGTCTGAGTAAAACTACTACTAAATTTTATGCTAGATTTTATTTAATATATATTTTTACATATTACGTATTAGTGTTTGCAATCTGAAGTAGTAAGAAGTTCGTAAATAGCAATAAACATTACATTTATTCATTTTCATGATGTACGAGATTACCATTTTATTTATTTATTTAATACTTCAAGCACATAAATGTACAGAGGCGGACTTAATGCCATAGGCATTTTCTACCAGTCAACCTTTGGGTGATGCCATTTCTTTCAATGCAGTGTCAGTGGTTGAACATTGGAAAGTCATAATGACGCCATTATATTAGTAGATTACCAAACTTGTCAAAATCAACAATTATGAAATCAATGATAGACCATTCTGACACTATTTTAATAGCAGACTTGAGGCCCTGTTGTGTTGTGTTGCTGTTTGTAACAGTATTGTACTCACACTAGGTATACTAAACCACTCTAAGCATATAGGGAGAGCCATTACTATATTTTAAAAATTGACATGCTGGAATCTATCAGGCTGCTTCGTTGGTTTTATTGTCGCCAGCGCAAATGCTAAGCCTGAAGTTCGAGCCCCGAGTTGTGTAGACTATTATTGAGTCTTTCTCATTACGCTATTGAAATAAAATCGTTCATTCTGTAAATAGGATATCGCAATCACTTCTGCACGTCATATTAAAAAATAATAAACAAACTAAAGTCTATTCAAATGAATGTTGTTTCAAGTTAAACAAATATCAACTTTATTGTAATGTGTTATAAAAATGTTTGAAGTCGTAGCCTAAAGTGCACTTTATTGTGTAGGAATTAATGTTACTTTTCCATAAACTCATATTTGTTTACATTTTTGGCAAATAAATCGCGAATGCAGTTTAGATGGAGCCGACATTTCCTATACCACTGAGAAGAAATGGCGAAGCAAACTTAGAAACAGCCCGGAGTCTTGATTTGTGCTTACATAATCAGCCTATAATGTCCCACTGCTGGGACACAGCCCAAAGGCCTCTCGGTAAGAGGGACTGGGCCGTATGTAATCCACCGCGCGGCCCAGTGCGGGTTGGTAGATGTCACATGTCTTCGAATTTTTGGTTCTAGGACATGCCGGTTTCCTCACGATGTTTTCCTTCACCGTTTTGAGAGCAGTGGTGATGAAATAAATTACATAAAGTGAAGCGTCTGGCGGGGTTCGAACCCACGACCAATAACTCGTAAGTTGGGGATGTTACGACTGGGCCAACAACGCTCTGCACCCTAATTGCGAAACACACTATCGATCTCAATTTGAATAATTTTGAAGCATATTGCTAATCCATTGCTTCATATGTTCGAAAAATGTGTCTGCTCAACAATGTAAAAAACGCAATGAACGTTGTCGATCTGTCAAAATGAAACCAATTGCTACTAATAAGTAGTGTGTTACGCAATTACCCCGCAGATTTGTGGTGCTTAGTTACGTACTATCTATACGGTCGTTTCATGGTCGTTCCCTTTTAATTAACAACAAACTGTCAATGGCCCCGATTCTGTTGTTCACAAACTAAACTAAATTTAAGTTCAGTGCAACTTTTTCTTTCTATTTCATTACGAAAAGGACAGAAGATAAAATATTAGTTTAGTCCTGTCAAATTAGATAATCCATAAATAAGTTTAGACGTGATTAAAAAATTGGCTACTAAAAATACGTCAGGCGCTGACTAATTTGACAGGACTAAATAATATTATCTTATGTCCTTTTCTTAATGAAAAAGAAAGAAAAAGATGCACTGAACTTAAATTTAGTTTAGTTTATGAACAACAGAATCGGGGCCAATATCAACATCTCTGCATTTCCTTTTCTGCAATGCAAGCGTGATATTTATGTTTCTAACTGTAGTTAGTCGTAGTTCCATTATATTTACTCAAAGATCCATAGATCTACAATATTAAATCTAAACTAGCAATGTGCTGACACCATCTTTCACTATCGGATCGATAACGTGAAGTTACAGGATGTTTAGACTCGCATCGCGCTGATGTGACGGCTCTGAACGGCCACCCGACTTGCGCCTACGCATGACAGTGGAAAGAATGCGAGCTTAGCATCGCGAAGCATAGTAAAACCACAGAATACATAATAGTACTTCGTAGTAAAACATCGCAAATAGACTAGCAGTGCCCTAAATGCGTAACACACTATCGGTCATAATCTGAAAATTTTGAAGAATATTGCTAATACATTGCTTCTTAAGTTCGAAAAATTTGTCTTCTCAACAACGTAAATAACGCAATGAATGTTGTTGAAATGTCAAAATGAAAGCCATTGCTACTGATAGTGTGTTACGCAATTATGGCCGTACCCTGACCAAATAACCTTGAGCATTTCGTTCCCTCTTTGCCGCACCCGTCCTCGACAATACTTCCGCTGAAATTCATAACATCTCGCCTGAATTCATGCGAGGTAATTACGTAACACACTATCAGTAACAATGGGTTTCACAAGTAAACTGTATGTTCTTACTTACTTCAACCAGAGGGGCAATTCCCGTATTTAAACGTTCTCGATATTAATATTTTGATTTTGAAAATATTTTATTTCACATAACTCTACAAGAGCACTTATGAAACGTCAGAAGCTAGGTGCACGGTTCGAATTGGTCGTTTCCTATGAAAAAGAGCCGGCAAGAAACTTCACGGTTACTCTTTTAGAAATAATTGGCTTTTACAATGTTTTCAAATTACAGTATTAATCTATGGGTAGGACAGTCAACAAGTACCAGGTACTTAACAAAATAGAAAATGCAGGTTTACAAATCTTCAGTCAGGCCAATTCTGGTAATTTAAAACGTTCAAAATCTATTCGCAGTCTCATCTCCGCAACAACCAAATGTCAAAAACTTGTAAAGATGTAGGGAAGTTTAGAGGTATTTTTGACAGATGGAGACTGAGGTCAGATTGTGAACGTTATAATTACGGGAATAGCATCTCTGGTCGCATTCTAATTGCTATCTCAATCTGTCAAAAACACCTCAATAATCTGTAAAAAAAAATTACACGTTGTTGTCATTGACTGTCACTGAGATGAAACTGCGATCTGCGACTAGATTTTTGACGTATTTTAATGTATTTTATTATAGGCCTTCAAGTTCAGAATAGGCGTAAATTCGTAAAACAAATGAACTTTTATCAGACTACAAACTTTATTATAACAAAAACCTAATGCCGACCAATCTAAACGCAATCACACACGAACAAAAAGTGCATAGCTTCACAAAAGGTGCGTAACTGCCACGCGACTCGTGCGCACAACAGCTGCGTTAGCATCTGCCGCTCCCTCCCCGCGAGCACACACCCCCGCACACACCTGGCTAGACCTGACCTGGACAGACGGACAGACAGACCATCCTCGCACGGTTTTTTAGGTCAGGAGTTGTCACATATGGTTGGTAAACAACCCTTTGTAGGACAAGAGGGTGGTTTTAAAGGAAGAATTTATTGTTTTTATGATTTGTTTGACTGCCCGAGATATAGGTGTCAGGGATTGTAGTTTTAGAAAAGTGTGCCTTTCTTTCTTAGGGGTGTAAAGTTTTCTTTGTAATTTTTGTTTTTAGAGAGGTCTAGAGGAGAAAATTGGGTATCGGTATCGCTTGTCGAAAATCACAAGGAATTCGTAAGGCATTAATCAATTTTGATGTCAGGTATTTTCTATTGATTATATGTATAGGTACTATTGCACGCGGTGGCCCAGATGAATGAACGTAAATGAAGCGAAAAGAGGATGTATGTAAGGATCGTAGCAAGTGGCGTTCTGTAACTTCTGCCTTTTTCCGCGGGAAGAAAGCGTGCGAGTTTATGTAAACTCTATTCAAACTTATGTTTCAAATTAATATTATTTCAAGTTAAACAAATATCTGCTTTATTGTTATGGCAATTACCTAAGTTGATTTCAGAGTGACTAGCACTATTGAAACAGTTATAAAAATGTTTGAAGTTGTAGCGTAAACTGAACTTTATATTGTAGGATTTAAAGTTATTTTTCCATAAACTCATATTAGTTTAAATTTTTGGCAAATAAAACGCAAATGCAGATTATGACTATTTTTTTAATATCTTTTTCTGTATACAGGAGCTGTATATCTACTGTGTAGAGGGGCTCGTGGTTAAGTAACAGCCGCACGGTTTGATCGATCAGGTTAAGCTACGCTTGCCGCGGTTGGTCCATGGATGACTGACCATCACAGATAGATACACCTAGATAACGCATGAGCAACATAATTATGAGCAACTACTACGCGTGCCAATTATCATACCAAGGGGCCGATTCTACTAACAAAATTGTTCAAAAACGCAATGGAACCACAGCTGAATCACGGCTGATAAGCGTTTTCATATTCTACTAATGAACAACGATTCAACACCGGTTACGTTTTAGTTTAAGCCAACGATCGATCGAAATAATTTCAAAATATATTCTGCTAACAAAATCGAACATGAGCGTGACGTGGTAACACGGGTTACCCGCTGTTACGTTCCCGCTACCATTCAGTTACGATTCAGCTTAGGTTTAGTTTCCAGTTTGCTTATGAAATAGTAGAATGACTTTGTAAGTAACTATCGAACGGCGAACGAAATCGAACTGTTACTATAACGCAATTGAACGTGTAACGTTGCAAATTAGTAGAATCGCGCCCCAACTTACGTTCAAAAATCGTAAGCCGCCACTTTCGCGCTCAGTCCTGTGTACTGCTGGCTGGGTGAGTGAGTGAGAAAGAGCGCTTGTGACGTCATAGTAAGTAGTCAAAAAAATGGCACGCTTCAGTTTTCATACGGATCGTGATACTTGCGTTATCTAGGTCTATCTATATCTGTGGTGACCATCTTTACATAGGTACCAACACCCCTCCGTGGCTTGGAAAGCAAAGTACGTTATGCCGTTGGTCCCGCCCGGCTGGCATTCGTGGATCTTTGACAGTCGTTACGACTCTTCTAGCCTAAAAGTCTGACAACCAGTCTTACCCAGGGTTATCGTATTACCCAGTAAATGGGTTATGGAGTCGCTCCATGTAAAACACTGGTACTCAGCTGCATCCGGTTAGACTGGAAGCCGAGCCCAACGTAGTTGGGATACTTAATAAAATATGGCAGACACATGATCCTTTACCCTATACAGAAGGTACCCATAGCTCGCCTGTTTTTTTTTGTAACCATCACCCATCAGGCCAAGGGTGCGTGTCTATTGTTATTGAGAATTTCTAATGGAAAAACCCAGAAACAGATTGCTCGTCCCGACACGGGCACGGGGAACGAATCCCCAAGTTTCATCAATAGTGCTAGCGATTTTGGGTTCATTTTTAAACGTCGCATAAAGCTACGAACTGATTAAAATATTTTAAAGTCAAAAATGTATAGTTATACAGTCGCTAATCAATACTATAACAACGTTTAAGAATAAAGGGGTATACTATTAAAAAATGTTTCATAAAACCAACGCTTAAACTTTAGGCAACTTAAAGGGGAAGCACTAAGGTAGCCCGCGAAATTCACGATTTTTTACGATTCATTTCATTTTCTTACAATTTTTGCAATTTGAGCTCAGTGTCTGGGTGTACGTTGACTATAATGTGTTTCGCGACTGTAATAAATATGTATTTACAGAAATATAATCATTAGAATGAGCACCTAATACAACTTGTTAAGTTAGTATAAGTACTCATAAATGTCAAGATTTCATGAAATAGTCATTCAATAGGATTACTTACCTGAGTTAGTATTGATGATTTTAATGATTATAATAATTCTGTAAATGCATATTTGTTACGGTTGTGAATCATATTTTAATCAACGTACAACTTAATACTGACCAGAAAATTGCAAAAAACGTAAGAAAATTTTAATTTTGCGCGCTACCCTGGCGCTATCGCCTTAATATATAATTTAAAAAATGTAGGTATATTAAGGAATTTATATCTTTTTTAATAATCTATTGTCATATTATAATGTCTATGGTTCCTATATATAGAGTTTCCTTCATTATCATGGGTGCTGTTTGTCGACATGTTAAGCAAGCCAAGCAAGATGTCAAGCAATGTTAGTTATTGCATCAGCCTAGCGACACGAATTTACTGCGGAGTCGGCACAACGTGACGCACACCGGCGACCGGACGGCGGCAGCTGACATGGCACAACCCGGGAAGAGACTTCACTTTCGATTCAACCATCGAACGATAGTCACCACCATAGAAATTAGAACATATTGTAATTCCTACATTAAACCTGTTCCAGCAACTTGAGTTTTCTTGCAACCTGCCTGCTGGCCCGACATAATTGGCGCAGTCGGTAGGATTCTCGAAAAACGACGGGCACCTGTGAGCTGTCGTTCGAGGATCCGGATCTACACGTCGTGACCTGCAGCAAGGGTATCCAACCATCGATACAGCGAGGAGACCGAGATGCGACTCATGTGAGTACATTAAAGTCTTTTTAGTGGATTGCTCTCCCTAGTCCTTAAGTTTCCTTGTACCCATAACTTTTCCAAGATTTTCCATCCACGAGAATCGCGGAGTGTTAGGTTAGAGAGTAGGCAGAGTAGTAGGCGTAGCGCCCTAGATTTAAATAGGGAAATTGAATTAGACTCTAGTGTCCAGTTAGGTAATTTACAAAATAAGATGGCCGACTTAGACGGCATTTTTAAGGCCCTTCGTTTGGTGCCCGAGTTCGACGGTAGTGTTAACGTATTAACTAGGTTCATACAGTTATGTGACGAACTGGTAGACGAATTTGTAAAAAAAGCAAGCCCGCCTAACAAACTTTCGGATGTTGCTCTTATCAACGGCATACTTAACAAAGTAACTGGTCCCGCGGCCCGATTCATCAACTCAAATGGAATCCCATCCGATTGGACTGGCATACGCAAGTCCCTTGTAAATAATTTCTCGGATCAGCGCGATGAGACGGCACTATATAATGACCTAGCATTACTGTCACAAGGGTCTGACAGCCCTCAGGAGTTTTATGAAAGGTGTCAGAACCTGTTCAGCACGTTGATGACGTATGTTTCCCTACATGAGGACGTGGCGACTACTGTAGAGGCAAAAAGGGTCCTGTACAAGAAATTAACCTTGCAGGCCTTTGTGCGTGGGCTCAAGGACCCATTAGGTTCACGGATTAGGTGTATGCGACCCGATAGCATTGAAAAAGCTTTAGAGTTTGTTCATGAGGAACAAAACGTGGTGTACTTGCAGCAACGTAGTAGCCAGATTTCTGATAAAAAACTTATACCCCAAAACATGCCACCTAGACCCTTGCCTACACCATCAGGTTTTAACATGCCACAACCTAGACCGTTCACCTTTGGTGTGCCCGGATCCGCTAGGGGTCCATGGGGTCACCCAATGATGCCACAAGTACCCGTACCGTGGCGAAATAATTTTAATAATCAAAATCAGGTTGGACCATCGCGCACGCAACAAATTTTTCGAGCCCCTCCTCCTAATTATAATCAAAATAATGCATTTAAATTCGTACCGCGTAATATCGCACCGCAAGGCAACTTTCAACAGCCCAGACCTATGAGTGGTGTTAGCCATTTTGTGCCGAGAGTTTTACCACCCAGTAACGCAACAGGAAGACATGACTGGACTAAGCCTAGTAATCCCCCGGCGAGTAATAACTTTGGGAATAGAGAAATGAATTTCAACGATTGCTCTAATTATTACGGGTACGGAGAATATGATACCGATAGCTATTACTTTTATGAGCCTAATGAGTATTACGAAGGACACTATTACACCGACTACGATCAGGTGTGTCACCCACAAGTCGAAGTAGGTAACGATACGGCAAAAAATGAATCGGGTGAACCAGCTAGTTCAAAGGAGGATTTTCGGAACCCCCAAAAGTCAGACAAACCAAAATAGAAGTTAACCTTCAAACACAACGTCAGCTTCCCTACTTGCAAATTCAGAATCCCCCCCTAAAACTCCTGATAGATACAGGCGCTAACCAATCATTCATTAGTCCTAACGCGGTTAAGGCCTATTTTAATCACGTGCAGTTGAACTATGACCCTTTCGAAGTTTGTAATGTACACGCAGTAACACGCAGCGATTATTCGATAACGCTACCTTGTTTCTCTGAATTGAAAGATAAGGATTGCGTCACACTTTTTGTTTATAACTTCCACGACTATTTCGACGGCTTGATAGGGTCGGATTTATTAGACAAATGGGAAGCCGCCATCGATTTTAAGACAAAGTCATTAATAACAAAAAGAGCGATAAATCCTATACAGGTTTACGATTCGCGAAACGCTAACCTGTACGAAGATATCATACCCGCCGGTTCTTCGAAATTAGTTAAACTACCAATCAATACCCAAAACGGGGAAGTCATTATATCGGAACAGATTATATCCAACTGTCATATTAGCGAGTGCCTAACCACTGTAAGGAATCAACGTGGTATATTAGAAGTTCATAACCCGAATCGTAGCGACGTTATTTTCTCCATGGACCGCCCGGTGTGTGCGCAGCTTTATAATACTGAGTGCACGCGCACCGAGCGAGCGCCTCAACGCGTAAAGGAAGTGCTATCGCGCTTACGTACGGAGCATTTGAATGAAGAGGAACGCGTGAACTTAGAACTGTTATGTGCGCGCTATGCAGACGTATTTTACTTAGAAGGGGAGAAATTGACTTTTACCAACAAAATAAAACACTCAGTTAAGACCAGTGACGAAATCCCCGTACACACTAAAAGTTATCGGTATCCTTTCGTGCATAGACAGGAAGTACAGGATCAGATTTGTAAAATGTTAGATCAGCAAATAATTCAACCATCGGCGTCTGCGTGGAGTTCACCCATATGGGTAGTCCCTAAGAAGGCGGATGCTTCAGGTAAAACTAAATGGCGGTTGGTGGTGGATTTTCGAAAGTTAAACGAGAAAACCTTGGACGATAAGTACCCCATACCAAATATTGCGGACATTTTGGATAAGTTAGGCAACTGTCATTATTTCACGACTTTAGATTTAGCCAGTGGTTTTTACCAGGTAGAGATGAACCCTGCAGACATTCCAAAGACAGCATTTACAGTAGAACATGGCCACTTTGAATTTATGAGAATGCCCATGGGCCTGAAGAACAGTCCATCCACTTTTCAACGAGTAATGGACAATGTTCTCAGAGACCTACAGAACACTATATGTCTAGTCTATTTAGATGACGTCATCGTCTTTTCCACGTCATTGCAAGAACATATGGTTAATTTAGAAAAAGTATTCAACAGATTACGTGAATCCAATTTCAAAATCCAAATGGACAAGTCAGAGTTCCTCAAACTCGAGACAGCTTACCTGGGCCATATCATTAGCAAAGACGGCATCAAGCCCAATCCCGACAAAATATCCGCAATAAAGAATTATCCGCTTCCAAAGACTCCCACCGAGATTAAAAGATTCCTGGGTCTTCTTGGTTACTACAGGAAGTTCATTCCCGATTTCGCGAAAGTAACAAAACCTATGACGCAGTGTTTAAAAAAGGGCTCAAAAATTACGTTAGACCAAAACTACACCAACTGCTTCGAGAAGTGTAAGACACTCTTAGTCAATGACCCCATTTTAAAGTATCCGGATTTTTCAAAAGAATTTATCTTAACAACAGATGCCTCAAACTTAGCCATAGGAGCTGTCCTGTCTCAGGGTACTATTGGTACGGATAAGCCCATTGCTTATGCCTCTAGGACTTTGAACAGTAGTGAAATCAACTATAGTACCATCGAGAAGGAACTTCTTGCTATCGTCTGGGCTACCAAATATTTTAGACCATACTTGTTCGGTAGAAAATTCAAAATTGTCACAGACCATAGACCCCTTCAATGGGTGATGAACATTAAAGAACCCAACTCGCGACTTACACGATGGCGACTAAAACTAAGCGAATTTGACTTCTCTGTAATCTACAAACAAGGAAAGTACAATACTAACGCCGACGCATTATCCCGTATAGAACTACATAACGAGGAGACTAGGTCTCTCATAGTCAACCCTACCGAGGGATCACCCTCACTATTGGATGCTTCAAAGACTGATACAGTCCACACTGACGCTGAAAATCCAATATTAGAAGTTCCTATAACTGACTTTCCCCTTAACAAATACCATAAGCAAATCATTTTTACGTTGGTTGATGACGTAAAGAGCCGCCCTTCAGTTTCAAAACCGTTTGAGTCACACGTCCGAACACACATTCAGATTTCCAAGAGTAATCTCGAAGAAGATGTCGTAAACGCTGTAAAAGAATATATCAACCCCAAGGTAAAGACCGGTATTCTCATTAGTCCTCCATTAGCCATGTACGAAATCATCCCCATTATTCAGAACAAATTTAAAAGTTCATCTATGGACTTAATTTTAACAAAAACAGAATTAAATAATGTCAAAGACTATTTAAAACAACAGGAGATCGTTCGCAATTACCACGAAGGTAAAACCAATCACCGCGGAATTAATGAATGCTACATGTCTTTATCCAATAAATATTACTGGCCAAAAATGAAGGAGCACATAACAAAATATATAAATGAATGTGACGTGTGCGGTCAAGCCAAATACGACAGGAACCCCGTGAAACAAAGGTTTAATATAGTGCCACCCCCAACCAAACCGTTTGAAATAGTACATCTGGACCTACTAAGTGTCGAAACGCAAAAATACCTCACAATCATTGATGCATTTTCGAAATACGCTCAAGCTTACCACCTAAGGGACGCAACAGCGGTTAGCGTCATACAGGCTCTTTTAACATTAAGTACACACCACGGACTCCCTTTAACTGTAGTCACAGACAGAGGCCCAGAATTTACAAATCAACTGTTCTTAGAATTTGTTAAAATACATAAAATCCAACACCATAAAGTTTCGGCATGCACACCAAATGAAAATGGCATGGTGGAGAGGTTGCATTCCACACTTCTAGAGCACTTACGTGTTCTAAAATTAGAACACCGTGGAGATTCCGCTATGAACTTAATGCCTTATGCAATCCTAGGTTATAACAGCTCTATTCACAGCTTCACCAAATGCAGGCCTTTGGACATAATTACTGGGCATTTAGACCCCCGTGACCCATTAGATATCAATCTATCCGAAAATATACTACAGTCATATACACAGGAACATCGTAATAAAATGCAAAGAGTTTATGAGATGATCAATGATTCATCTCTGCACGATCGCACACGAATTATCGAAAATATTAACAAAGACAGGGAACCCGAGCAAGAATATTCTGCAAATCAGCAAATTTTCTTACGGAACCCAATGGCCAACCGTCAAAAATTAGCCCCTAGGTTTACACGCGATACTGTTTTAGCCGACTTACCGATCCACATCTACACCAAAAATAAATGTGGACCCATCGCTAAATCCCGCCTGAAACGGATTCCTAACAGCAGCCGTTTGTTACCAAATTTCTCTCCTGGCCCTGAGCTTGACGCAAGCGGAAGACATAACGTTGAATAGTCTGGAGAATGGACCAGGGATCCTGCCTTTTATGCTAAGAAAAACAAAGGTCATCTCGCATTATCACTCGTTCATTCTACCGGGTAAGTTAGACATTATTCGTAGTAATATAGATCTAGTAAGAGAACACAAAGACGACATTTCACCCGGGTTTCACTATAAAACGCTCTCTCTCTCTATCAGCCACATAACAAATACTTTCATAACAAAATTACGCAGTTATCCGACCAGTTAGAGTTGTTCGAGTCCAATCGAGTTAAAAGGGGCCTAATTGATGGATTAGGTTCAGTTGTTAAGAGCATTTCCGGAAATCTTTATTATACGGACGCTATTCGCTACAATAATGCAAATAAAGCCCTGCAGGAAAATGAGAATAAAATAGTCACGGAATTAAATAAACACGTCAGTCTAAACGAACAGATGAGATTATGATTAATAGTTGGCGTCATTAAAAGACATAGTTAGGTTGGGTTACTACTACAATAATCGAAACTTAGTATTGGTATTTAAGCTCACGGTTGTCGTTCCCCATACCTAGTACCTTTAGAAACTATCCATAGTCCCCAACAAAGATAACAAGGTGCTGATTCCATCCTACCCCTTCCTGGCAATTCACGACAAAGATTTTATGTACATAGCGGCAGAATGCCCGAAGTCCAGCCAATACTATCTCTGCGAGGACAACATCAACCTACACCAGAAGAATCAAGTCGACTGCATTCACCGTCTCATAACCACATAGCAAAACGACAAATCCTGCCAATTCGTAACCAAATTAAAAACTGAAGCCGTGGAAGCCCTTGACGACCTACACTACGTAATAAGCTTTCCTGTGCCTACAAAAATTCGCTTGTCCTGCATCGACACTCAATACAACACAGTACAAGGAAGTTATCTCATCACGATCCCAAAAGGATGTGAAATGCAAACCCCGGACCTAACTCTGGCAAACGAAAACGAGCCGACGACGAAATAGACAGCAGCAATGTAATACACTGAGGTTAACAGCCACACCGCAGACTACACTCAACCAAGATTATCAGCGCTATTCTCGAACGAATCTTCCAATAGTCGCTGATCTTCGGGAGGGAGATGTTAAGCAAGCCAAGCAAGATGTCAAGCAATGTTAGTTATTGCATCAGCCTAGCGACACGAATTTACTGCGGAGTCGGCACAACGTGACGCACACCGGCGACCGGACGGCGGCAGCTGACATGGCACAACCCGGGAAGAGACTTCACTTTCGATTCAACCATCGAACGATAGTCACCACCATAGAAATTAGAACATATTGTAATTCCTACATTAAACCTGTTCCAGCAACTTGAGTTTTCTTGCAACCTGCCTGCTGGCCCGACATAATTGACATTACTATTTGTATTTGCAGGACGTCATAAAAGTGGATGGAAGGTAGATAAGCGACGCGACGAGGCGGTGACCTCTACCGGACATAATACGAGTAAACTTACATAGTATTAAGCAATACCTATTAAGAAATGTGCAGTGTTTCTTTTATGCAATAGTTAGTTTCAAGTTGTAGTGCAGCAGTGTCTGTAGCTGGTGTAGCCATAGATATAAAAACCTAGGAATGTATGTAGCCTAATAAAAGTAAAAGATTTACTATACTAACCAATTACTATAAATGAATAATAAAATATAAAAGTTCATTAAGTAACACAAAACAAACATAACCGGTGAACCACAAACTAAGCGTCGCGTCGCCACTGTGGGTTGTAAAACGAGCTTTTTCACTTTTAAACTAAGTTATAAAAAAAATGAAAATTTTGTAGGTATGGCTCCAAAGTAATAAATCCAAATATTTTCAAAACCACTGTCTTAACTTGTTATTAGTTATATCCTTACAGATGGCTGTTCTACAAATTATTTTGTATTTTATATAACGGTGAAAACTACCTACGGTTTTTTTATATAAAATATTACTTTAAGTAGGATATAAAAAATGGTTGAACTAAAATATGTACACTTGTAACATCCGGACCAATGGGTTTATAAACTTGAAAATTTGCAGAGAGTTGTCTGTATTTTAGAGAAACACTACATTAGCAGTATTAAGAAATACTGTATATTCAACGACATCGAGAAAAAATATTACTTAAGTGATAATTTAATTAAGTAAGTAGGTACACATACTAAGAACTCGTTTTTATTTTTAACACTGTATTTTATGATCGCTAACCTATTAGGAATTATCTAATTACCCAAAATAAATAATTACTTACCTTAATTTTGTTGACATAAGTTACTGTAATTAGTACATAAGTAATTAAGTAAGTAAGTATTAGTATTATGAATGACATTATTATGGTTACCTAGTTAAGTTAAATATCATAACATTAATGAGCACAATATCGCATATAAATAGAACTGCAGTATATCCTAATAAAATTTTCCCAATCAACTTTGAACCTTACACTTCGGCAATAAAGTTGAAAATCTATTAAAGAAATCCTACTCAGTTCGTTTTGAGCATTTCAATAATTCACTTCGATATTTAGGTGTAAAGTATGAAGGACCTTGTTACAAACCTAGATTTGTTTGTCATACAAGTTATTAAAAAAAATCTGATAAGAAAAATGATAGTGACAAATTGTTTGATACAGTGGTAACTCGCCTAGATCATTTTTTTTTATTTTTTTTTATTTAAAGGGCTTTGTCGCTTAGCGACCACATAGCCCAGTGAAAAAACACAAAATTGTTGATTACGATCTATCTTATAACTAGCTTGTACAATTGTTTAGCCTTATCGGAAACTGGAAAAGCAAGGATGGTATTACAAAAGCCAATATCACACCTTTTATATCGTCCGAAAATATTAATTCTAGTATTTTCATTCCGAACACACTCCATCAGAATATGAAAGACGCCTAGATCATGATTCATGATAATGATCATATAATTTTTATTTTATGTAATACTAGCGACCCGCCCCGGCTTCGCACGGGTGCAATACTGATACTAAGTACAGGTATTTCAAAAATGCCAGCACGCGCCGCCGCGGCCGGTACCGCAGCAACCGCTATGTCCCTGCATTTTAAATCTGTAATATCTTCGAAAATATTCATTTAAATTACATGCTGTAAGGGCCATATTTATCTATATTAAATGCACAATGTATTTAAGGTACTTAATTGGATAAGGATTAATGCTGTATTGCTTAAAATCGCTTCGTAAATAAGCCATTATTTCTCGTAAAAAGTAAAGGATAAAAAATGATTATTGTGGGTTATCCCTAAGAGATAGACATATACCATCGCGGACTTTTTTGTAGACCTTTTTAAGGTGTACAATACTGTAGTACATTATTTTGACCTATCTCGTAGGGTTCAGCCAGCGTTTGAAAAGTAAGCGCAAAAAAATGTGTTTATTTACGACATCACATGCATGCATGTATTATATACAATATAAACCTTCCTCTTGAATCACTCTATCTATTAAAAAAAACCGCATCAAAATCCGTTGCGGAGTTTTAAAGATCTAAGCGTTCAAAGGGACAGAGAAAGCGACTTTGTTTTATACTAATTGTAAGTATGTAGTGATGGGTCTTGCCTGAATTAAATTAATTTTATTTTATTTATTTATAGTCTTTCTGACGAAGACAGTTTGACTTTGAAAAGCCAACGATTCACGAGAGCTCCAATGATGAGATGGAAAAAATGCCAAAGGAACTTCACAGATTTAAAAAAAAATACGTAACTTGGCTTGAAGCAATTTAAATAGTAAAATAAATGTAAACAAAAAAACCACGTGACGTGGTTAACCGACTAAACGTAATATCAGTCTATTCAGTTGTCATGCTACGTCACAGTTGTACTCTTCAATTTAGCAACATTATAATTCGTTGATAACGTTGCTAAATTATAGTTATATAATTATTTAATACTTCAAGCACATAAATGTACAGAGGCGGATAAAAATCAGCTGTTCCCTATATTTATCGTTCGTCTATCTCGTCAAAATGTAGGGAACAGTTGATTTTTTTTTCGCGATTTCAGGTTTGGTTGGTCCCATAGTAAAAGTTGTTCATAATGATAAGTACAATGACCTCTTAAGAGGTTGCTGGTGTTTTACAAATAACCCTGTATACATATATGTAGGTATTTGCAACAGTAATTGAGTATAATATGCTGAAGAACCCTGAAGCAGCTCCTTCGCCTCCTCCCTTTTGTGCCATGCTTCCTTATCATGACATGAAGAAAGTTATTTCTCGTTGTCACTCTCACTTTTGAACGGTGGAAGGTTTACCAATTTCTTTTCTTCTGATAATGTAATATTTATTTTCCTTCGATATCGCTTTTTGCTAACTGTAACCACCAAAGGGCCTTTAACTTATTAAACTTAAGAACAACTCTTAAGTCAAGTGACATAAACATTCTTTCTCAACTTAATGACGTTCCAAGTACCTACGTGAAGTTACAATTTTAAGTGCACTTATGATACCTTATGGCACTTCAAGTGTACGTGGTCGTGAATGTTTCAATAACCAAATCCCAAATCGAATAGCGAATTTTATTTATGGTCAAAAGCAGATTATAATTATTACTAGCGACCCGCCCCGGCTTCGCACGGGTGCAATGCAATTTAATAAATTTAATTAAATAATTAATAATTTTAATTTAATGTTTTTTTTTAACTTGCCGCCAGCCCCTGCCGCAGATACCGCAGCAACCGCTATGTCCCTGCATTTTAAATCTGTAATATCTTCGAAAATATTAATTTAAATAACATGCTGTAAAGGGCCATTTGATCTATATTAAATGCACAATGTATTTAAGGTACTTAATTGGATAAGGATTAATGCTGTATTGCTTAAAATCGCTTCGTAAATAAGGCATCATTTCTCGTTAAAAGTAAAGGAAAAAAAAATGGTTGGTGTGGGTTATCCCTAAGAGATAGACATACCATCGCGTATTATCGCATTTTTTGGTGTACAATACTGTAGTACATTATTTTGATGTATCTCATAGGGTTCAGCCAGCGTTTGCAATGTAAGCGCAAAATAAAGGTTTATTTACGACATCACATTAGAAACCTCTAAAATTATCAGTGTTTCTCTACTATATTATACATGTATTATACATATAAACCTTCCTCTTGAATCACTTAATCTATTAAAAAAAACCACATCAAAATCCGTTGCGTAGTTTTAAAGATTTAAGCATACATAGGGATACCTATAGGGACAGAGAAAGTGACTTTGTTTTAAACTATGTAGTGATTATTCTATTTCCGTATTTTTTAGAATTTTCGCATTCTAATTTCAGTCTTAATCGATCAAAAAAACCCTTTGAAACCCATTACATATTTTTTGATATTGCGACTTGAATTTGAAGGTATTTTAGTACGCGAATTGACCTTCTGTCGGACTATTTTGTAAAAATTTCAGCAAAAAAACTTAGGTCATTAATGATCTGTCATTCCGCATGATGCTAAAGATTGACACTACCTATTGAAACATCACATCAAGTTCATTTTACTTTAGTTTTCGCGGCGGATTTATAGTATAAAATAGGTTTGAATCGGCTCATGAATTAAGTCAAAACAATCGGCAGCGTCCTCCTGTCTGCTAATAACAACAAAATAATGATTACCAATCCAACTGCTACACGGGTAATTTTGAACACCATTCATAGTCCTGCACCCTAATTGCGTAACACATTATCAATCGGAATCTGAATCATTTTGAAGCAAATTGCTAATCCATTGCTTCATAAGTTCGAAAAATTTGTTTGCTCAACGTGTTAATAACGCAATGAATGTTGTTGAACCGTCAAAATGAAACCGATTCCGATTGATAATGTGTTACGCGATTGCCCGCTGGAAAATGCTGTCAAAGTCAAATAACTTATTACACGACTGCCCAAAAAAAGGAGTGTTATGTTTTCAGGGTTCATAAATGTTTGTGAGTTTGTTTATTTCAAGTCATTAAAGCCACTTTTGAACGTAAAGATTTACTAGAAAATAGAATTGATTCCAGAAAATAGTTTCGTAATAATGGACAAGAATTTATGACATTGTATCGCTGAAAGTTCCTTTAATCTTCCCTCCGTTCACCACTGAGATAAAGTACTAGTAATAATAGTTCTATGCCGTTCACGTCCCTTTAATAATCGTGTTCCTTAACTGGATTGCTGGTCTTATAATATTATAAGATCTCCTTTAGAAACCTTGATGTGTCAGGTCAGGAATAGGTGCTGCATTAACAAAAAAAAAAACCATAAACCTACTTCATTTTACCGCGCTTCCGTGTAACCTATCTATCCTATTTTTTTTTTCTATTTTATCATGCTTAGATACCGATACACATCACGTCTGTGGAGTTTCGCTAGCTAATTTCATTTGACGCTGCATATGTGAGGTTTAATAATAATTATGTATCCTAGACTTTTACCAATTCTAAGCTCCATCTACTTGTCAAGCCTGTATAGTCCCACTGCTGGTTAAGTGGGCAAAGAACTTCGCTACTGTGGGCGATCTTTCGGTAGGAGTCGAGGTCGACCTTCGAATTCAACTTTTTAACCGACTTCAAAACAGGAAGAGGTTCTCAATTCGGATGCTTATACATTTTTTTTTATGAATGTTCGGGCATAACTCCGTCATATTATTATAGACGGATTTGCAAAATTCTTTTTTTGATCGAAAGAGGTTTATTCCGAAATGGTGTCATTTAAATTTTGTATTAGATCTGACAATAATTTTTTTGGCCTAAATTCAGCAAAATATTCCTATGTAGTAAGTTACCTTTTAAATAATATTACCATCTACCCTACCAAAGAAATTTAAGATATTTAATGTTTTTGACAACTACTAATAATTTTCTACTCCAAATTCGGCTTTCTCCCCAATAATCAGCATAAAAACCAAGTAAGAACAGACTTACCTTTAACTTATTACTTACCCATCAATGTATCACAGTGCGCGGCACACATGCGCAGGCGCATGCTGCCCGTGCGCACTGCAGCTGCCGCCGAGCCAGCTGTCTGCCAACCTGTCGCTACTCGCTGATCATGCCACGTTTGATTTTACTGTAATACTTATTTATTATAGGCGTCATAAATTATAAGCCATTGGAATTATAGATGACATATTCTGCCTGCGCCTTCGTCCGTGTGAAATTTCTTGTTCCCTCGTTCAACAGCGTCGCATTGCATCGCCTGCCCTCGCTACTACTTTGTCTTCGCTTAGTTTTTTCTGGCTTTTTTAAAATTTCGCTGGGCTCTTAAGGGTCCTAGCAAGATGTTAAAGCTTTCAGTCTTCCTCAAGAGTTGGACTGTCAAAAGCATAAATATTTTTTCCAAATCCAATAGATACATAGTTCCAGAGATTTCAAAACAAACAAACTTTGGTTGTTTGTTTGAACACGCTAACAAACTCTTCAGCTATATAGAAGATAGATTTATTATTAGTAGCTATAGATTATTTCCATCATTCTATCTCAGGGGTCCGTGGCTAAATATAATAAAGCCGCACAGGTCGATCGATCAGGTTAAGCTACGCTTGTCGCGGTTGGTCTTTGGATGGGTGACCGTTTTTATATACAGAGACCCCTCCGTGCCTCGGAAAGCATGTTAAGCCGTTGGTCCCGGCTGTCATTCGTGGATCTTTGACAGTCGTTACGGGTAGTCAGAAGCCCGAAAGTCTGACAACCAGTCTTACCAAGGGACATCGTATTACCCAGTAACTATATTGTGGAGGTCAGATAGGTAGTCGCTCCATGTAAAACACTGGTATTCAGCTGCATCCGGTTAGACTGGAAGCCGACCCCAAAATACATAGTTGGGAAAAAGCTAGGCAGATGATTCTATTTTAATATCGCGAATTTCCAAAACCGCACATGTAGCAGTAAAAATGTAGTGAAACGATGTACCTAAATATCGCGGTCAGACGATGCGACGCGATGCGATGCGACGTAGGAGGATTAAGAAATTTAACGCGGACGAAGTCGCGAGCAGAAGCTAGTTGAATATAAACTAGTCTTTGACATAATGATGACTCCATGCATAATTGAGCATTGGAATTGTCGATTTTTAAATGATCATTATGAGTGACTTTTACTAGTTAGATTATGATAAGTTTATGGGTATTAGGTACCTACGTACGACTCAGTGCTTCCAGATTCATTGTAACTACAGTAGATTTACTGTATTTTAGACTTATTTTTCTATATCATTATGTAAACAAAGTTTGTCTATAATTTTACTGTAATCGATTTTGAAATCTACTGTATTGTTTTTAGAAACTCCTGTATGTTTTAGCTCGCACCACTGTAATTTTACTTTTGGGATCTGGAAGCACTGGTACGACGAAAAACCTATAGATACTTACAACGCAAGGTCAGCTAAAACTGGAAATATAGTTTGATGTTTATGTTTTTCGTGCAATCAGAAGTCAGCTTATACTGGTTATGTATAGCTTGATGTGTAGCCATGCGTACATGTGTAATTAATAACATAAAATTAAAATTTACAGGCAGGAGTTACCAGCCTTAACTCCACGCGGCGTTCAGCCAGCGGCTCCCCCGTGCCCTCCGAAGCCGTACCCACACTGGACCCACGCTGGACCCACGCGGCCAGTTTTTAGGAATAAATAAATAAAATTTAATTTAAGGTGATCGCGCAGTGGTTACCGCGAAATTCAATTTTTTTTTAGTTTTTTGCAATTTTCAGGTCTGTTTTAGGTTGTATCTTGATCACAATTTGATTCGCGACTATAACAGGTACGTATCTAAAGAATTATAATCATTAGAATCATTAATACATCTTCCTAACTTAGATTTGTACCACAAGAAGAAATCTCCTAGGGAAAAGTGTTTATGGTACAAATCTCACTTACAAAGATGTATGAATGTTTCCTATGATTATAATTCTGTAAATTTTGATCAAGATACAACCTGACACTGACCTGCAAATTGCAAAAAACGTAAGAAAATTTGAATTTCGCGGTCTACCACTTCCCATTCACCTTAAATCGTATTTTTTTCCTACAAAAGGCATCTTTCTGAAAAGCGTAAGTATTTGTCTTTTTCTTGCATCTTCGAGGTAGTTGGGTTATTGTTTGAAACCATTTTTTTTCTTCTCATTTTCTAATGGTTGTTGTAACACAGTTTTTTAATTTATCAAAGTAGGTAGTACTACATAGGTAAGACACAAGATGTGAATGATGTGAGAATCCAAAGTAGGTATTATTTTTGTTTCAAAATAACTGGCTGAAGAAAGTCATTAGGTAAGCTAAAACTTATGTTTTTTTATTTAAAAGTCTTTTATATGAATAAGGTTCTAATCCATATAAATATTAAGGAAACAAGGTAATAAATAGAGCTTACATAATTAACACACTTTTATATGTTTAATCAAAATCAAAAGTCATTTATTAAAACTAGGCTGAGAATCAACACTGTTCGAACGTCAAAATTACAAAAGACAGTCCCCCCAAAACGCCCACCCTTCACCACTTCCTAGTGCTTTCGCTGGGGAGAAGAAGTGGCGCAACAAACTCACCAGCAGCACAACTGTCTATTAATTTAGAATAACTTGATTCTAAGTATACAATAGTATGCAATTTATGCAAAATAATCAATTTACATTAGGTACGCAACACAAAAACATTAAATGAAATTATTTGCTATAATATGTTAAGGCTAGCACACGTCAATGTACCATAAAAAAAAAACATTATCATCTACTCAAGCAGAAATAATAATAAAAAAATAAGTATAGGAAACCGGCGGCGGCGGTGGCGGGGCACTAAATTAAAAGATTAAAAAAATAAAAGATTAGATTAGATTTAAAAATAAAAGTAACAAATTTAAGAACACACAAACAAACGAAAAATCAATAAATAATAATAAAATACCTACTTAACCTAATACTTAGTCAGGCCCCGCCTGCATCTATGACGGCATCGCACCTGCTTCGCATAGACCCTACGAGAGTAGTCTCACACAATCCAGAGCCCCGGAACGACTCCCACATTTCGTCAACATGTGCAACCAGTGATTCTTTCATTCTCTCTGCTCTTGTATCCCATCGTTGAACAAATACCCCGTAAATTCTCGATGGGATTCAAGCCAGGAGAACGGGACGGCCACGGGACTGTTTTTAAATTGGGTTGTTGCTGGATCCATTGCTGCACCACGCGACATGTATCATGTATCGGACAATAAAATTGTCCTGATAAACAGAATTCCAGGACACTCATCGTCCGGATACACAACTCTCACGGTAGGTAGCATCACATCCTGCAACAATTGCAAATATGAAGCCCGGGTATATAAATGCTAACTCCCCGGGGCCAGCAGAACTCATCCAGGCCCACATGTTGACCATTACGCGGCCAGACTCGAGATTTGGGATTACGTTCCGCGGCTCATATCTCGTGTAAGGCTTACGCCACACTTGGCGGAATTTCGTCGCGGATCTTCCGCGTCGGGGCGCCAATACATGTTATTGCATATAAATGACTAATGACGGGCACACTACGCGGAAAATCGGTCGCTCCGTCGCGGACCGCTCGCCCTCTGCGTCTGTTCCGTCCTCCGTGCACCGACCGATTCTTCGTCGGAATTTCCTTCAAGTGTGGCGTAGGCATTACTCACACGCCATAAATGCCGACGACCACGCTGGCTTGATTTAAAAGATTTTTCATCGGGAAATATAGAGTGTGAAAAATCAAAATCTCTGTAGTCGCTTTATTAGCATCCGTGAGGATGATTGTTATTGCCGGTTTCCTAATTTTTTATTCGGTTATTGCCGGTAATATTACCGCATACCCACTGGGTTTTCTCTGCCGCAGACGGTAGCGAATACCGCTTAGGTCTGAATAGGCCTTAATGCCGGCTCGACGAAGCGCCTTACGCACCGTGACACCGTCGAAAGGTTACAGTCGTATTGTTCTGCAAACAATCTTATGGGCGTAAAGAGCAGCTCTTCATATACTTGGACCATATGCCGCATTCGGTCTGGAATAGGTAATTATATGCGGTTGCCGGACACAGGGTTGATGTTCCAGGCTCCTTTCCCTCTCGTAGCGCCCGGTCCCAAAGCCGAACAGTATTCCGCTAAAAAAAAAAGAAAATGGTCTGTTACTCTTGTTTGTTTAGAATTAGATATGTTTTTCTCCAAATAATAATAGCCTCCCCGACCGATTTCGGTCACGGTAGCGAATCTCAACGGAGATTAGCTAGGTACGCAGGAGATATTATAGTGCACAAGTGTGTGCGCAGACACAGGTGCACTCCCTGTTCCTTTACTCTCATAGTCCGATGGGACGGCAATCCGACACGACCGGAGAGAGATCAGGCGCAGGACCAACGGCTTTACGTGCTTCCCGAGGCACGGAGGTATTAAACCGCCAACTTCCAAACTCCAGACTGTTACTAAAAAATTCCTAATGGAAAACCTCAATAACACTTTGTCCGACCTGGGAATCGAACCCAGGACCCCATGCTCAGCAGTTGCGCTTGCAACCACGAGATCAACGGGGCAGTTAGTCTCCAAATATATACTGACTTAACACTTTCATTATGTTGGACGTTCGCCTGGGTCATCAAAAATTTTAAAACTTATTTCAGTACCTAAAACTTTTTAAAAATTAATTGTGAGATTGAATGCATATTAGCCTTGTGTAGGGTAGGATCACACGTCTCACGTAATATTAGTAAATAAATAAAAGGATAATAAACGTATTATTAAAATCCTTAGAACGGTCTTTCTTTCGGTGTTCCTCCATTAACCTAACAGGCCATTCATTTTTCATATTGTGCAAATTTTATATGATCAGAAGAACAATGTTACTTCCAAGAAAACGCAATGGACATGCCCTTAGATATTGGTTATATTCTCTAAGGATATAACATTACTTTTAGCAAATTAAGATGAATTTAAATTACGCTTTGGCCTCCATTTATATTAATTTGGCTAGATTGTAATATTATATAAGTACAAATAAAAACAAATTGTGCAAATTCACAATTATTATAAAGTAAAACATTAGTTACTGATTTGACTAGAAGTCAAATAATACACCTGTCTAAAGCTAGGACGACGCACTAAAAGCACAGCTAAAAGAATGTTAAATTACATAAAATAATAAGTATTAAGTTTACTTACCGATGTATTCATTGCTTCCGTTATTTGGGCAATATTGAGGCCCTCATCGTGTAAAGCTATGGTGCGAGCTCTGTCGGCCGTTGATACATTTCTTCTCAAACTCATAATAAAATTATTAAAAACAAGACGCGACACAATCGTTAGAAGTGCAAGTTGCAACTGAAGTAAATACAAAACAATTGACGTTTATCCTGATAAACGTCAATTCATTCTAGGTCTGGTCATTTCATTTTAGGTTCGTCCTTCTTAGGCGAAATTCTTCGTTCATTGGTCAAACAAAAATAAGTCAAAGGCTACACGCTCAGTCTGGCGTCAGTTCAGTCCATCAGTTTGGTCCGGCTAAGACTGATGCCAGAATGATGTATTAAAAACACGTTTAATTTTTGTCATTCTGGACCATCAGTCCGTCAGTCAACCGGTTAGACGATAATTCTCCCGTCATTCTGAGCAGACTGATGGACCAGACTGACGCCAGGCTGAGCGTGTAACCTTTGACTAAGGCGTTACAAACTAAAATTTCAACGTGCATCCTAAAAACTAAAAGGACATGCACCTCGACCGCTGATAGTGTGTACCACTATTTGTTTCTCTCTGTATCATCCTATGGTTGACTTATAGAAAAAGCCTATGGCATTTAGTTCGCCTGTGTACACTTGTGTGCTTAAAGTATTAAATAAATACATAAAAAAACCCACATTTCGCTAGAATTGTCTAAGTCCCATACAATAGGGAGCGTGTCTCGAGAATTTGGTAATGGAGAAACCCGGTAACATTTTGTGCGACCCTTGAATCGAACCCAAGGACCCGCCCCGCTTAGCAGGTACCACTAGAGCAATAAATGTCGGCTGTGCGCTGTGCCATAATAATGAGAAGTGTTGTTTATGTAGAATAGAATATAATACTATTATTCCGTTTATTTATTTACCTACTTATTAAAAAACATTTTTAAAAATATACTATACGTTTATAAGGTGTTAAAAAATTAACCCGACAAACTTTAAGAGGTGCTTTAGACCATCGAACAGAACAACTTTCACTATGAGACCAACTCTGAAATCACGAAAAAAAATCAGCTGTTTAATACAAAACTTCAATACCTATTTGACCAAAATGTATTACAACAGCTGATTTTTATACCAATATCTACCCGTACAAAGCCGGGGCGGGCCGCTAGTATTTAATAAAACTAACAAATACCCGCCTGACTTGAGGGGATCGTGGCTTTATTTTTTTTTTTGTGGATGGGAAATCATCAAATGACCCCTCCCGCTCTGGGTGGAGCAGAAGGGACTATCACTCTATCAGACTCTTACTGACTAAAACCTACCCGTATTCCTCCTTAGCCCTTTGTGTTCCGGGGTAGCGGTAACCCTTTCGGACAATCCCGCTGCCCCGGCAGGCTTTGGCCCTTGGGCCCCTTCCTTAAAGCTGACATCTCTTTGAGGCGCGCTTGGAAGCTAAATAATAATAGCGGCAGAGGTCCATTGCCGCGGTTGGTCTCTGGATGGGTGACCATCTTTACATACCGAGACCCCGCCGTTCGTCTCGGCTGTCATTCGTGGATCTTTGACAGTCGTTACAAGCCCGAAAGTCTGACAACCAGTCTTACCGAGGGGTATCGTATTACCCAGTAACTGGGTTGTGCAGCTAGGTAGTCGCTCCATGTAAAATACTGGTATTCAGCTGCATCCGGTTAGACTGGAAGCCGACCCCAACAAAGTTGGGAAAAAGCTAGGCAGATGATGATTTGAGTTTGACAGAAAAAGCCATCGGTGTAAATAAATGATGCAGTTTTTTAATTAAAGTCAATCGTTATTTATGATGATCTTTCAATAATCCAAATACGTTTAGAATCTACTTTTAAAATTATTATTTACTAGCTTCTGCCCGCGACTTCGTCCGCGTGATTTTTTTTGTTCCCCCGACCCACCCCGTTGCATCGCTTCGCTTGCCTACGCCATACTTTGTTTCCGCTTAGCGAAAACTTCTGACTTCTTTTTCTTTTTGCTCAACTCCTAAGGGTCCTAGCGTGATGTTATATAGCCTATAGCCTTCCTCGATAAATGGACTATCCAACACAAAAATAATATTTCAATTCGAACCAGTAGGTACACACGGCTACACATCAAGCTATACATTTCCAGTTTTAGCTAACCTCGCATTGTATAGGTTTTTCGTACAATCTGAAGTCAGCTCATACTGGTTATGTATAGCTTCATGTGTAGCCGTGCGTACTTAATTCCTGAGATTAGCGCGTTCAACCAAACAAACAAACAACCAAACAAACTCTTCAGGTTTATAATATTAGTATATATAACGATAATATAGATTTTATCTAAAAACGCAGTTATAAATGAGTGTTGGTTTAATGACTTCCTAAACAGCTTTTAAAAATCAATCAGTTTAAGAAAGTGGTGTTTTTAGTAATATTCAAATGATCGAAAGAATGATTACAAGCTTCTATTAATTTAATTAAGTGTCTGCTAAATGTAGACCGGTTATACAGGGTCAAATTAAATTAGCTAGCGAGACTCTGAAGACGTAATAGGTAGGTATTAATATAATATTTTCACGATAGAAAAAAATGTATTTTTTGGGAGTCAACGAAAATCATAAAACAATTTTTGTTTTGTTTTATCTTGTTTAGATATCGATACCCATCACGTCTGGAGTTTCGCTAGCTAATTAAATTTGAACTTGTGTTTGAAAATTTTATTTACAATCTACAATAAAATAAAAATGAACTGAGGGGCAATGCCCGTAATTTTTAAGAACGTTCACAGTCTGATCTCAGTCTCAATCTGTCAAAAATACTTCAAATTTTCCTACATTTTGACAAGTTTTTGACATTTGTTTGTCGCCGAGCAGTACGTAGCCACCTTTATAGACTTATAATATCAATGTACACACGGCTACACATCAAGCTATATATTTCCAGTTTTAGCTGACCTAGCATTGCATAGGTTTTTCGTACAATCAGAAGTCAGCTTATACTTGTTATGTATAGCTTGATTTGTAGCCGTGCGTACGTAGCATGTCTGTGTACCTCAGTTCCGCCTAGTTTACCAAGTTTTAGGTTTTTTTTTACCAAACTTAGGGTTGATTTTACAATCGTCAGACATTATGTTGTCTGAAGAATAAGCGGCGCGGCGGTTTGACTATTATTTTCTAAAAGCACAAAAGCTGTGAAATCGCCATTTTTGTTCTTAAAATAAGAATTACTGACGATTTAAAAATCGGCCCTTGGCCAATAGATTAGCGGCACCTAACGGTTAACTACATAGTGTATGGTGGTCGTTATAAAATTATACATAAGCTTTCTTCCAATAAAAATAAAATAAAAAATCGAATCATATTCATTTATTTCTTTGTCATTTATCGTAAACCTTATTTTTTATTCGTTGCAGAACGGGCCCGCATGTGTGAACCTTTCTTAATCCTACATTGACAGGGTTAAAAACTATGACCTAATCATAACTTTCTCATTTTATCCCAGTACATACTAATTCCGTGCTTTATCAAATACCATAGCGTTTGGAATTTTTTCCTCCTTTCCCAGCAGTTGTGTTGACTGGTGTTGACTGCCAGTAGTGCCAGTGAGGCAGTGATATAACGCACGTGGGCTGGCCGGGTAACGGTCGGCCCGAATGCGACCGGTCTGGGCCGACCCGCGCCGAAGTACAGGCGAAGAGGCGAGCTTCGTTCGGTTAACTTCGTGGTATGAAGTTGGGGTCGGCAGATATTCTGATTTTGAATGTTGAGATATTTTTGATTGGCCGGTAGAGGCACAGTAGAGGTATACCTATTTGTTTTTGGAAGCATGTTAGGAATCATTTGAGTGTTTAAATGCCTTATGTAAGTGTTCTTAACTTTACAGATTTGAAAAGCAGCATTCGACTAAGAATATACAACATCACCTAAATATTTTTTTTCTCTAAGTAATTTCTTAGTTAAGTACTGAAGGCCAATTCCCGTAATAATTAAAAACGATCAAAATCTAGGCCCAATTCTCATGATAGAGACATGCATTCGCGATTTGTTTGCCAAAAATATAAACAAATATGAGTTTATGGAAAACTAAGTTTAAATCCTAGACAATAAAGTTCAGTTTACGCTATAACTTCAAACATTTTTATAACTTTTTAAATAGTGCTAGTCACTCTGAAATCAACTTAAAGTTTATATTTGTTTAACTTGAAATAATATTAAGTAATTTGAAACATTAGTTTGAACAGACTTTACATGTTTTATTTTAGGTATATTGTGTCGACTTGTATCTCACAGCTGGGCAAAGTCCACCCCGTTTTCCGTACAAACCTCCTTGTCTTGTGCAAACTCTGGCCATGTTGCTCCTGGGTCCTCCAAACCTTATCATATTGTCACACCAGCTTTGCCGTGGTCTGCCTCGATGGCGATGTACTCCCTCAGACAGTGAGTGACAATCACAGATATACCTAAGATAGACCTAGATAACGCAAGTATCACGATCTGTACGAATACCAAGCGTGCCATTTTTTTGACTAGGTACCTACTATGACGTCACAAACGCTCTTTCTAGCTCACGCTCACCCAGCCAGCAGCAGTGCGATTCTGCCTATCGATTCTGTAAAAATCTCACCGTGATAACATAGGTGAAGTGAGCGTGAAGTAAACTATCAATGGAGGCAATCCCTTACATCAGATGGAATGACAGCTCACTTCACATTAGTTTTCACGGTGAGATTTTTACAGAATAGCACTGCAGCCTATCGATTCTGTAAAAATCTCACCGTGATAACATAGGTGAAGTGAGCGTGAAGTAAACTATCAATGGAGGCAATCCGTAACATCAGGTGGAACGACAGCTCACTGCACCTTAGTTTTCACGGTGAGATTTTTACAGAATAGCACTGCTGGACTGAGCGCGAAAGTGGCGGTTTACGATTTTTGAACGTAAGTTAGCGCAATTTTTGGCACGCGATGTAGTTGCTCTTGCGTTATCTACTGACAATCTTTGTCCATCTCTTTCTCATTTACATATAGTGGGAAAAATTACACTATAAGTACCTACCAACTTATCCTAGTTTTTGAGAAATACCGTAGGTACTGAGACATGCCAAACCGATCCTTTCCTTTTATTCAAAGTCGGTTTAAAACGGATATCAGCTGTCGATCGGCCAGCGATACAAGAGTTATGAAGGAAATGGCTTATTTAATAGCTTTTGATGTCCCAACATGCTCTCAAGCTGTTGTTTGACTTTAATTAGGTATTTCAGCATAGTTTTACTGTCAAATCTGTCTGTCTGTGTAAGTGTGAACATTAATTTATTTATTACTAGCTTCTGCCTGCAACTTCGTCCGCGTGAAGTTTGTTGTTCCTGACGCACACTGGTCCCGATTTAATAAAAAATGGACATGGATCCTAGAGCGCTGATATTTTTTTCTAATGTTGTGGCAGTTATTATAAATAACACAAAAAAAATATATATTGTCGTACCTCAAATAATGTTTCGAGACGGCAATCATAAGTTAGAAAACTAATCATTCTGAGTAATTCGCTCGAAGAAACTATTTGCTTATCACTGCGTACTTTGGAGATAATGAATATATTATCTTAGTTATTGTATTTTTACTACTCAAACTGTAGTTTGGTACGAGTTGAACGTTAAAAATAGGATCTCTGTTGATAATTGACAATAATTATAATTAACATGTGGTTATCCGTTATCCTTTAACTTTCTACACAACAGCGGGGCAATTGCGTAACACATTATCAATCGGAATCGGTTTCATTTTGACAGTTCAACAACATTCATTGCGTTATTTACGGGTTGAGTAGACAACTTTTTCGAACCTATGAAGCAATGGAATAGCAATTTGCTTCAAAATGATTCAGATTTCGATTAATAGTGTGTTACGCAATTAGGGTGCGGTTTTTGCCTAGAAGTCCTAAATTCACCACAATTCATGAAAATGAAGTGGTGGCGCTAGTGGACGAATAACTTCGTGTGAGTTGTTATCTACGTTGTTAATTATCAACAATAAATAAGGTGAATTTTATGATAAATAAATAGGTAATTAGTTAACGATTCTGAAAATATTGAAGGGCTAGCTGCGCCCCGCGGTTTCACCCGCATAAGTGTCGATTCCGTGAGGATATCGGGATAAAAGTATCCTATGTGTTAATCCAGGGTCTCAGCTACCTCTATACCAAATTTTATCAAATTTGGTCCAGCCGTTTGTGCGTGAAGAAGTAACAAACATACAAACACACTCAAACTTTCACCTTTATATTATGCCATAATATTAGTGTGATGTGATGGAAGCAGGTATTGGCGTAGCTAGGGATTTTTTCTAGGGGGGGCAGACATCCAGCTGAACTAACCACAGTCATCTAGTGAGAGATCATAAATAACACCTCATAATAATTATTAATAATCCCACCAAAAACATTTCATGTAAAGAAGTTTGCCAAGACTTAATTATCGCTTTCACTGTTAAAATGTTATCAGATCTAATGTAGAGCCAAGCCCCTAACTCGAAAAACCTGACATCTTGGTCAAAATGTACTGCTCTAATAAAAACCCTAATAAAAAGCGATTAAACAGTAAGTGATTCTTCAATAGCGTCGATTTTTTTAGGGTGGGCAAGGAAGTTCCTAAGGTAGGCATTGCTCCCCTTACCCCTCTCCCCCTAGCTACTTCCATGGAAGCAGGTGATGCATTTTTCTATGGGTCTTTGTTACCTGAAAATAAATTGTTTATTATTGTTATTATTTATTATTATCGAGAAAAACCTACTGGATCCCTAATGAAATAACCCAATATGGGGCTTGACGGGGATCGAACTCAGGGGCCCAAGTCTGCTATTTTTATAAATTCGTCATTCCAACACTCTGCTAGATTTCATTTAATATATATTTTTACATATTACGTATTAGTTGTTTGCAATCTGAAGTAGTAAGAAGTTCGTAAATAGCAATAAACATTACATTTATTCATTTGTCATTATGTACGAGATTACCATTTTATGCCATTTCTTTCAATGGAGTGTCAGTGGTTGACCATTGGAAAATCATAATGACGCCGTTATGTTAGTAGATTACCAAACTTGTCAAAATCAACAATTATGAAAACAATGATAGACCATTCTGACACTATTGTAATAGCAGACTTGAGGCCCAGGAACTTAGCAGTCGTGCTTGCGACCTACTAACGAGGCAGAAAATTTTTGTCCGCGTTTTGAATACTTCTTATTATAGTGCTGTCGATAGCAATCTAAATGGACTCGGTCCAGAATACGGCTACTTGTTTGGCGCCATCACCAGCTTCCATCAGTTCCTGTAACGTGCAGCTGACAGGACACGCAGGACACGATATTAAGTGTCCCATCCTTTGTGGAACCGCACCATATTTACACTCCAAGGCGGAGTCGTCTATAAATCTCCACCTGAACAAGTTTTCCTTGCTTCGGCCAACCTGGGTCCGGAGTCTGTTTAAAGACTTCCAGGTTACCCAAGTTAACTAATGTCCAGGTGGGAGCTCTTCAACGGGTGGGACGAATGGTAAGGAAGCACTGTCTCGCCATAGTATCAGTCTTTCTTGTGATCGTTCGATTCGTTCGCCAGATTTGAATTGATAACACCTCAAGTTACCTTCAGGATCAAAGGTGGTTGAATGGTCCTAGTTCTAGTTGAACTAGCTTCTGCCTGCGGCTTCGTCCGCGTTTTTAACATATAACCTATCCTATGTCAATAGGCAATAGCGCAGCTTTCTATCAGTGAAATGTTTTTTTAGAACTTCTAGAGATTATCTTTTACAAACATTCTTAGTATTAACGAACAATGTTACTCCTTTGATAGTGGCCCCTATTCTGCTGTTCACAAACTAAACTGAATTTAAGTTCAGTGCATCTTTTTCTTTTTATTTCATTAAGAAAAGGACAGAAGATAAATATTAGTTTAGTCCTGTCAAATTAGTCAGCGCCTGACGTAAATTGACGTGTTTTTAGTAGTTAGTTTTTAATCTCGTCTAACTTGTCTATGGATTATCTAATTTGACAGGACTAAACTAATATTTATCTTCTGTCCTTTTCATAATAAAATAGAAGGAAAAAGATGCACTGAACTTAAATTTAATTTAGTTTGTGAACAACAGAATCGGGGCCAATATCAGTTTAGATTTCTTCCCTGTCTGAAAGGATTCCTGCCCTGAAATTACGAAACGCGCCAACAGTAGGAATCGCATTCATTTTGGCAGTTCAAAACACATTCATTGCGTTATTTACATTGTTGATCAGACACATTATTCTAACATATGAAGCAATGGATTAGCAATATTCTTTAAAATGACTCAAATTGTGTGTTACACACGGTCCTGAAATGTAAGGGATATAACAGCTCAATCTCATCCAAAGAACATAAACAAAGTCATTATAATTCTTGATAATAATCAAACTTCTAATGTAAATAACTTAGCGTATCTCCATGAGAGAATCGCTCACTTCCAAGGAATGTAACTGTCCACCCCGTTAGAGTTAGAAGGCGTGAAGATATTATAGTAAATAAGTCATTAAGTTTTATCAAAGTCCACTTAGCTAATATTACTTAGGCATGTGATAAATAATGGGACTGGATCTGGAAGCTTCAATTTTCAATTTTATGCAGGGTGAAATATGATTGGTTTTCAAATGCACAAAATAATAAGTACCTTATTTTTTTTTGTGCAGCTGTTTATGTCATTGAAAAACAACATTTAATGTTAGAGAACCTAATTATTAAAATACTAGCGGCCTGTCCCGGCTTCGCACGGGTGGACATTTATTTTTTAAACATTTAATTTTTTTTCTTGCAATTAAAACAGCCTATATTAATCAGTGATAATGTAGCATTGAAATGGTGAAAGAATTTTTTAAATCGGTCCAGTACTTTTTGAGCCAATTCGTTACAAACATATACAAATCTTTCCTCTTTATAATATTAGTATAGATGAAGATTGCCAGAAAGCTTCGAAGCTTTAGTTTTCTTTGTCCGCAGGCAAAGAAAACCTGGAAAAGCATATCTCTAGGTATATTATTGTGGCGAAGTGGTAATGACCGCGACTTACGAGTTGTAGGTCGTAGGTTCGAACCCAGACATGTGCGTTACTTTGTGTAAATTATTTCATCACCACTACTCTCAAAACGGTGAAGGAAAACATCGTGAGGAATGGTGAAGCATGTCCTAGAACCAGAAAATTCGAAGACATGTGACATCTACCAACCCGCACTGGGCCCGCGTGGTGGATTACGGCCCACCCCCTCTCACTGAGAGGAGGCCTGTATTACAGCTGTGAGAACATTATAGGCTGATTACGATATACAAAGTGTAAGATAATTAACGCAAGCCCTCATACACCCCAATTAGAGTATTGAGTTAAAAGCATAATACAATGAACAAAACTTATTTTTTTTAAAGCTATGCTATTTTTATTAAGAAAATCGTGTTAACACTAGCATTACTTTATGCATTTAAAAGTGAGTCTTATTGCCTTGAAATAAGATTTATTTTATTTGGGTCAATCGGCGGTTAGTATGAAAAAATCTTTTTATTATTCGTAGGAAAAAATACATATGAAAAAAAAAATCTGTTACTGAAATCGATTCAGTAGTCAATTATGAGCAAACTACTTTCAGGACTTGAGTTTATTCTGTTACACCTTGTATATTATAGTATAACTGTAACGTTAACTTTAACCAATGAAAATGATCTTTTTTCTTCATATTTTACTTGAATTTGCTGTTGTTGGGTTATTACACCAGAGCTAGGGACAACTCTCGTAATTGTCTGATCTCAGTCTCAATCTGTCAAAAATACCTCTAATTTCCGTCGGAAAGCACGTTAAGCCGTTGGTCCTAGCTGTCATTCGTGGATCTTTGACAGTCGTTACGGGTAGTCAGAAGCCCGAAAGTCTGATAACCAGCCTAGTCTTACCAAGGGGTATCGTATTACCCAGTAACTGGGCTGTGGAGGTCAGATAGGCAGTTAAAACTGGAATTCAGCTGCATCCGGTTAGACTGGAATCCGACCCCAACATAGTTGGGAAAAGGCTAGGCTGATGGCGATTAACACGTTGACTGCCAACCTAAGAGTATACTCGTAGTACAAGATCTGGGCCCCACTGCCAACTACGAATATTCTCGTAGTTGACTGTATGCGATTTCTAACGAATTCTAGACAAGTGGCAGTGAAAGGAGGGCGGCGTTACATGTTTTGGCATTTGAAGTAAAACATCTACCATTTTGTATGGTGGCAATAGGCATAAAAAAAAGTTACTATTAGTATACTCGTATGACAGCCAACTTGTTAATGATAAAGCTTGCTTCCCTGCGACTAGGCACTCCTTGCTGTTCTCATCATCGCTGTCACTGTGGCGAAGCTGTCAACAGCCTCGGATATCACGGCCGGTCTTGCAGCTGAAGTGCGGGTCGTTTAGCGCGGCACGCGAACATTAATGACATCTTTCGACGAGCTCTTGTCACCGGCGGCGTTCCAGCTGTATTAGAACCCATTGGCTTGGCACGCGACGATGGCAAGAGATCGGACGGTATGTCTTTATTTCCATGAAAGGTGGGTAGGCCCTTAGTGTGGGACGCAACGTGTGTCGATACTCTTGCGGCATCACATCTTCCTGGCTCGGCATGCTGTGCTGGCGCTGCTGCTGCGGCTGCGGAAAACCTCAAGCAGCGTAAATATAAATATAATATAATAACCTTATCGGAAATTATATTTTCGAGCCGTCTGGGGTTGAAACCCTCGGGCCATGGGGTCCGAGTGCTCATGGTCTTTTCAAGATAATTTCCAAACGGCTGGTTGACACTTCCCGTGAGCCAAGGGCTAGCTTTTACCTTGGCCAGACAACGAAAATGCGAATCCAACGACACCGACTTCCGAAATTAAAGTTATTTTTCACTTTGTAGTGTCTTTTTTGGAAGTCGATTGTTTTTGAAAGATTGCTTCATATGTTCGAACAATTTGTCTGCTCAACAACTTAGATAACGCAAGTTTGTAGTGTCTTTTTTGAAGTCGGTTGTTTTATTTTTGTAAAAAGTTTTTTATTTTGTTATCCTATCCGTCGATCCTTTTCCCTTCTCACCTAACAAGTACCTCTTAACCCTCAAACCGCTGATTACCGATCAGTTAAACCTCATTAGTAATATATTATACTCACTTTGTTCCATTTCATTGGACTCCGGTGTTCAATGGATTCTGTGTACTCGTGACTTCGTGAGGTCAAATATCACGAAGTTTGATGACAGCCGACAGCGGGTGTGAGCGGGTAAGATGCAGTAGGTCGAGTCTGTGTAGTTCGTAAGACTGCATTTTTAACCGACTTCAAAGAAGGAGGAAGTTCTCAATTCGGATGTTTTTTTTAAGCCTCTTTCACACAAACTTGTCTATTCGTGCGTGAGTGTAGGCTAACTAGTTATTATACATTTAAATGTCATTCGCGCAAGAATTTTTCGAGGAAATGGTCTTTTCAAAGGCCACAATTTACTTTCGACGGTAGCCGTCGATACTCGTCAACGCGTGTCGATAGTTGCAATTGTCTCTGCAGTTAACATGCTGCTCGTGGGTAACGCTAAAGCGTTTTAGGAGCAATTAGGTTTTGACGTAAATGTCTGTAGCGCAAAGTCGTGTCGCAGTAATGATCTTCCACATAGTGCCGTCCCCGGAGAAAAAATTATAATAATTACAAAAATGCAATTTTACAAGAAAAATAAAAAAACATGTTTTCGTTGTTTGCTCCTTAAATACTGGACGTAGACTGACGGTTGTTAGCTTTGAAAAAAAGTATTTTTTTTGTATTTTCGAGATGTTTTAGTGAAACACACCATTATCTCTATTTTAATAATTAGCTTTATTCTCGTAATCTCAGGCCTGTGTTAAATCTGTGAATGTAAAATTTTGTAACTTCGTAAAATAACTGTATAAAAATTACGAAAAAATTGAGCAGGTGTTACCATTACCACCCACAGATTCCAAAAAATTATGTAACACTAACACTAAGACAATGGCAGTTATCATTTCATTCTCCGGGGACGGCGACAGGTGCTTATGGATCAATATTGGTTAGCCTTCGAGCTGCGGGGTAATTGCGTAACACACTATCAGTAGCAATGGGTTTCGTTTTGCCAATTCAACAACATTCATTGCGTTATTTACGTTGTTTAGCAGACACATTTTTCGTACATATGAAGCAATGGATTAGCAATATCTTTCAAAATGATTCAGATTGAGATTGATAATATATTACGATAATGTGGGCGCTGGTGTTCTTAGAATAAGTAGTACCTAGTTCAAAACTAGCCTTCAGTTTTCAGTTGCAGATGTTGAACAGGAAAACAAACACGGTTTCTCCAACTGAGTAATCTGAAATGCTCTGGCAATATGGTCTCTGAAAGGCCAGTCAACATAAAATTTTCTGAGAGATTGCCAAACTCATGTTTCCTAACTGCTGTGATTAACTTTTTCTATCTCAAATAACAAAAGCCAATCAAATCACTTGGCATGAGTTTGATTTGATGTTTGACATTTTGTTGTATACGTTACGGATAATTGCCGAAGTGCGGCTACACCTATGTAGTTTTAGCCGGGTACAACTAGGTGCATCCTACGTCGATGGAGCTATTTCTGCGTAAAGGGTTTAAAGTAACCTAACCAAACCTAACCTCGGAGTGCCCTTCGATCGCTCTTGTCTTGCATCCTACGTCGCCTATCGACTGACCGCAGCCATGCAACCGATGTCACCCGAAGTACACACGAACTGCATGTGGCAGCACCCAGTTGTACCCGGCTAAAACTAGGTGTAGCCGCACTTGGGCCGGCTAAAACTAGTGCACTTCGGCCATTAGCCGTGACATTGTATAAACTTTCCGTGGCCTTATTAGCGATAACATCGATGTTGCTCAGGAATTTGCAACTTTCTTTACCAATATCCCAATTAAAACCACAGAAACTTTAAATTCCTCGCCCGCACTTGCTATTGAATTATTAAGAGCGAATGTCTCAGCCTGTCCTGTGGAATTTAAATTTAAACATGTAAACCCTTCAGTAATTATAAAGGCATTTAAGCAACTTAAGATCAAAATGACCGAAGATCTGTGGGGCTTGTCTACTAAAGTTTGTCAATCCATTATTGAGACAATTGCACCCTATTTAGCTTTAATATTTAATTTGTGTGTTGATCAAGGGGTATTCCCGGATTTAATGAAGTTCAGTAAAGTTATTCCACTTTTCAAATCTGGGGACAGCAAAAACACTAATAATTATAGACCCGTATCGGTTTTGCCTGTTTTCAGCAAGGTGTTTGAAAAAGTAATGTTAAATCAGATGCTCAATCATTTTAATCGTAATAACATCCTACACGATCAACAATATGGTTTCACCAAAGGACGTTGTACAACCGACGCCGGTGTAACCTTATTAAAACACATATTTGACGCATGGGAAGAGGCACAAGATGCAATAGGCATCTTCTGCGACCTATCCAAGGCATTTGATTGCGTGAATTACGAAACACTGCTTTTGAAACTTGAGCATTACGGACTGGGTAAACTCGCTCTTAGCTTAATAAAATCATATTTAAATGATAGGTTTCAGCAAGTTCAAATAAACGGTGAAAATTCATTGGGTTTAAAAGTCAAAATGGGTGTACCGCAAGGCTCAATATTGGGGCCGTTCTTATTTTTAGTATATATAAATGATTTACCTTATTTACTGGAAAACCGACCACAAATGGTGTTATTTGCTGATGACACATCACTGATTTTTAAAGTAAGCAGACGTGCACAGGAGCTTGACGACGTAAATAACGCTATGCTTGTGGTCCATAATTGGTTTACTGTAAATAATTTGGTATTAAATGAGAAAAAAACTAAATGCATTAGATTCACTTTACCGAATGTTAGAAGTAGTGAATGTCACGTTGTATTGAATAAGGAGATACTTGAATTCGTCGAAAATACGGTTTTCCTGGGGATCACGCTTGACTCAAAGCTGCAGTGGGGTCCTCACTTAACATCACTTGCAGGGCGGCTAAGTTCAGCCGCTTACGCTGTTTGGAAAATCCGTCAATTAACAGACGTGGATACCGCGAGACTGGTCTATTTTAGTTACTTTCACAGCATCATGTCTTACGGTATTTTGTTGTGGGGACGGGCTGCAGATATTGAATCTATCTTCATTCTGCAAAAGAGGGCTATCAGAGCTATCTACAACCTCAGCAGACGTGAATCTCTAAGGGAACTGTTTAAAAAAATTAACATCATGACGGTTCCTTGTCAATATATATATGAAAACATTATGTACGTTCGAAAAAATCTACATCTTTTTAGTAAGATATGTGACAGGCATAATTTTAACACTAGAAATAGGAACAAATTAGATCAACCTCGTTTCAGATTGTCTAAAGTAAAAACTTCTTTTATGGGTTATTGTGTAGAGTGTTATAATAAAATACCACTCGATATTCTTCAACTAAATGAGAAGAAATTTAAAACATGCATTAAACGCACACTATGTAGACAAGCATACTATAAGTTGGATGATTATATCGTAGATAAAAATGCTTGGCTAAATGCTGGTCCTGCTCCACAGACACTTGGGCTCACTAGTTAAAATTTCAATATTAATTTGGAAGACATGCTTCCCTTTTTTTCTTTTCTTTTTTTTTTTTTTAAGTGTTTCTGACATTCGAATTTAATGTGTATTTTTAATTCAATCAAGTTTTAATTGTTACTTTAATATCTTATACCTCTTTCTAGTAAAATTTTATTCATCTCGTAAATAAATTGGTAACGATAGTTTTGTATAATTTAGAAGCATTTTTTTATTTTTTATTTTAATTTTGTAAATGTAAGAACCATGGATCCGTTCATTATAATTTTTTTATATTGACTTGAAAGAGCATGGCAGTTGAGAATGTGTCATGCTCACTTAAATGTCTCACTGATGGTGGCGCGTGTGTTGGATCATTCGGTTCCCTTCAAAATGGTTGAGCTGGATGGTGCTGATCCATGCGTCATGTTCGTGAACGGGCGCTGTCAGTTGAGACTGGTCATCTCTTAGCTGCCAGGGCTTCTTTTTAATCTTATAACTGTCTTGAATTGTTTCTTCATAACATTGTTCTCACATATAGAAGCAACAAGAATACTGTACTCAGGATTTTGTAATATCTTAATTTAAAAGAGTGTCCTTGGAGTTTCTTGCCCGTTCTTCTCCAAGAGATCTACGTTTTGGAATGGGCAACTAGCTTCAACTTTCTGACTAACTGACCGACTAGTTAATTTTGACAATTCAAAAGTGCCTGGAAATGGTTTAATTGAAATAAATGCTTTGAGTTTGAGTTTGAGTTTGAGTTTGACTTTCAGAAGCTGGGTGTTACTAACGAGTTTAACTACTGAACCTTCTGCAATAACCCTGCACAGCGCGGCACTCCAATTAAAGTGCAAACGTAGCTGTAAACATAGACAAACGCCCAGTGTAAACAAGCGCGCGCCGCGTCACCGCTCGCCTTAGCTTAATATTATTAACTTACTATTGTTTGTGTATCGGAATTTGTACACCTTGGGGCATAAAGTGAAGGGCAGCTTTCATAAATTTATATTTTTTGTTTGGTTTAAAACACTTTCTTTATCATTGTTTGTTATTAAGGGGAGGTGCTTGTGGCTAAGTAATAACAGCCGAGCTACGCTTGCCGCGGTTGGTCCATGGATGGGTAACCATCTTCACATACTAAGACCCCTCCGTGCCTAGGAAAGCACGTTAAGCCGTTGGTCCCGGCTGTCATTCGTGGATCTTTGACAGTCGTTACGGGTAGTCAGAAGCCCGAAAGTCTGACAACCAGTCTTAACAAGGCGTATCGTAAGTATTATCCAGTAACTGGGTTGTGGAGGTCAGATAGGCAGTCGCTCCATGTAAAATACTGGTATTCAGCTGCAACCGGTTATACTGGAAGCCGACCCCAACATATTGGGAAAAGGCTAGGCAGATGATTCTATTTCAATAAAGCGAATTTTCAAAACCGCACATGTAGCAGTAAAAATGTAGTGAAAACGAAGTAATATCGATCGAGGATTAAGAAATTTCACGCGGACGAAGTCGCGGGCAGAAGCTAGTTGAATATAGGTAAACTAGTCTTTGACAAAATGATGACTCCACGCATAATTGAGCATTGGAATTGTCGGTAGCGGTAACCCTTTCGGACAATCCCGCTGCCCCGGAAGGCTTCGGCCCTTACGGGCTCCTGCCTTATGCTGACATCTCTTTGAGGCGCGCGTGGAACACGTACGCGCTGTCCGGCACGGGCCTGGTCCTGATCGGACGGAGAGTTACCCATTACTCTCCGCCCGCAGGCCCGCGCCTACGGTGGCCGGGAGTCGTCTCGCGGCTCCCGACGCCCGGAGCGTCTCCCGCGGCGGCTGGGACGTGAGGCCCTCTCCCTCAGCCGTCCTGCCACCTCCTTCGCTAGCATGACTGCTTCGCAGAAGGGAGAATTACGCCTGTAGTATGATTACATGAATTTATGTTTTTTTTTTTCTTAGAAGTGAAACTTTAAACTTTTCTCCTGTAATCTTAGCCCGTTGTTGCTTAGTCAATTTTGCCTTTCAAGCGTCGATTTGATAACCCAATTCTTGAGGAAGGGCTATTTAACATCACGCTAGTACCCTTAGGAGCCGAGTAAAAAGAAAAAAATCAGAAAGAACACTAGGCGAAAACGAAGTAACAGCGCAGACAGGCGATGCGATGCGACGGGATGGGTGGGGGGAATAACAAATTTTACGCTAGTCTTAGATAAACTTAAAAACGCTTTATCTAAAAGGTAAGTTTATTATGAGCTTCGTTCACACATGTCAGTGTTCGGGCCGGAGACGGAGCTTCAGTGCCTAGTGTGCCTACCATGTCTGTGACACGGCCCGGTCACGACCCGCACCCTGATTGCGTAACACACTATTACTCTCAATTTGAATCATTTTGAAGCTTATTGCTAATCCATTGCTCCATTTACGTTCGAAAAATGTGTCTGCTCAACAACGTAAATAACGCAATGAATGTTGTTGATCTGTCAAAATGAAACCCATTGCTACTGATAGTGTGTTACGCAATTACCCTGCCGGTCACGATGTGTGGATAGACCTTTATTTTCAGTTACCATAAACAAAACTGTAACCGCTTGACGTAAATCTAACTGTTAGCTATGTCACTTTGAATTTCTATACGGAATTTAAAAAAAACATTTGGTAACTGTTCTCGCATAAAAAAACACTAATTTTTTATTACCTTATGAAATGGTCTTTTTTAAAGATAGGTATTTTAAAAAAACTTTCTCATAGTTTAGCGATTTTAATCACCGACTATATCGTGTGTAGTTCAGCGCGGCAGGTCCAGATGGAGATGGCGGGATGAACCAGGGACTCCTCTGATAAAGATTGGTCCTTGGCAGCTCTGGGCAGAGAGTGGTGGAAAGAGTGTAGTGAGGCCTTTGCCCAGCAGTGGGACAATAAGGGCTAAGAAAAAAAAGTTGGCGAGTTGGTCCATGGCCTGTCCTATAGTGGGCCACTATATTTCCACGATGGCTGATGAATTTGTATCGGTAGTGGCTTATTTTTATTTTACAAAGACATAACATCACGCCAGTATATCACGCCATAACCGTGGATCGCTTAAACAGAGATGTGCTTTAGAGGAAACTTACATATACAGGGTTATTTGAAAAACACCAGCAACCTCTTAAGACCCAAACCTGAAATCGCGAAATAAAAATCAGCTGTTCCCTACATTTTGACGAGATAGACGTAGGTAAAATAAATGTAGGGAACAGCTGATTTTTATTTCGCGATTTCAGGTTTGGTCCCATAGTAAAAGTTGTTCATAATGATGAGTACAATGACCTCTTAAGAGGTTGCTGGTGTTTTTCAAATAACCTTGTATACACCGTAAGGGCTTTTCATGCGGGGTATTCATCAAAACACACCAACTTTGAAACGCGCCAAAGGAAACGTCTATCGATATCATTTATACCAATCCTTCATACTCTTCTCTATTTCATCGTTGATGCATTTCGAGGAATAAAATTATAATATTTTTATTTATTTTTTCGAGGAATACTTTTGGTGCGTTTCAGGGAATACCCCATTCTTGCTTGCAGCGCTAGGCCGCTATAGCAACGCAACGCTTGGTAACAGCTGATGTGGTTATCGTGTGCACGGGATTTTGTTTTCAAATTGGGCAGATGTAAGTTTCCTCGATGGTGTACGTACCCATAACTACACCCACATTTTGCCATTTAATAGGGGGCGAGCATAGAAATATCTTTTGATTATATCTATGGGGGCGAGCCTATTGCCATCAACCGGGCACTTTAATCCAGACTCCGGGTGGATTTTAAACCAATATTTCTCTTAAAATAAACTGTTCCATTCTTGTTCTGAGTATTCTATTGATCAACTAAAATAAATCTAGATAGATACACGATGTTAAAATAGATTTATGTGTGAAGACATATAATAGGTACCTACATTTTCACAATAAATGTTATTAACAATTTAACATATCTAAATTTAAAATTATTAATTTAACATGGTGATCATCACTGACTTTTACAAAAGTTCCAATTTCAAAAACCTGTCAGATTAGATTGTAAGCATTTTTGTGAAATATATTTTGATTCATACGCTCATAGGCATTTTTCAGTAAGTAATTTTCTTTTTTTTTTTCTTAGTAATTATCAAGCAATTTACATAACCGCATCACCATATAAAATCAATCGGCAATGAGTAGGTAATATTTATTGTCACAGTTCGCGATTTAAGTCTCTAACATCAAAACGGCAAAAAACGGGTTAAAGATCATCAAATAAATTTCCCTTTCCAAAATGTCTGATTGAAAAAGTTAAAATAGTCAATGGCACTATCATAAAATTGCCTAATTTAAAAAAAAATACATTTCAACATTCTTATCTTTATTTTTGCATTAACGGCCTGTCAAAACTTTGGATACGAACAATAATTTTATTTTATCTATGCAAATCATCATCATTCTCCTGCCCTTATCCCAATTTATTCGTGGTCGGCGCAACATGTATTTTTCTTCCATACTTCTCTATTTGTCGTCATCTCAGTAGTCACCCCTTTTCTAACCATATCATCATTCACACAGTCCATCCATCGTTTCTTTGGTCTTCCCCTACTCTTAAAGCCATCGACATCCATACTCAAAACTCTCCTCACGACATTTTCCTCATTTCTCCGTAACACATCCCATGCCATCCCATACCATGACAACCGATTTCCACGCAACTTTTCAGTTACCGGTGCTACTTTCAAACTTCCTCATAAGTAGGTACTCATACTCTCTTATCTGTGCAAATAAACAACCCTTTTTTTTCAATTTCAAACGGTGAATGAGTATGAATGTAGACCGTACACATACATACCTAATACATAAACTGAATGAATGAACAATATCTATCTTCCACGTGTTTATAGATATACCTACAGAATAATTTTGCATAATTTTTAGATTCTCATAACTTGTAAAATCATCAAATATTCAAAAAAGAAAGTGTTGCTGTTGAGTATTTTGGACGTTTTATAATCTTATTTTAACATTCGAAATAAGAATAAATAAATATGTACTCTACATGATTTAGGAAAAGTGGTACCAACTTACAGAAACAAAATCATTAACAAAATGTAAGTGATTAACGAGCGAGTCGACCTCGACCTGCGAAGCGTTTTGTCTGTCAAGAAGTCAAGATATCAACAAATGGGTGTCCAACGGGGTAATTGCGTATCACATTATCAGTAGGTAGCAATGGGTTTCGTTTTAACGGTTCAAGAACATTCATTGTGTTATTTACGTTGTTGAGCAAACACATTTTTCGAACCTAAGAAGCAATGGATTAGCAATATCTTTCAAAACGATTCAGCTTGAGATTGATAATGTGTTACATAACTAATATGGGTGCAGCTCGGCATATACAGGGTTATTTGTAAAACACCAGCAACCTCTTATGAGGTCATTGTACTCATCATTATGAACAACTTTTACTATGGGACCAAACCTGAAATCGCGAAAAAAAAATCAGCTGTTCCCCTACATTTTGACGAGATAGACGAAGATAAATGTAGGGAACAGCTGATTTTTTTCGCGTTTTCAGGTTTGGTCCCATAGTAAAAGTTGTTCATAATGATGAGTACAATGATCTCTTAAGAGGTTGCTGGTGTTTTACAAATAACCCTGTATAATACCTGTCCAGTCTTTTTGTATCGACGACGGTGCTTTGATTGAATAATAGAGAAGAATTTTAGTTAATAATTCTTTCTGCACGTGGGGCTTCCCCTGGTGCCTCATTAGCGGCATAACTATGCTAATGTCTAATAACTGCTTTCAAATTACGATGTTTTATTGTTTTTATTTTTTACATAGGTACTTCTTTGACATAATTTTCTCGTTATTTAGTTAAACAGGGTGGCAGGTACACATCGACGCGCAAACTGTAAGTTGTAACCATGAATTCAGAACCTACTGTAATTTGAAACAGTAAGAGTACGAAATTTCGATACACAATAAGTATATCAATAAATGCTAATATGATGCTACAAAATTGCGATGCACGTTACTGCGAAAGACCGTCTCTGCGAAGCCACTATACTTTCGATGCACGTTACCGCGTTATACCTTCACTGCGATACTACTTGACTTCGATGCACGACAAAATGGAACCGTGCACCTAGCTTCTGACGTTTCTGTGCACACGGCGCGGCAGGCCCATAGGTTTATATTGTCAAATAAAATATTTTGATTTAAGTCATTTTTAAATATTATTTTGTTTATACCTAGTACGTGGCCGCGGGCCACGTTCTCTAATATATATTGTGGATTTGAAGGCAGTGCTTAACTTTTAAGTTCCGAGCCCCATTTGTGCATTTGTAGAAGCGCTGCAGAGATAGAATGCGCATGATTCTGTCTCTGACGGATTCTGCATGAGAGCATTAATGAATTTTCCTGCTAGATCGAGTGCTAGTGACAACTTATCTTCTACATTCTACTGGATCATCATACGAAGGTCGATGGACGAGAGCAAATCGCTGACTGAATTCGATAGTGGCACAAGACAAAATTCAACAATTTGAGAAAACGTACAATAAATATTCGAAGACTAGTGCGCGCGCACAGAAAAGCTCTTACCGACTGTATTTTATGGAATATAATTATAGTTTATGTTTGGTTTATAAACATCTACGTTATAGCTTCAGTTGCCGGCAGTAATAGTTTTGAAATATTTTTTGTTATTTTTATTAATATGAGGTTCAGAAGATGGTGACTCCGAGTTGTGCCAGTATTGCATTGTTTTGTTTCACTTTTTTGAGTAATGCTAGAAACTATGTTATAAAAGTAAAGAAAATAAGAATGCATTTTCACGAAAAACTAGCTAAGTAGAATATAAGACTAGAAGTGCTCATCAATGGAATTGTTAAATCGTAAATAAAAGTACCATAAATGTTTAGTAACTTGCGGCCGACTAACGATGAGCCGGTGTTGCATGAAAGAGATGCAACAATATCGTTTATTCACTAACGACACTTACGCCTCCAACCGGGTAGTTTATGAACTAACGAGTTGGGTCTTTAATGCATAAAATAAAGTACCTAATTTAGAACAAGAATTCATTATTAACTCAAATTGCCACAAATTCGACTTGTGCCACTAATGTATTCAGTCAGCGAAATCTGCCGTCATAACGAAAAAGGGCACAACTAACATTTTTTTCCAAAATTGAGTTATACATATTCGGAATCAGAAAAAAACGCGCATCTGCTAGTTTTTTTTATAAATTTTTATGAGCAAATGTTAGTTGACTTGTGCATTTTTTCGTTATGACGGCAGAAATGCTGGCAATATACTATAGGATATGTGCATCAATGATATTATAAGTGTAAAACCTTTTTACACTTAGGCTCTAGACAGACGGACTGCATTTCAACTGCAATCCAACCGCAAATTGCAGTTCGGATGCAGTTTGAATGCAGTTGACACGGTTTGCAGTCGTGTCAACTACATTCAAACTGCACTTGAACTGCAATTTGCAGTTGGATTGCAGTTGAAATGCAGTCCGTCTGTCTAGAGCCTTATGTCCGTGCGTCGCGCGTCGTTTTAATTGATGAAAACCACTCTCATTTACATGGCATCACTATTCTCCTACCCTTATCCCAATTTGTTTATGGTCGGCTCACCATGTCTTTTTCTTCCATACTTCTATATCAGTCGTCATCTCAGTAGTCACCCCCTTTCTAACCATATCAGCATTCACACAGTCCATCCATCGTTCCTTTGATCTTCCCCTACCGGTAAAACCGGCCATCATTGCCCTTAGCGGATATCTTTGCCCGAACACGAAAAATATCTAAAATCTTGAATTGTAAATAAATTTATATAGGTGACAACATTATTTAATCTTTAGGGATTGTCCGAAAGCGTTACCTACATAAATTTATTTACAATTCAAGATTTTAGATATTTTTCGTGTTCGGGCAAAGATATCCGCTAAGGGCAATGTTGGCCGGTTTCACGGTAGTCTTAATAGCCATCGACATTCATAAGTACTCATCTTTTCTCAAGACATTATCCACATTCGTCCGTAACACATCAACACGTAATGTATTTTAATGAAAATTCAATAAGAAATTCGTGTGGTCGGTCGCTAATGATTCTATGATTGTGTGACAAAGTTTCGCATTTTTTTTTTATTAATATTGGTACTCACTGGCCACCTTAATACACCACCCATGTTTAATACCTACTAAGAAAAATAAATGCCATGTGCTATAAAGCTGTCTGACGATTTCTTAGTTTGTCAGCTGCCAGCTCTTAGCTAAACACGAAATAATAACGAGAACATTTTAAAAGAAACGAAACTATTGTTACTTTCCCAACTCCAAAAAACATTCGGCAAGTTTCAAACTCGTATTACAAATTCTATCTTTCGAATTTCGAACGGTATTGTCAAATTGTCTGATGGTCCCCGGAAACATTACACAAAGGCCAAATTTTTTTACAACCAGTTCCCAGAAAGCGCAGGTACTGAGTATCGGGTACTTATTGTACTTGCTTAGGTAAAAATTATTAACAATCCGTTTTGGGTCTCTGCACGTCCTTATTTCTAAAGAATTTTATGATTTACCTACGTTAACTTTACATCAATAGGAACGCGGTCAGACAATGGCGGATACGGGAGAAAGTTCTTGTCGAAATTTTGAATGTTTCGAAATTCGAGTTTGGAACAACGCGGTCTGTTTGTAAAAATTTGAATACGGAATCATTACGGAATGGTATTTTTTCGAGAATTTTATTTGACTACTCCGTGTATTTTGCAGTGTTTTTTGCGTTCGATGATAGTGAATTCGTAAATTGACCACCACTTATATTCATTTTCGGGAAATCTGTCTATTCTAAAAGAAAGGCTCATTTTGAATCTTCGAAGACTAGCTGCAAGTACTTACTACTTATCTAACTAACTATGCGATCTCGTGGTGATTCGATCTGTGACCACAAACTCAAAAGCCCACAACGGAAAAAAAACATACTTACATAATCAGCCTATAATCTTCCCACTGCTGGGACATAGAACTCTTTGTGAGAGGGAGTGGGACGTAATCCACCACGCGGGCCCAGTACGGGTTGGTAAATGTCACATGTCTTCGAATTTTTGGTTCTAGGACATGCCGGTTTCCTCACGATGTTTTCCTTCACCGTTTTGAGAGCAGTGGTGATGAAATTATTTACACAAATTAAAACGCCTGTCTGAGTTCGAACCTACGACCTACAACTCGTAAGTCGCGGCAATTACCACCTGGCCACGCCTGCTCTCTATTGCTATAAAGACTGACATAAAATCCATAGTTCACAAAAAAAAACCCATAAAATCGTGCCTACATAATTTATTAACAATAAAATCAATGGCCTATTGGTCGGAACTCAGTCGCGCCACTTTATACCTTTTTTTGACAAAAATATTTCCGCCAGGTCGGTTACCCTGGTTATTGATCAGTTATAAAAAAAATATGCGTGGGCGCATTGTGACGTCACAGATGATGACAAGAAAAACAAGTTCCGGAACAAGTCCGATTGTAGATTTTTTTATGTCAGCGTGTATGGTTGTAAAAGAAACGTGCCAGATCTGTTGTCTTATTAGGTAGGTAATCTCTTATCTCAAATTAAAGAAAAGAGCTAATTTAGGTAGTATTGATGATGGTATTGGTTTAAGAAGTGACAACCTGGCTGTTCAAAGATGATGAAGTTACCTCTAGACATAGGTCTCACGATTACGAAGCCACAGACTCTTAAAGTCATTTCATAAAAAAGCAGCTCTGTAATATCCTTCGTATAGTTATCATATCAGAAGACCAGTAGGACAATTGTGCTAATTTAAAACGTTCAAAATCTAGTCGCAGTCTCATCTCGGCGACAAACAAATGTCAAACTTGTCAAAATGTAGGGAAATTTGAAGTATTTTATTTTTGACAGATTGAAGATCAGACTGTGAACGTTTTTAAAAATTACGAGAATTGCCACTCTGTTTTGATGAACATCTTTATACGTGACACGAGGTGTGTGGCTGTGTTGTGACGTGGCAGTCTAATTAAATTTTGTATTAAATTTTTTTTTTTTTTTTAATATTCATCCTTACATTATCATCTATTAGTAGATGTTTGTATTACTCTGACTTGGCCCGATAGCTTGAAGGCCGAGTCGAGTAACACAGGTATTCTTAATATAGTCTCCACAACATCAATGTATTTTTGAAAACACTATTATGTATTGTACAAAATTTACATTATGTGGTAGAGAAAATAAACGTTTTTATTTAGTATTTATGGGTGTCTACTGACTAGTGAAAGAAGTATCTCCATGAATGGAAAAAGATCGATCAATACTAATTTTGTTAGCCTTCCGTATCAATCTACATATCGATGCTTGAAAGGCAAAATTGACTTAGCGACATAGTGCTAACTTTAAAGAAGAACAGTTAATCATATAAATTATGATTCTGATGATAAAATAAGATTTCTAAAACGGTAGGAATTACTTCTGTAGGATGATTACAAGAATTTATATGTTTTTTTTTTGAGAAGTTAAACTTTACACTTTTCTCCTGTAAGCTAGCTCTTTGTAGCTTAGTCAATTTTGCCTTTCAAGCGTCGATATGTATTTTCCCGCATGGCGAAGGCTTGCTTTTTGGATTTGGATACCATCATTATCGTTCATCATTTTAGCCCAGGATCACACACTGCTGGTTATAGGCCTCCCCTATTTTCTGCCATACTTTCCGGGTTCGTGCGTCCGTCATCCAGGGGCCTAAGTCTGCTATTTTTATAAATTCGTCATTCCAACACGATCCCATTGTCATTTTGCTAAAAGTTCGTAATCTGCTAAATTCATAATGGTCGATCATTGGTCGGTCAATGGTCTGAGAAAAACTACAACTTTTCATGCTAGATTTCATTTAATGTATATTTTTACATATTACGTATTAGTATTTGCAATCTGAAGTAGTAAGAAGTTCGTAAATAGCAATAAAAATTACATTTATTCATTTGTCATTATGTACGAGATTACCATTTTATGACATTTCTTTCAATGGAGCGTCAGTGGTTGACCATTGGAAAGTCATAATGACGCTATTATATTAGTAGAATAACAAACTTGTCAAAATGGACAATTATAAAATCAATGATAGACCATTCTGACACTATTGTAATAGCAGACTTGAGGCCCTGTTTTTTCTCGCGACTTTGAAGATATCATCAACATAATGCGCTTTTGGACGGCTCTTATTTCTTTGGCCTAACCTTAGCCACCATTCGGTCACAGCTTTACTCCACAGGCCATCTCCTCGTTTAACTAGATACCGGCATCGAATCATGCATAGAACGAATCCCCATCAAGCATCTTTTCACAATTCCACTCCTTGCACCTGGGCTTCTACCGAGCACGTTGTCTTGCAGTTATAAGCTCGAAATTTTCAACGGTAGACCTTTACCTTGAAAACCATTCTTGCAACGCCTTGACTATAATGCAATAACTTTTTGCTCTCTACCGACTTCCAATTCTGCTCCCTGTAGTCTACTTTGAAAATCTTGGGACAACACTGCCACAAATAACTGGCCAAAATGGTTATACAATACTGTCCATTATCATAAAAAAGGGTCATTTTGATATTAAAACTTACGCTAATGATATAATACAGGAAACTTCGAAGATTCTTGGGTATAAGAGAAAATAATAAGACATCTGCAATCCGAGTAAGCTCGGTTGATTCTAAAAGGGGGATCTTGTAAGCATTTTTTGCGTGCGAGGGTATCGCGGGAGATTTTATTATATATATCAGTGATTGTCGCATTCATGGTGGGATAAGTGAACCTTTGTGCGCCCGAGGGTTGCGAGCATAGTCAGCTTTTTATGATTTGATTCGAGATTTTTCTTGAATTTTGAAGTTTAATTATTTTACACTCCTTATTGCTTCAAACTTAACTTCGCTAATTTCTTGAATTCTATCCAGCTGGTTATCTAATTTTATCTCTTAACTTGGAATGTTGAGTTGTAAAAACTTACAGTTAAAACTATCTTACTCAGAAATAATGCACACCTGTGTGTGTGTGATGTTTAATAATTTTGCCTCTAAATTATGTTTTTTCCTTTTTCTACTCACCCAAAAACTCCAAGATTAATTCGCAATAAATCGTGACAGCCCTTAGGTAACATCAAGTACTTATGTAGGTACCTTCTGCGGGACCAAAGACTCCTGCGCAGGTGTGCGACCCATTGATGTGATCTGTCTTTTCTACGTCGCTTCCTATGCTACAGCTGCGGAACCCAAGACCAGTTTAAATTCACAGTACGTACAAGTATTGTTTAAGTGAGGGTGGGATATTTATAATATATTTAATTTGTGTTTTATTGGGAGATCCGAGATATCTTTAGTTTGTGTGAGATTTTGTTTGTCCTGTCCTGCCTATCGATTCTATAAAAATCTCACCGTGATAACATAGGTGAAGTGAGCGTGAAGTGAACTATCAATGGAGGCAATCCTTAGACATCAGGTGGAATGACAGCTCACTTCACCTTAGTTTTCACGGTGAGATTTTTACAGAATAGCACTGCTGTTTCTTTGAGTGCCTGGTTCAAGTTACCTTATGTATACGATTTTATAATACCGTTGCCTTTCATAGCTCCGTAATATACTGGCCAGTCAATGAGCATAATATTTTTAAACAGATTGGCTGTTTTTGTAGATCTGTGACCGTTGTTACGGGTCGTCAGAACTTGAAGAACTAAAGTTTTGACAACCAGGTTTACCAAGGGGTATCGTATTGCCCAGTAACTGGGTTGTGGAGGCCAGATAGGCAGTCGCTCCATGTAAAATACTAGTATTCAGCTGCATCCGGTTAGATTAAAAGCAGACCCCAACATAGTTGGGAAAAGGCGAGGCAGTTGCGGGATGATTGCATAACATTAACTACTAAGAGAAATTTCAAAGTATAGGATTTGGATTCGTCTGTATATGCAATGGGTTAGCAATCAGCAGTGCTATTCTGTAAAAATCTCACCGTGAAAACTAAGGTGAAGTGAGCTGTCATTCCACCTGGGGCCCAAGTCTGCATGTCTGTATTTTTATAAATTCGTCATTCCAACACGATCCCATTGTCATTTTGCTAAAAGTTCGTAATCTGCTAAATTCATAATGGTCGATCATTGGTCGGTCAATGGTCTGAGAAAAACTACTACTAAATTTTATGGTAGATTTCATTTAATATTATATTTTTACATATTACTTAATAGTGTTTGCAATTTGAAGTAGTAAGAAGTTCGTAAATAGCAATAAACATTACATTTATTCATTTGTCATTCATTATGTACGAGATTACCATTTTACGCAATTTCTTTCAATGGAGTATCAGTGGTTGACCATTGGAAAGTCATAATGACGCCATTATATTAGTAGATTACCCAAACTTGTCAAAATCAACAATTATGAAGTCAATGATAGACCATTCTGACACTATTGTAATAGCAGACTTGAGGCCCATGTTAGGGATTGCCACTATTGATAGCTCACTTCACCTGAGTTATCACGGGTGAGATTTTTACAGAATCGATTGGCTGCATCGAACTCGCTAACATTCAGGTTCACTACGTTGAGCTTTTATCGGTAACATTATTGCTCTAATTGCGTTGCACACGATCAATCACAATCTAAATCATTTTGAAGGATATTGTTAATCCATTGCTTCATATATTTGAGAAGAAAATCTGTTCAACAACGCAAATAACGCAGTGAATGTTGTTGAACTGTCAAATGAAAGCCATTATTATTTTTAGTGTATTATGTAATTAACATACAGCTACAGGTAGGTACCACGGCTACACATCAAGCTATACATTTCCAGTTTTAGCTGACCTCGCTTTGTATAGGTTTTTCGTACAATCAGAAGTCAGTTTATACTGGTTATATATAGCTTTATGTGTAGCCGTGCGTACAGACGCCAGCACATCAAGCTACCCGAAACTGTCAAATTTTCCCAATCAACTTTGAACCTTATAGGTACTTTAGTTTAGAAATTTGACAGATTGTAATTTGATTGTAGTAGCCTGATGTGATGGCGTCTGTACTTTGATAGAAATCACGTTCAAAATAACATTAAACATTGATTATCAAAAGCCATTGTTTTCTGAACCTAAGTTAAATATAAAACTTCAGCAATTAACGGCAATTTATTTGACCTATCACGAATTGAAATCAGTTTCCTTTCATCGACTATTGTAAGCTGTTATTTGCGTGGGAAAACACTTATTTGTGTAATTGTTTAAAATAAGGAAATGTATAGGTATACAGCGTTATTTGTAAAACACCAGCAACCTCTTAAGAAGTCATTGTACTCATCATTATGAACAACTTTTACTATGGGACCAAACCAGAACCCTAATTGCGTAACACACTATCAATCGGAATCTGAATCATTAAGAAGCATATTGCTAATCCATTGCTTCATAAGTTCGCAAAATTTGTTTGCTCAACGCGTAAATAACGCAATGAATGTTGTTGAACTGTCAAAATAAAAAACTTTTTAACAAAAAAAAAACCGACTTCCATAAAAAAACACTACAAAGTGAAAAATAACTAATTTCGGAAGTCGGTGTCTTTGGATCTGTATTTTAGTTTATTGCCACCGACTTCCGAAATTAGTTATTTTTCACTTTGTAGTGTTTTTTTTATGGAAGTCAGTTTTTTTTTTGTTAAAAAGTTTTTATTTCTCGCTTTTTAGTGGGACTGTTTATAATGCATCAAGCTCTTCGGCTTTTACAAAATATTACTTTTCCCGATACAGGGACGTTAATTGTTGAGGAGTTCTCCTGGTACTCCACCATCAGCTCCATTTCAACATTCGCATTGTGACGAGCATGAATTGCTTAGCAACCATATTAAAGTAATCGAATCGCAACCTGTGAAATACTTATTATTGAGTACTTAGTCCCGGTGGCCATCTGTGGTCTTCATCATCAGTTTTACTTCACTAAATTTTGCTTTCCGAAAGCAAATGCACGAGTTACTATAAATAATACCCGAATCGCTATAGGTGTGCCTATAATATTTGAAGAGTTCCTTCGATTTCTCCAGGATCCCGCTGATAATCCTGGTAGCATCAGGCCAGACTTATGTCAACATTGTATTGAGCTTAAAATTTAGTCCTGTTTAAAATGAGCCCAAACACGACTACGGTGCTGTCATTTCAAGGTTTGTACTTTTTCTGCTGCTTCTGGCTTCAGCATCAAGTCTCTATGTACTTCGATGATTCTCATTAACAGTACGTTTATCCACACATCGAGCCCTTTTCAATGAGCCTAAACACGATATATCTGCTGTTAGTTGTCGAGGAGTTAGGTACTCTGCAGACTATCCTGACTGCAGCATCAGGTCATGAGTTGATGATCATGAGACCAAATGTGGCAGAGGCCCTATCAAACATCAAAACAATTTACTAAAACTGTCCTTGTCTGTTCGAGTAACTTCTTACTGTTAAGGAGTTGTACCTTCCATCATCAGCTCAGCTAGCTGAGATGGTGACAACCATACGCAAATACACAAGATACTTCATAAAATATGCGAAAAACAATAAGTGAGCCTATAAAATTTGAGGGTTGCCCTCGATTTCTCTAAGATCCCATCATCAGATCCTAACTTGGTGACAATGGGACCACCTCAGAACTATCTACTTTCGAACAAAAAAAGAATTTTGAAAATCCGTCGACAATTGGCGGAGTATTCGATGAACAAACATACAAAAAAAAAAAAAAAAAACATCCGAACATAGTACCTCCTCCTTTTTGTGAAGTCGGTAAAAATCAGCTGTTCCCTACATTTATCTTCGTCAATCTCGTCAAAATGTAGGGAACAGCTGATTTTTATTTCGCGATTTCAGGTTTGGTCCCATATTAAAAGTTGTTCATAATGATGAGTACAATGACCTCGAGGTTGCTGGTGTTTTTCAAATAACCCTGTATATACTACTGTTTACAGTTAAGTTTGATGATATTGCAGTACCTACGGCAGCTATAGCCATGATGTCGTCACCTCGTGTCTCGCTCGAGCCATGCAATAAAATCAACCTAATAAATAGATGGCCCACCTCTTTTGGGTCTGTTCTGTGCCTAGCCTTGATTTACGTTTAATATCTACCACGCAATTGTTTAATTAACGCAGGTAAGTATCTACTAAGGAACCTGACCTTGTGAAAAAGCTGCTGCGATAGCCAATCTATCCATATTCCAAGCATTGATTACCACAATATCCTAATTTATTGCCTACATAACCCCTTACTAATAATAAACTTTGTACAACGTCTGTATAGAGTTACACAACTGTTCGTCTTCTTTCGAAAGTCAAATTATTAACGACTGAAAGAGAGAAATCGGTAGGTATGTAACTATTTATCTGAGGGGTAAGGCTAACCTGTATACTAGGTATTACCTAACTAGAATAATAAAATTATCAAAAACAAACGCAATTTTTCAAGTGATTTAGTTGGTTGGTTGGTTGGTTTAGTTGTTTAGTGTTTTAGTTGGTTGGTTGGTGGTTTGTTGGTTGGTTTTTGAAGTAATTTAGTCTAAACGGCGCGTTTCCTCCGAATGGTGGGACTGGGTACCTACCGCGATAAAGACGCCAGCACATCAAGCTATGCTACAATCTGGCAAATTTCTTTAATAGATTTTCAATTTTATCGCTAAAATATTAGGTTCAAGGTTGATTGGGAAATTTTGTTAGTTTCGGGTAGCTTGATGTGCTGACGTCTGCAGTACCTACTATGAAATCAATTAGTAGGTACTTATCTTCTTATCTATGGCAATTCACGTAACCCGTTGGTACGTACAATTTCTACAAGGGTTGGAACTACACAGTACATGATCCTTTATTTCGAAATCCTTTAGAAAGACCCTGTTCTTGAACTTTAAGATTTAAATTGCAACAAAGGGTCCGCCAACTGTAACATCCTAGTACGCTCTATTTAAACTCAATGCCTGCTAAGTATCTTCTAATATTGATAAAACCGTTAGCACGAAACACGTGTAGACCTTTTGGCATCACCTGACGTGACCTTGGAGAGTCGGATCTCGCTGTCCTTGGACCAAGAGGGGCCTAAACAAAACGAACGCTGGGACAAGTTATGGCCGTTAAACAAGTCCTCGATGAATGCTCCGGAAGGTTGCCTGTTGCCTCCCCTTGCTTTATTTGTCTATGGAAATCAAAAACGACCGAAGTGACATTACGCAATCAATTTGAAAATTGACCGAACGATTTGGCGTTTTAGCGTGTAATTCATTGAATTTATTAATGCAAACATGAATAAGCCTTTTTAAATCATGAAGGGGAGTCAGTCGACATTCTTTACCTACCTATTTGCTAACTTGTTTTTCGCTTTTCTTTGCAGGCTGACCGTTATTATCTCCTGGGCCAATTTTATATTTTTTTTTCAAATAAATAATCGGTGGGTTAAAAGCTGTCGAAACGTATGTACAAAAAAAGGTAAGTACCTACCTAGTAGGTACCTACGTATTACATTATCCAAAGAATCACGGTTTATACCCGAGGGGTCGACCAGAGGAATGTATGCAGAACACTATTTTAAACATTGGTACGCACTTCCCTGTAGGTAGGTAAGTAAGTTAAAAAATTCATGGGTTCATATTTTGTAGTAGGTAAATACTTAATTAAAAATTTTGCTGCGTTTGTGCTCACGTTCTTACATCACTAACCTGTTTGATTCCCCTCTGAATCGAACCTCTTTTGTATGAATGAGGAATAAGAGAGGCGTAATTGTTCTCCGTACGGAGAAGGCAATGGAAGTATGGAAGTGATATCCTAAGTAGGTGAGTACCTATATTTCAGAATTCTGCTGACTAAATTCAAATACATATGAGGGCCGACCTAAACACCCTTGCTTATCAAAATGGAGGCGAAACCCATAAGTAACTATTATTTATTTGGAGCACACATCTTAATGTTATGTATTCGCGTGTGACAAAATTAATGGTTACAGAAAAGTTTTGGAAACGTACATTTGTTGGAAACAATCGATCTTCGGTCAGTGGGTCGTCTTATGGGCGGTTCACTTATTTAATCCTAATGTAAAATAAATGTTATATTTTTATAACATCCTAATATACCTACACCATAATAGGTTTACACGAACATTAGGGTAATTAGTATTATTTTAATCTCTCTTTTTTTATGAGCCGACAAGTTGGCGACGCCATCACCATATAATTTTTCTGAGTTACTTACTTTTTATCCTCGCGCCTGTTAGAAATATACAGGCAAACTATCTTGTTCCTGAATCTTAATGCTCTGTAGTTTCCACATTTTATTGAATTCGTTTAATAAACAAAACGGTTACAGAAATTATAGACAATAATTAAGTACCTCGGTACGTTCGTTTAAAGAAATGCTTAGACTTTTCATGTGGAAAACAGATGAATAAAGGTCGATAATAATAAATTGGCTCAACTAGAAACGAAAATGTGGTGAAAACTGTGCGACAGAAACCAATTATGTGGTAAATAAAGCTAATCAAATAAAATATTATTATTTGAATATTGAAGTCGCCCCGTGTGGTTGTCAAAGCCCCCGTTATCGCTACAAGAATCTTTCAGCGCGTGGCCAAAATTGGAACTAAAGCCGCCATCTTGTTTTGATGTTTACAATTTGTATGTCATTCGGCATTGAGTTGTAATTAGTACTCTAGCTAAAAGCCCTGGGATAGATTCCCAGGTCGAAGTGTTATTGGATTTTTCCAATGGGAATTTCTCAGTAAGTCTTTATGACCTGTATCCGACCTCCTGCCCTTAGCCCGGAGGCTGTATGTGCCCGGTTTATGGCAATAGACTCACACCCTAGGACCTAGATAGGACTTGAAACATATCTGGTGAAATCTGGGTGCATTATAAGTAGGTACACCTCTGCCTATCCCGTCGTGGAATACAGGCGCCATGTTATGTATTATGTAGGTACGTATTTCGAGATATTTTCGACTGGGCAGTTACTAAGAAGTAAATTATTTTATACTATAGGTACCAAACAAAGGTTCTGTATGTACTGGTTTCATAAGGGTCAGCGCAGACCGAACTGCAAAATGCTCGCGCATGGTCGACCAAAATTTTTACTGCATGTAGAATGCATACTCGAACACGCAGTCGGCTTGCTCGAGCATGGTCGAGCATCAAATTTGGGCGTGTATTCAATTTTGCGAAGTATGATAATAATCATAAGATATTTTTTTCAATAATCTCAGTAAATGCTCTGCTCTTGGTGTGCGCTGACCCTAAAACATGCATTATGAAGCTGGAATTATTCAAATGTTGAATAAGTAACGGAATTGGGGTATTTCAAGGTCTTTAATTGTGCCATTTGTAAATGCGGGGAGTGGTCACAAATAACTGTAGTTGTACGCAAAAAAATTACTGTAGCTGCTTATAAATGAAAAGGGGCATTTTTCAATAGGAAGCTGTTTTATTTCTTATACACGTGTACATTTTATTTTTAAAACTGGGTCGGTTGTTTTTTTTTTTGTGGAGTGTGGTTTTTTGGCAAGTACCTACATATATCGTGACGCTATTGGTCTTAAAGGACAATGCAGAGTTTATCCTTATTATATTACAGTACCTACGACTCCTTGGCATCTGTGCAGACGTGTTTGGTTACTACTACATTACAACTAAATTCTTACTTTTGGTGGACTTTTTATTTTGTAATTCGAATTTTGCGATTTCACTTTGATACAGGCTGGCAATCGACCCGCAAACTTACCATGGGTTACATGATTCTGAACACCCCCGAACCAGCCGGTCGATTCTGTAAAAATCTCACTGTGCTATCTTAGGTGAAGTGAGTTTTGATTTTTCTAGGAATTGACAGCTCACTCCACGCTCACTTCACCTAAGTTATCACGGTGAAATTTTCACAGAATAGCATCGCAGTTCAGAATATTAATAAATTAATAATCTACACATTTTCATAGTAATGTACTCATTTCAAGCTTCTTTGCTCAAACTATGTAGGTTATTTTAGATTGGTGCTAGTTAACCTCACTATACATGCGACACTAGGCGTTAGATAATGTTTCTGCCTAAAACTATTGGCGCACTTCCATGTACTTTCTGAAACTATTTTATTTCAGCCAACAACACTAAAAACTTCAGTTTCATACTACGTAAAATGATCACTTTCGAAGTTTTTTTTTTGTAATTCCGCCTAATATATATATTACCTAGTGTGGGATTTGCAGTTTTATGCAGGTTGCAGACCAAGAGCTAAGCTAAGTTAGTCTAGCTTAGCTAGCATAGCTGATGTAGTTTTTCGGCCTTTTCTATTTGGTTTATCATATTCAATCTTCTTGTAAGATGATAATAGTTATCATGTGATATCTTATTTTGTGCACAGACCGCTATGAACAGAAGTTTGAAAAATTACCTCTGGTATGCGAAGCTAAGCTAGACTCTCTTGGTCTGCAACCCGCTTTAAACTCATGATAAAGAAACCTCTAGTAGCAATAGTTCGGTTGTTAGTCCGGTTGACCGAACTACTGAAACTTTCAGTTGCGATAATTCGGTTCTAACAAAGCACCGAACTACTGAAACTTAAATATGTACCCTCCCTTAGTTCGGCAAATAAATAGGCATATATACCTAATCTTTCTCTAAATAACCTTAATATTTTTTTTTGAAGTGAAACTTCTTTACGCACGCTTGACTTGGGGAGTAAGCTGGCGAACGCGTGACGTAAGCGTTACGAAAAGTGTGATCGGGCAAGGCGAACGGAAGTTAAGTGGGGGATATAAGCAAGAGACAGCAGTGCGCGCGCACATTTTCTTTCTCTCTTCCTCTCATAGCCAAATACATTCCGTATATCTAAGCACACTGCAGGCTTATTGTCTGTATCACAGTGTAGGAGCAAGAGAGAGCAGTGCGCGCGCACATTTTCTTTCTCTCTTTCTCTTATAGCTAGTAAATGAAATATACATACAGATGGAGCGAAAGAAGTTTCACTTCAGTCGTGTGGTCATAAGCACACTCGTTTTTTTAATTATTTTATTGGAAATGTGGCTCATATGAACGATGGTGAAAGGCTCTCGAAATATATTGAAGCAATGAATGAATTAAAATAATAATTATCTGTCACACGCAGTGTAGGAACAAAAGAAATCACAAAAGTTACCCGCTCTCTTGCTGACAATAAAACACAAAACTTGGTTTCCACCATTTATTTGAATTTTACTAAAAAAATTGAATAAAAAATATGGTATTTCAACAACATGTTATTTAGAAATGAATAATATACAGTTGTAGAAAAGTCCCGTACTGTCGCCCTAGTGTTAAATATATTATTTATTATGGTACAGTTGTGGTAGGTGCGACGGCCGCGCCTGTCGGTTGATGCGCCGCCCCGTGCGTCGGGTGTGTCGGTCGGTCGGGCAGTGGCTGTCGGTTGTGGGTGCGCGGGCTGTGATTATGCTTCAATGGTGGGACGGCGCGTTGTGTTGTCAGTCTCACTCGCTGCTCTTAATCTAATCTTCTTCTTCGCCGCTCTCGGACTCTGAAAAAAAAAAAACAAAAAACTTTTTAATATATAAAATTCTCGTGTCACAGTGTTAGTTACCACACTCCTCCGAAACGGCTTGACCGATTTTTATAACATTTTATATGCATATTCAGTAGGTCTGAGAATCGGCTACTATCTATTTTTTTTTTTGCAAAACGACGTTTGCGGGGTCAGCTAGTAACAATATAAATGTTAACAAACACAAATAAACAGTTAAATAAAACAATAGGCAGCAGCCTAGAATTCACGTTAGGTGTTGAACACTACAAAATAGCGAAAACTAATGAGTTTCCAAAACCGAAATTATTTTGATCAAAGTTCCTTACGTCATCACAGGATGATCCATCATCATGCAAGAACAACAATAGGCTTCCATGATAATGACTATGGACTATTCAGAAACGTGGGTTTTAAAAATGGTAATAGACAAAAATCAGACAATTTGCAGTAACATCGTGCATTGGACGACACCTAAAACTCAGCATTGGGAGGATACAGGTAGAAGAAGAATACCTAACAACATCTTTCAGCTCAATATCATTATACTTCTACCCATATCCCAATTTATTTCTCTACCAACTACGTACATCCTTATTGTATTATTAAATTATCGCCAGATTCGAGGAATAAAATTGGCGTTTGACAGTTTTTGTATAAAATAACTGTCAAAATTATTCCTCGAATAAAGTTATCAGATGGCCAGTTCTCGCAATTTAAACCGTTTAAAATCTAGTCGCAGTATCATCTCGGCATCAAACAAATGTCAAATACTTGTCAAAATGTAGGGAAAAATATTCATAGATTGAGACTGAGATCAGACTTTGAATGTTTTTAAAATTACGAGAATTGAAAAATCAGCCCTTAATTTAAATAAGTACCTAGATTTTAAAAAAATATCACTAGTACTTTTAATTCTGTTTTTTGTAATCTTAATTTTATCCTTTTCCTGTGCTCTTACAGGGTCCATATTTTTGTACCTAGCTTTTAGCCTTTTGCTAATATTTTTTACAATATGGAAAACAATATTATCTTTGAACTGAATATTAAAATAAAATAATAAGCGTCATATTCATTTACCTTCCTCGGCGCTCTGTAACCACTCGACAAACTTCTTCATTTGGTCGAGGAACATCATCTTGCCCTTGCTGGAGTTGGACTCGCGGTACCACTTGAGGATCACCTCCTCGGACAGCACATTGGTCTTGTACAGCATCACCACCAGCTTGCTGAACGCGCGCATGAAGTTCATGTTCTCGTAACAGTACTCTTGCACCTGTGGGGAAAGAAAAAAAGGTTGGTTAATCTAGTCCGATTATTTATTGAAGACTAGTTTCTGTCTTCAGCATTTAATTTCAAGTGTAAGAACAGTGGGATGCCGTGTGATCTCGACATTAAGGCGCCATCTCCACGGACGAGAGGATCTCGGCGATAGTCTCGCCGTGTCATCAAATTCTCGCCGCGATGATATCGCCGTGTGAAGATTGCTCCATACAGTTTCTATAGAACTTGATGCCCGTATAATGGTGCCTTAACTCAATGTAATAGTCCAGTATAATGACAAAATAATGTCCAAAACCACTACATAAATCTTTGCTTTATACCTGCTTATCTCGAAATTTACAAAAGGTCAGCTCAAAGCAATTAATTGTAGTTTTCAGCTCACATGATCCAATTTGTAATGAATAATTTATCAGAAGAGTCCTTTGAAAAAAAATGCCTATGAGCATATCACACTGGCGAAATGGTGTGCTTATTATATGGCGGCCGCAGCAATTTCACCACGTGTATAATTATCCACTTTTATGTGGCCAGGAGAAGTGTTACCCGCACAGCTTTCGTACAAACAACATAAAAACATTCAAAGATAATTATTATTTAACATACCTTAGTAAGTAGAGCCTGCTCAGCCTTAGCGGACTGCGCAAACGCAGCCAACAGTGGCGTGTAGTGACGCAAATGTTTGGCCGCCTGCTCCGCCAACAGCTCTTCTTTCTTGTTCCATTCACCACGCGACATCACACACTGCCATATCTGTCACAAACGTTGGACAAACATTAGTATGTTTAACTTTATTTGTATGGGAGTTAGGCTAAGTTTTGTGTTGGATCAGACTGCCATATCGACAAGGCACAAAAAGATGACGTGTCAAGCTTAGGACGAACCGAAAGACTCGGTCTGAACTAGCTCGAAACGATTTCTAGTTGTACTCCGACTCGTCATCGAGTATCATCATTAGAAATAGGATTTTTAGAATAATTATGTACATGAGAGGGAGTAATATGATTAAGTCATAAGTTTTTAATTTTACAAACATTTTCTGGGTAAATTCGAGTAAGATTCGTGGCAGAATATTTAGCCATCGTGGGGCACAGATTTTTTTTTCAGGCATTGGGTTTCGTCGAAAATCCATTAACGCGCTGGGATGTGCTCTGTTGGATTCCCAATGGTCGGTTAACACCGAGAGTTGACAATCCAGTTCAACAAAAAAAATCGCCCGTGCCAACCTGGGTTTAGTACTTTCTCGAGTCGTCTCGCTCCACCGTTGTATGCTCGCGAATGTTGTTGCCAAGCGAAGACACTTTATGTCATATTATCGCTTATTAAAAAAAATATTGTCTAGCTACCTTTACATTTTCCACTTTTCATATATTTGCCTATACCAGTCACAAAATGGCGCTCAGTACTCACAATGGCAACAACTTCATGCTCTGGAATGGCGTGTTTGACAGCCATATCGCGCAGCTCCTGAATGAGATCCCTGATCGGCTTCTCCTCCGCCAGCTCGTCGAGAAGCGCCTGCGTCAGCTCGCGACGTGCCTCCTATACACGGACATAGATAAATGTTAATACAAACTACAACAAGGAATAGGATCTAGAGGTCGGAATCAACATCATAAAAAATATACTTTCAAAACTATTGAATTAAAAAGCAAAATTACTAAGGCTCAAAATCTGTATAATTATGGGACACTAAAATACTCCACATAGTTATGTGCTTGGTTTTTTTTTATCCCTACATTACTAAAATGTGAGTGACACTTCAATTTTTTTTCGTCATTTCGCTACACCTTTGTTAGCGGCGCACAGCATTCAACTTCTTTCCAATCTTCATCGATATAGCTAATAATATCAGATGCTAATAGCATCAGAGCAAAATGACAAAATTATAGGGTTTTCTTTTTGTCATTTAGTTAAGGAACAGCAGCAGTTTTTGAATCAATGTTTTATTTGTTATTAGGTACCAATACTCATTACATCTGTATAGTTTTGCCAGCTAATTTAAAAAGAGCTGGTATAAAACTTCGTACCTGTAAAATAGCTTTTCTCATAGTCTACTGAGTGATGCAAAGACTTTGTACCTGCGAGGCCTGGGCGCGATGCAACCGCAGCAACTCGCTGAGTCCCCTGGAGGCGAATGACGTAGCCAGCACATCCTCACTGCGACGGTTCAGCGGCAGAAACTCCAGCAGTCTGAGGAACAAACATTATGTTTTTATAATCGCACATTAAAAAGAGGTCACAGAACTACCTCTCAAAAGACTAAAATCTATGTTAGTAATTAAAGTTAGAGATGATTAATCAAAGAACTGAACTAAAAACGGCTTCATGCATTTTTTCAATGTGTCAAAATTAAGCCTGTAATCTACTGCAATTGATACAGGTAAGAACAGTTCGCTGCTTAAATTCAAAAGGGCCACAAGTCGAAAAGTCACTTTTTTACAGGAGAGCCCGTCAAAGTTTTGATATCGGTTTTTGTTTTATTATTTTTATTAATCTATGGTGTATATCTATGTGTTATACATCATCGGATGTGTATTTTAAGCCTCTATTTGTCTGTAATTTGAAATTTCCTTTATGTTTTACCCAGTAATTTTTTCGACTTGTGGCCCTTTTGAATTCAAGCAGCGAGTTGTCAAACTATCACATCCGACAGACGGATTACTGATCACGAGTAGTCTTTTACCACTTTCACTGTCCACAAAGTAGACACAATAATTAAATAATCAACCTGAAGCACATGTGGTTCATTTCATGGGATAGAGAATGGGTCAATAATCCCTTATTCGCGTTCCACAGGGGAAATTCGAAATGATCCTGTATGAGATGGTAATGTAGCGGCATTAATGACTATGTCGCAATGGTACGACAAGCCAGTACAATGACGCATTGCTATACCCTAAACCGTTAAAAGCCGAATTTTACAGAAAATTCGTCAGAATGTGTTAGGGAATTCTTCAAACATGATGCATAACCTTGCCTAATCATAAAGTTGCTATAGCCATCGCCAGTCCAACCCAGGTTTGCAAATCTTATAGAAAAATACAAAGTTTAAACATCTCATTTTAGACGTTGGGTAACTACAGACACATTTGACTAATAGCTTTAGGATGCAAATTGCATCTGTGATGCTTTTAGTACTGCAGATACAAATGCCTTTGACGCGGATACGGTATCAATGAATTCAGTACACGAGTCTAGACCCGTAAGAAAAAAGAAATCTGCTGTTTCATGGAAAATTGACACCCCACCTCACCACACGCTGTCAAAATGTATGGAACAGAAATTTTTTTTTTTAATATCCGGCGAAAAATTTCAACGTGGTGGATTCTGAATCCATGGTAAAGATTCCGCGTCGATGTAAATGCCACCATGTATTTTTAGTGTCGCATGACCCACCTGCCTTCAAGTTGCCCTCTCTTGAGTGCGGTGACGAGGGTATTGACGCCGCGCTCTGCCTTCACAGTAGCGAACACCTCCAGCACAAAGTCCAGAGCGAGGTTGTCTTTCAGCAGATGCTCGTTCACCAACACCAGCAGGACCGACGGTGGCACGCAACCGTTGCCTATGGAGATCACAGAGGGTTAGACAATATGGAAATAGAAATAATTTTTAAGACTATGCCGACCGCACAGTGGCGCCCTCATCGTTTGTTTGGTTATTTCATACAATTTAGAATGAAAATGCAGAAAATAAGCACGTTATGTTGTGCTTCACAAGATTATACGTTAATATTATTAGAAACTGTAGTTTTATATTCATATAGTTGCATTTTCATTCTAAATTGTAAGAAATAACCAAACAAACGATGAGGGCGCCACTGTGCGGTCGGTATAGTCTTAAGTGCTGTTCATTGAAAATGAATGGTGTGACAATACAATGTTAGTGTGAATTAAGATTTAGATGATTTCTTCTTTCCAGCCCTAATATTACAAGAATTTACATTTATGAACTGTTTCAACATTATTCCCAAAAGTACTTAGTAAACAATTAAAGAGATTATAACGTTCAGTTAACCCTCTTCACTTTTGAATACTATCTACACAGGAGCTAGCCTAAAAATCATATTCAAGCATTATTTTTATAAATTTTCAGCACAAAAACCCTATTTATAAAATTTACCTTAAAAAAAACTCGACGAAATTCTTTTTCCATACTGGCAAGTGTATTTGAACTTCAATTTTTAACAAGTTGCTCCAAATCTCACAGAAAATGTTTCGTGTGTTCTGGCAAACAAGTTTTTAACTATTTACAAAGAAAAATGTCGTGCAGCCACATTTAGCCCATGCAATGAGCATGTTCCAGTGATGACCGTACTTTTCTATAGCACAACTTCGACACCGCGCAACGCAGTTCACGTTACATGGCTCTAATCGTGTGCATGCTCTTATAAATTATTGTTATTACTAAAAGAACTTGGTGTGGCCCGGGATTGAACTCGGGACACGTGCGTAGCATGTGTGAGGTTTGGCGCAAGCTATGGGAGCATTTAGATATTTGGTGAAATAAGTGTATGCTTAGATGAATTTAATGATTCATTTAAAAAAAACCCATTTCGGTAAATTTAAAGATGTTTCCGATTTTTTTTTATAGGTAGCGCTATATTTTGTACTTTTACAATACCTCAAAAATACCTGATTTTATATCGTCGACCGTAGGTTCAATTGAGGTAAGGGACATTGGGTGTCTTGTCCCTTACCTCAATTGAACCTACGGTCGACGATATGGTTTATTTTAGGGACTAATCACGCTTATTCAGCTCTGTTCAGCGTTTGTCCATAGAAAACAACGATTTTGTATGATATGCGTACGCATCTGTTCAGGTGAATGGACTCCGTACAAAATAGTTGTTTTCTACGGACAAACGCTGAACAGAGCTGAATAAGTGTGATTAGTCCCTTGCTCCTATTTTATTTTTTTATTATTATTGATAAACATGCGTATGACCAGTATCTCACCTGATGGTAAGCAATGATGTAGTGTATGATGTATATAATGGTTGGTGGTGTGGTGTACACTTTCTTAGAAGTTAACAATTCACTCTTTATTTGAAGGTTAACCCAGGTTATAGAATTGAAAGCAAGGTGGTATAATAAGGTACGTACCGATCCATAGTGCGGTCATACGAGCGAGCTTGATACGCTGAAGCGGCTCAAAACCCTTGAGGTACACCAGCACCTGAAACAACAAACAACATTGTAGATTTGGTTCCCTTTTGTACAGTTTCACAGGCTGAGGATCCGATGGCAGTCGCCGGGTAAAATACTCAATTCATCTGATTATTGATTATGCATAGTCAGTGGAGCAGTGGTGGGCAGGACTTAGGCTCTAGACAGACGGACTGCTTTTCAACTGCAATCCAACCGCAAATTGCAGTTCCGATGCAGTTGACACGGTTTGCAGTCGTGTCAACTGCATTCAAACTGCACGTTTAATTATATTCTATAACTAAAATTCTGTTTGTTTAACATTTACTGTAAATCTCGGTCTACCATTAGTTTTCTTTCAAATATTCCACCCAAAAAAGATTATAATCCTTTCTTTTACTTTAAATTTACCTTGGTAACACTGAAATTTAATATCATGTAACCCTTACCTTTTTCATCTCTTCCTCAAACATCTTTTCCAAGTATTTGTATCGTCTCATCAGCTTCACAAATACCTGCGAACAAATACTAAATGTGTTAGTATGTGTGTGTGAGGAGTATGTGCTAATGTGAGAGTCAATCTTGTGTCAGAGATAATTGAACGAGAAAGGGTTTCTCAACACTGTTTTTTCAGGACTCTAGCCATATTTTTCATCATGTAAATAGATTTTCTACAAGATATAGATATACTTTTTAGCCGCTATAAGTATTTGCTGTAAATTCATAATAGTAGTGACTTAACTAAAAATCTAAGAAATCGAGTTACGATCATAGAGGGTCACTAAAAGGTACGCACTTTTAAGTGAATATTAAAGAAGCAACGTTTTTATGGTGGAATAGTCTTTATTCCACCATAAAAACGTCACTTCTTTAATGTTCACTTCACATTCACAAAGAAGCGACGTTTTTATGGTGGAATAAAGACTTTATTCCACCATAAAAACGTCGCTTCTTTAATATTCACTTAAAAGTACGTACCTTTTAGTGACCCTCTATGATCGTAACTCGATTTCTTAGATTTTTGAGTTAAGTCACTACTATTCTGAAGGTGCAAAGTGTTCTGTAATTTGGAAACAGCTTTATACAATTTACTCTTGGTTTCCAAGTTTATTTTTATAAAATCTTACGGTAACTTAGAACAAGATATCTGCCAGATTTCAACTGTCATCTTGTCTATATTTCAGTCAGTTATTGTGTCTGTTTTGTCGTTGTAATAGTTACAACCTCAAAAACTAATAGCATAAGATAACTATAAATTAAATCTGTATTTAACACAATCTATTCCTGGTTGGGGATAGATTTATACCAAAATTCCTACATGCTTGCTCAAATATCGTAAAAAAAAAAACATCATACCTGTTCAAAGACTCGCATGGATTCCATGTCTTCGTTCGCGGTGAAGATACAGGTGTTCGTTTTCGGTGATTCGCCGTCCATCGACACCGAACCGCCGGGGACTGGCAGGAAAAAAGGCGCGTTAATAAACAGCTGTAGTAAATGATGGGTAGTAGAGGGTGGTAAGTAGACGATCAGTTTAAAACGAACGAACAGGTTTTGTCAACAGTTAAGTTCAGTACTCTAGCCAAGTGTTTCATCATTTTAGATTGGTTCATGGTGGTAGAGCAGACTTCCCAGAAAAGAACTTTTGGTAAATATTGTATTCAAATTCAGAAACCAGGCATATCATATCATACAGAGTGCAACCTTAGTCTCTTCCATTATATCTGTGGCCTGGTGCTAAAGGCCAAAGTCCTTTTTTGTTTGAAGTGTGAAAATTTTGTTTGAATATGATAATTTATGTGTACTAAAAGAGCCTAAGTGTAACGAAAATATTTAAAAAATTACATTAATAATGACAATAATGTTATTTTTTATTTTTCTCAAATTATTATATTCAAACAAAATTTTGGCAGTAAAATCACACCACGATCATACTTGTCGCAAAAATGGACTTAAGCCCTTTTAGCACCAGGCCACAGATATTAATATACATCAATTTTTTTAGGGTTTGCCTAAATGGTTGTCAAGCGTCCAGCACAGGTGGAAACGAAGATTATTCTAGCCAGAACTTAACATTTAGACGTTTAAGTTTTATGCCAGGCCAAATTATAATCTTACTTAAATTTTACTTTTATTTAACTCACTTACTTACAATTTTTGCTGGGATATGCAGAATTGGAACCATAAACATTGTTTAAATTCACGATACCCTTCGAAGCACTGAAACTGTGAAAGTCTACTCCTTCACCATTCAGAACATCATTTTTTAGACCATATTAAAAAGCCTGGTACTCACGCAGCAGCCCCCCAGCGATGAGCACGTCGAATATGACCTCGCCATACCGCCGGTAGTCGAGTTTCGAGCCAGCCGCGTCTAAGAACTTGTACGCGGCGTCAAGGTCACCGCCGGCGCGCTCCAGTCCTTGCACGAGCGCGTCGCGGAATCCGTTCGGATCGTACTTCTCTTTCTCATCTGGAATGTAAGAAAGGTAAAGATTTAGAGGGAGTGAATGACGAAATGGTGGGTGGTGTTTGTCGATGTTGTGTCAGAAATAATTGAACGAGAAAGGGTTTCTCAACATTTGTTTTCAGGACTCTAGCCATTTTTTTCATCATGTGAACATAATATTGTTAGAGTTCCGTACCTCAAAAGGAAAAACGGAATCCTTATAAGATCACTTCGTTGTCCGTCTGTCTATCTGTCTGTCGAAACTTTTTTTCTAAGGAATACGTGGAGTTATTAAGTAGAAATTAATATGAAATACTTAGGGTTGCAATCCCTTGAAGCAGTGACAAAATCAAACTTCTAAGTCAACGCAATCAAAAGATACGGGCGTTTATGTTCTGTCTCTAAACTTAAACAATGAAATAATTTTATTGAAGGAACAAAATATTTAGCACCTTCAGGGAGTGTTGGAACTGATAAACTTAAATGGCAAGGAACAAACTCAAATGACGTTAGCTTGGAAGGCGGCCCCAATTCGGAAAATGCCAGCGTGGTAATGGGTTAGCCTTGATAACTATTGAATTAAACGCATCAACTTAGAAACGTTAATACTTTTTGGAAGCGTGAATTACACAGTACCATCCTAATACAACAGTTACAAATAGATTTTGTGTATTTAGAAATATCGAAGACAATTTTTTTTCTTGTCCATTTTAGAATGTTGCGCCGATTAAAACCACATTGTCTTTTAAACAAAGCGTCAAAATGAATGGAATTGAGTAATGTTTCTTATAGACAATGACTAGTGTCCCAAAAGTAATACATTTTAGACACGTGCTTCAAAATGGATGCCAACGAGAGACCTAATTAAAAACCAAGATAATCAGACAAAACCATCTCGCGACCCAGTAAATGATCCAAACTTACCTAGGTAGCCTAGATTGAGTCTAGAAATTGGGCCGTATGTACTTACTAAGACTCGAAACTTATCGCACTTAACAACTTTGTATTTGTAATTCATTCCACTGTTTGCCAAGACTAGTTGGATTTCAACTTATCTCGGCGACCTACTTTTAGGTGGCTACGATAGCAGTTCTAAGCCTTGGTTGGCTGGCTTGCTGATTATTTTTTTTCTTTTAAAATACTTGTTACTAACCGTAGGTGGAGTTTCAGGAAGTAATTGTAAGCTTTGTGTTATCTTTGTACATTTTAAACTGATAGTAACAATAGTACTTAATGTAAAACTGCCTCAGAGATAGCAAAAAAATAACGCCCTATTATGTTTCCAGAATACAGATTCTTAAATCATTTTCCTACTCACATTTTAAGGGATTTCATCCGTAATTTTATTTAAAGACTAGCTTCTGCCCGCGACTTCGTCCGCGTAAATTTTTTTTGCTTCCCCGATCCACCCCGTCGCAACGTGTCGCCGGCCTGCGCTATTACTTCGTTTTCGCTTGGCGAAAACTTCAGACTTTTCTTCTTTTTGTTCAACTCCTAAGAGTCCTAGCGTCAAGTTTAATAGAATATAGCCTTCCTCAAGAACTGGGCTATCAAACGCAAAAATATTTTTATATATGCGACCAATACTTCTAGAGATTTAGAGCTTTCAAACCGTGTTTCAAACAAACTCTTCAGATTTATTATTAATTAGTATTATTTCAAAACTATGATATCTCCTAAGATATACATTGAAATCAAATGATGTCAGAGGCAATTTTGTTCAAAATTAAATACATGTGATGAATAACGTATTTATTTGGATAAGGATTAATACAGGAAACTGCACCACTACGGAATCCGTAACGCCTCCCTGGATCTTCTTACTTCTTACTTAAGTGATAGGATTCAGAGGGTTGATGTTAACGGAAAAAGATCACCCGGATCTGTAGTAAGAATGGGGGTCCCCCAGGGCTCAATTCTTGGCCCATTTTTATTTATTATTTATATTAATGACTTGCCTTACCTCATAAAGGATAATCATGATATAGTGTTGTTTGCAGATGACACTTCACTTGTATTTAAACTTAAACGTCAGCAGCTGGTTACTGACAATGTAAATAGCGCCCTCGCAAAAGTAGTTGACTGGTTTAATGTTAATAACCTACTACTTAACGAAAAAAAAACCAAATGTATTAAGTTTACGATACCCCATGTTAGACAAGTCGAAACTAGTGTTCTCATAAAGGATGAAGAGTTAAAACCCGAAGATATCACAGTATTCTTAGGCATAACATTGGATGCCAAGCTTCAATGGGGCCCCCATATAGATAAAATGTCAAAAAAGCTTAGCTCTGCAGCATACGCCGTTAGGAAAATTCGTGATTTAACTGATTTAGAGACAGCCCGTTTGGTTTACTTTAGTTATTTTCATAGTGTGATGTCGTACGGTATTCTGTTGTGGGGAAATGCCGCCGATATTCAGACAATTTTTATTTTACAAAAAAGGGCAATTCGTTCCATTTATAAATTAAGTCCCAGACACTCCCTCAGAGACAAATTTAAAGAGATTAATATAATGACTGTGCCTTCTCAGTACATTTATGATAATCTTTTGTATGCACATAAAAATATTAATCTATTTAAAAAATACAGTGATATCCATAACATAAATACTAGGAACAAACACAAATTTGTTGTTCCTTCATCAAGGCTCAAAAAAATAGGTGGCTCGTTTAGATGCCAATGTATACGTTTTTATAATAAACTTCCTAGTCACATTCAAGAACTAAGCCTAAATAAATTCAAATCTTTTATAAAGCGTAAACTATGCCAAAAAGCCTATTATACTGTAAATGACTTTATTGAGGACAAAAAGGCTTGGGATTGAGCTGCTCCAATAAGTTTAGACTGCGAATGTTGTTTTATTTTATTTTGCGATTTTACTTTTTTTTTTTTTTTTTTCTTAATATCTATTTACATAAACAATGACATGAACATTTACTATTTACTGTGTAAAGTATTATATTATTTTATTTATTGTGAATGTGAGGACTATGTGGGTCATTGTTTCCGTTTTAATCATGGTCTGGCGGTTTGAGTAATTTATGCGGCCTACCCAAATGTCCTTTCTTTGGTATTGTTCGTCGAATCGTTGAGCTCCCTAAGTTTGAGTTGAGCAGCATGATTACTGACAAATGCGTGCACTGACTGGACAGGTCCACTCAAATTTGTGTGGTTCTTTCCTCAAAAGACCATTTCAGACACCAATCTACATGGTCCTCAAAATGATCTGACCAAGACTATTTCTGGATTTTTATATACACATTGACATTGATAAATTTTACATATACAGTGACATGAATATTTACTTTGTAAAGTATTATATTATTTTAATGACTGTGAATGTGAAGACTATGTGGGTTATTTTTTTTTTTTTTTGCCTTTTCTTCTTTTTTTTTTATTTTCTCAGATAGTTTTAGTCATGGTCTGGCAGTTTGAGTAATTTATGCGACCCACCCAAATGTCCTTTCTTTGGTATTGTTCGTCGAATCGTTGAGCTCCTTAAGTTTGAGTTGAGCTGCATGATTACTGACAAATGCGTGCACTGACTGGACAGGTCCACTCAATCGGTGTGGTTCTTTCCTCAAAAGACCATTTCAGACACTAATCTACATGGTCTCCACATGATCTGACCAAGATTATGTCTGGACTTTAAAAGAGACTGTGACCTCTGAGTTTGTTTCGGCCTTTCTTCTCAGAGTAGTCAGTTAGGAAACGCCGACCTCATCTCGTTTTAAAAAATATGATTGACATGTAAAAGTGTTTGTACAAACCTACTTACAGAAATAAAAATCATTTATCATTTATCATTTATCATTTACCATGTTTATAAAAACACCTTCGCAAATAATGCATTATTTTAGAACAAATTTGGTTTGCATAAAAGAGGTTATAGTGAGCTAACCATAAAAAGATAGACATATGCTGTCGCGGACTTTTTTTTAAAGCTTTTAAGGGACAATTCTGTTATATATGATTTTTGCGAAACTTTAACCGTTTACGCAGCGCATGCAGCGGAAGCTCTCAATAGAAAAAAAATACCCCGATTTTGAAACATTCTTCATTGGTGCTCCGCTCCTATTGGATTTAGCGTGATGATATATAGCCTATAGCCTTCCTCGATGAATGGGCTATCTAACACTGAAAGAGTTTTTCAAATCGGACCAGTAGTTCCTGAGATTAGCGCGTTCAAACAAACAAACAAACAAACAAACAAACAAACTCTTCAGCTTTATAATATTAGTATAGATTAAATTTCGTTACAAAACATTACATTTACTAAAAAAAAACCCATGTTAGGCTAATTATTCACTGTTTTACAGTATCCACCCACACAACTAAATTTTCAAACCACGAAAGGATAAGATTCCCAAAAACAGTCACAGGGCAAAGGGCTACACCCACAAGGCCGTATATCGTAATCATAGAGTCATAACAAAGGGATAGGCAGACTTTCGAAAGTTGACAGATTTATTATACTCGTGGGATCAGCAGTTCTCGAGGTGAGGTTATCATAAGGTCGAATGCATAACTTTCACTTCATATTATAAATCAGTTATCAACTAATATGGTTACAAACAGAAGGGTCAACGGAGTTGCTTTGCTATATTTTAATTAATTTATCCATTATCTTCTAATGAAGACCGTCGATAACTCATCTATAGTAAATCCCTTGCTTCTACCTGTCTTTGTCCAATGAAATGTCCGTAAAGTTCAAGATTACATAAGTTAAATTGTTTTGATCGTAAATGATTTCATAATTAGTTGAGACTGGCTAACAAAACAAGTTTCAGCCGTACTATTTAAATCACAACAAACATGTTTTCGTTTCTTCCCACGTAATTGTTACAAAAAAAAAAAAGGAAATTTTGTTACGTAAACATTTCAGGAAGACGAAGTAACGTGCCAAAATTAGAGCAATTGTGAATTTTGGCAAAAAAATAGTACCGTATTTTAACATGAATGTAGGCGAGAAATCCTCAATTATACAGGGATGCCCCTGGAAGTATGGATCAAATAGAATAGGGGCGTGGGCAAGGTCATTTCCAAACTTTTTGATCCTGAGAATGATTGATGATTGAGAATGATTTTACAGTTCAAAAGTTGTGACCAATTTTTTTTTTTAATAAAAATCATTAAAAAAAAACTATCAGGGCTGTCTAAAAAACATAAATTGACAGTTCCTGGTAGTTTTTTTAAAATGATTTTGTTCATTGAGCACTATGCAAAGTGATTGAAAATAACAAAAGTTGGTCATAACTTTTGAACCGTGAAAAAATTCACCAACATTCTCAGGATCAAAAAGTTTGGAAATGACTTTGCCCACGCCCCTATTTGATTTGATCCATACTTCCAGGGACATCCTGTATAGTAGTGAAGGGCGTTTGCTTGTCGCTAAGACAATGCACACATTGTTTTATAGTGTTGAGAAAAATAAAATTTAGACGGCGTAAGATTACACGTTTTTAAATAAAATAAAATGAGATTTTTTTGTCGTTTTTGGGCAAAAGTTGCAAAACTGATAAAAATGTGACTGTAGACGGTAATTATTTTTTGGGTCGAGCTCTAGACTGAAAATATTTTAGGAAATTAGTGTTTACCAACACAAATATTCGAGAGCCAAAAGATGGTTAGCTGTCTTGATAAAAACAAGTTCATTATCTATCTTTTTAAGTTATATAAGACTGACCAATGCCAATGTCACGTTTTGTTATGTATTCATTAGCACGTGTTTTTATGTAAATCATTGTACCTCTATTCCACTCTTTTAGTATTCTATGGTTTAATTTTAGAAGCTGCCATTTTGAGAAGATAACTCCAAAATGGCAGCGAAACCGTTTTCCTTTTGGAAACAAGTTAGATTTCCGCCTCAGCTTTTAGTAACGCGGATAAAGCAACAGGATTCGCTTGTCGGAAACGATGTATTTGTAATCTTTTATACTTTTTGATTTGTACATCCGGATCATACCGGAATTCCCATCTCGCTTGAGCAAGCAGTAATAAGATCTGCAAGTGTTTAGTACTTAGAACTAAAAAAAAAGAACTACATTTCGTGACATTGAATTTTTTTACTTCCTTCTGTCTGCCTTGCGATATGAGCTGATAAATAGTTCGTAAAGCATTGAATAAGATAGGTATACTTATAACTACATATTTAAAATCAATATCTAATAGCATTTCCTGGATTGAAAAAAAAAAGAATGGATATAATATACCAAATGAATGTCTTCCTGGAAAAATCTGTCGCCTTAACTTTTTGAGGTTGAAATCTTGGAAACTGCTCACAAGTCACAACCCAAACAGATGTAGGTAATTTAAGTTTTAGCAATATTTATTAAAGGATGAGTCACATCAAAGGTCTGTGAGATCACGTAGCAACCGACGAACGAAGAATATTAAATTTAATTCATTTTTACCAACTATGTAGCAAGCAAGAAACTGCTGAACAACAAATTCTGGCGATAGGTGGATACATTATTACTCCAAAAGTAATAAGATGGTGAAATGCCTGACCACGTGTTTGCGAATTTGGTGTGAACAAACCTTTGGTGGAAACAAGGTCGACCAGTATTGCCCAACCGGTACAACCATAACATCACGCGTGTGTTCGAAAGATTTAGCAGAGATACGAGTGGAGCTGGAAAGTCTATTAATCGGACAAAATACCAAGATTCCTGTAGTACTACCGTACTACTAAGGAATGCTTAATGGCTAACCCAAAAAACGCGGCTAGTTAGAATCGCAAACCCAGCACCCTAATTGCACACTCAATCTGAATCATTTTGAAAGATATTGCAAATCCGTTGCTTCATTTGTTCGAAAAATGTGTCTGCTCAGCAACATAAATAACGCAATGAATGTTGTTGAACTGTCAAAATGAAACCCATTGCTACTGAAAGTGTTACGAAATTACCCCGCAAGACCTCGCTTAGTAAATAAATGCGCTTGTGACCAAAACCGAGGCTCTATAAAAAGGCAGATTACAACATTACAAAATCAAAGAAAGCTCGTTACAAAACAGTTGTGAAGCTTCCTTATAAGTGCGCAACAGACTTCTCGATGCAAGCCCAAGTACCGCTAGTGTAAAAATACCGTTACATGATGTTAGCACCAGTGGAATATTACCGAGTTACGGAGCGGGCGAGTCGAGTGATCAGCTAATGGTGGCACTACACTAGCTTATAATATCACTTAGGATGATGGAATGTTGTTTTATGTGCACTGTTAGTAGATTAAAGAGCAGTATACGGGTCAGATCGAATGGTATTACGATAAGTTTGAAGTAAGGATCGCTAATGTAGCAATAGTCCGTCAGGACGGATCATATTTGTAAGCGTAAGGTGGAAAGAAAGATTGGAATATGTCACTAAATGGGTGCTTGAGAACAACGAAACCCTAGTGCAATTACTTAAAATCAAAATCAAAAGTCATTTATTCAAACTAGGCTGAGAATCAGCACTATTCGAACGTCAATTACAAAAGACAGTCCCCCCAAAACGCCCGCCCTTCACCACTTCCTAGTGCTTTCGCTGGGGAGAAGTGGCGCAACAAACTCCCCAGCAGCACAGCTGTCTGTTCAGTTAGAAAATATTTAATTGTATACAATACTAGGTATGCAAAGTTATTGACCTTACAGAACACAGAACATTAAATTAAATTATTTGCCGTTATGTCAGCTTGCCACGCCAATATACCAACAAATACAATAAAAACAATACGTACTCAAGCAAAAATTAAAAATGTAAACTTGAACTTGCTACCTAAATAAAAGCCTCCAGGTATAAAGGGCGTGACAGCTTACATATGTATGCAATACTGGGTTCAGTTCACATAGTTGTGAATGGTAAACTAGGACCATCGAAGTAAAATAAATTTAAAAAAAAGTTATTACTAATAACAACCAATCAATCAGTTTATTTGTGAAACAACAGTAAAGTCAAGGTCAGCAAGACGACCTGTCACCACAAGCAGCACCCGTTCACGAGCATAACGCAAAGATCAGCCATTACCCCCAACTTGATGGTTACAAACTGGCGAGAAAAGGCAATACTTAGGGTATAAGGGAAGAATATTAGGCATCATTCGTTTGATTCGATAAAATATTTCATTTTCTTCATTGAGCAAACAAGCGCCTCAGTTTAATAATACTGTGAGGGAAGATTAATGAGCCAAAGAATCGGATTCAAAAGCCTCTACTAATAAGCCCATTTCCTCAACCCTTACGTATTAAAGGTCCCTCATCCGTGTACATACTCGTTGACAGGCAGACAGTTCAGACGAAAACAATCGATGAACGACCAGGAAAATGTATGACGTATTTCATGTAAACAGGAAAATTTTAGATTAATCTTTAGCTTATTATTCCGAGTTGAAGGTGGCCACAAGCAATATATTTTATTCAAAATTGTGTCGCTACTGTCTGTCTGCAGTGAGTTTTTGATATTTACAAGAATCTAGAAGAAAATAAAAACGATGGTTTTCAAAAGACATCACCCGTTCTGGGATTTTTTTTCATTAATAATTGCATATTTTTAAAGTACACATATACCACATTATTTTTTACTAAGGCGTCAAAGTCGAGAACAATTTGGATCGGAGATATTATCTATACTAATATTATAAAGCTGAAGAGTTTGTTTGTTTGTTTGAACGCGCTAATCTCAGGAACTACTGGTCCGATTTGAAAAACTCTTTCAGTGTTAGATAGCCCATTCATCGAGGAAGGCTATAGGCTATATATCATCACGCTAAATCTAATAGGAGCGGAGCACCAATGAAGAATGTTTCAAAATCGGGGGATTTTTTTCCTATTGAGAGCTTCCGCTGCGTGCGCTGCGTAAACGGTTAAAGTTTCGCAAAAATCATATATGACAAAATTGTTCCCCTTTAAAAGCTTTAAAAAAAAGTCCGCGACAGCATATGTCTATCTTTTAAGGTTAGCTCACTATAACCTCTTTTATGCTAACCAAATTTGTTCTAAAATAATGCATTATTTGCGAAGGTGTTTTTATAAACATGGTATTAATCCTTATCCAAATAAATACGTTATTCATCACATGTATTTAATTTTGAACAAAATTGCCTCTGACATCATTTGATTTCAATGTATATCTTGGTAGATATCATAGTTTTAAAATAATACTAATAATAAAGCTGAAGAGTTTGTTTGTTTGAAACACGGTTTGAAAGCTCTAAATCTCTGGAAGTATTGGTCGCATATATAAAAATATTTTTGCATTTGATAGCCCAGTTCTTGAGGAAGGCTATATTCTATTAAACTTGACGCTAGGATCCTTAGGAGTTGAGCAAAAAGAAAAAAAGTCTGAAGTTTTCGCCAAGCGAAAACGAAGTAATAGCGCAGGCCGGCGACACGTTGCGACGGGGTGGGTCGGGGAAACAAAAAAAATTTACGCGGACGAAGTCGCGGACAGAAGCTAGTATTAAATATATTTTTGGAGGCGGATCGAAAGAAAAGATCGTTGTATGCCTTTGTTCTCAAATTCATTACAGCATTGTCGCCATACAAATGAATGTTTCTACTACTGCGGACATTCAAATAAAATGTAATTCATTCCTGGCCGCCGACTTTTTATTATATCCTAAGTCACCGAACAAAATGGGTGATCTCCTTTGAATTTTCTAGAAGACTGTTGAATAAGTCTGCTGTCAAAATCCATGTCAAGGGATTGACATGGCTGTTGATATTTCATTCAATCAAACACAGCAGTTAGTAAGAGATTTGCCGGCGTGCTAGTTATTATTTCTGGCGACTAGCCTTCTAAAACTGTGTTACTTACAGTAACATCGATACAGAAGTGATACGAATTCGGCGTTGCAACTTGGCCGCTAAGTTCAATCGATTAGCCGTACGACCAATGACACTGCTGATCTTGACTTAAAAAATAAAATAGAATTCCATAATTCTCTGGCCCTTATTCCTATTTAATTCCCTTACTAGCCATATCCATTTTACCCCCACCCGGCCACCGTTTCTTTGGTCTTAAACCCAAAACTTACTCATCATCAGAATAAAATATAACTACCAAAAGAACTTATTCACACGATATCTGACAAAGCACATCCCACGTTCGGCATGACGGGTTAAAGGTTAAAGATAAAATCTCTATCGGAAACAGAATTCATTCGAGGCGAGATAAGTGGGGCTTATTTGAATTTTTAATCGATATGGAATCAGTGGCATTCTGCTTTCGGACAGTGGTATTTATGTCCAATGCAACGATTGACGTCACCACGCCACTGTTCCAACCGCGTATGGATAGGAATGGAGGCCGATTGCCGAATATTCGCGACCTTTACCTATTTGGGAATTTGGGATAGGAGACTTGGGAGTATCGGGACGTGTTACGTAATCTATGAAGGCAGAAATCTGTGTCGGGGCATTTGAAATTTACCTAGAAATAACTATTCAATACGTCCAGCAACCTAATTGTGAAACATTTGACAATACAATAAAATCCATTATTTCAAATGTTTGGAAAATAACTCACCTGCTGCGCTCGACAACAAAAATAAAAATGAAACCTTGTATGGATGCAAAGCGGAGAAGTTATGTAACAACGGGGAAAGGCCAACGTTTATAGCATTCCCGACCTTTAAAAGTAAAGCACGGAAGGTTCTTTCTAGAAAGGTCGAGCTCAGCGATGCGCGAAGGATGCCAGAAAATTATGGACGAAAAGGTAGTAATCAAAGTCGCTTTTCGTGTAGTATAAGTGATTGCGTTGTTCTTCTAAACTACGAAACGGATTTTCACCACCATTTAGAGGATTTATTCCCGAAGGTTTATGATTCATTAATATTTAACTTAAATTATAATAAAAAAAAGGCGATGTTCTGTCAAGTCGTAAAAACGTAATATTTACAAAATGTAGTAGGTAATAAATGAAGGTATAATGTTAAGATTCCACTAACAAAATATCATGTAAACAGCTAAATCCTGCAATACTTTGCATATATTAAATAGGCTCGGTTTTAATTAATTGAACATATTTTTATAGCTTTCGTTGCCACGGTAGTTATTTTCTTTTGGCAGTAGATAGGTTTCATAATTATTTCAAGTTCAAAGAGGATAAAATAGCCAGAAATGGGTACTGAACACGCAGATTTCAGGGAGTTCAAAATCAAGTAGGTAGAAACTACATTGAATATTTTGAACTTGACGATAAAAAACAATAATAAACAAAGATAAGAAATCAATACAAAACGTGCACATGACCCATTTACGCCCATTCAAGTTGGATGGTTGGGCTACGGTAGTTTGACAACAAAGCGTCGCCGCGTCGTGGATAATTTTATGGCGCGAATCCAGGATGGTAGGACCACGTGGTATTTTTCTGTTTTGATTTTATATCTATGACTTAACCCTACATGATGCTCTAATAGATTGCCAATATAGCTAATTAAATTGGAATAAGTTCAGGTTACCACGTGAAATTCTATACTATTTTCAAGACCTCGATTTTCGCGGTTAAAAAATGGAGGTGGATGCAGCTCCACTCTGTATTTTAAATGTATATGTTTCTGTAACTTACTGACACTAGAAAGTTAAGTAAAATTGTTACTAACCCTATGGACTCCTGTCTGAAATAAAAGTTTTCTTTTCCATTCTAAAACCACATTAGAACTTGTCAGTCACGTTTGAGGATAAAATAACAATTAATTTAATAAATTAGATACTTATGTATGTTAGATCAGCAATGTAGCCATTGAAGTTATTGTACAGTGCAAAGTCCAAGCTATATTCGTAACAAGTGTAACCAGGGCCAGTTACAACAATTGAAATAACTACTGGTCAGCAATTTAGGTATTTGCTTCACATCTGACATTTTTAAAGGATTCATGATGTATAACAGATGTGTATGTTTCAGTTGTGTAAACAAACATTCGGATTTTAATAGGTTAATAAAACTTTATAAATGTTTTAATTATGTTGTTGTTTGCAACTTGTAAAATTACTTCCATATAGTACACAGGGTGTCCCTGTAAGTATGGATCAAATCGAATAGGGGCGTGGGCAAGGTCATTTCCAAACTTGTTGGTCCTGAGAATGATTGATGATTGAGAATTATTTTACAGTTCAAAAGTTGTGACCAATTTTTTTCAATTGTTTCGCATAATGCTCAAATAAAAAAAAAATCATTAAAAAAAACTATCAGGGCTGTCTAAAAAACTTAAATTGACATTTCCTGGTAGTTTTTTTTAATGATTTTGTTCTTTGAACACTATGCAAAGTGATTGAAAATAACAAAATTTGGTCATAACTTTTGAACCGTAAAAAAAATTCACCAACATTCTCAGGATCAAAAAGTTTGGAAATGACTTTGCTCATGCCCCTATTTGATTTGATCCAAACTTCCAAGGACACCCTGTATATGAATGTTAGTTTATAAACAAAATCGATCAATCTACAAGCATAAATTAATTATTAGGTATGAACATTTGATTGTCAAAAGGTTATTGGGTCAATGGAGTCTTAGGGGTGGCTTAAATTCTTGTTGCCAAGTCCCAAAAGAAAGAAAGTCCTTTTTCAAAGACAACACAAAGAACAACATAGAATTATCCAGAGAGAGTAAAATAAATGAGGTCAAATCTCTTGAGATTTATTGTGCTTTGTAATGGCATGAAGAATGAAGCCAGAAGCCTTGGCAAGCTGATAAACGACGTCAAGGTTGACAGAAAAAGTAGGGTGAAAAAGATAATATTATGTCTTCTTTTTAATAGCATAACCAGCCTATAATGTTTCCACTGCTGAGATAATGCTGTGGGCTGTAATTCAATAAGCAAGCACGGTATTAAAAAAAAAAATTATGTAAAATAATGTGAGAATGAGTAAAGGAAATACTGTCTTCAGAAATACCACTGGTTATAATAACATTACAATAATTAATATGTAAATAGAACAGAATCCAAACATGAATAATTTGGAGTAAAAAAACATATCATCACTTAAAATTTCACAGTTTGAAATGGTCAAGAGAAAGTCAATTGAATTACGATTGAGGTCAGATGATTCACAGCTTGTAGGCTGAATACATCAATTGTCAATGACAAAAAAAAAATAGATTTGTACTTTGAGGTATCATGAGTTCATGGCATTACAGTTATGTAGTTTATTTATTGTATTAGGTTGGATAACAAAGGTTTCTAAAAAAAATATTAGAAGTAAAGGAAGATGAGTTCTTCCAAGATGAAAATATTTAAAACACAGATGGATGACATTTGTTTATGTTACAATTTTAAACTATTGCATGGCAAAATATTGTGCAGTATTGATTAGGTATTTTTTATGATGAAATTATAAACAGGAATATTTTAGACTTTTTCACAGTAGCTTATCTGTGTAGAGACAAATTCAACAATAACAGTGGATAAACAAGTTTCTACACATCCAATTTTATCAAAAATGTTCTGAGACGAAGTTGGAAAATTGAAGGCTAGGAAATGGTTCACTAAAGGAGGTAGTTGATAGAGAAACAAATTGACCTACATCCCATAGAATTACCAACAATATTCTACAAAGAAACATGGCTAAAAATATTGTAAAGGACGAGTCACGGCCAAGGCAAACGTTATTAAATTAACGACCTGATGTTTATACCGCACAAGCTCGCGTCTTCGAGAAACGTGCAGATCACTTGAGACGGGATTAGTCAACTTTGAACAAGTAAACCCGCCTCGCAAACAAGGAATCTGGGCAAGTGTCCAACATTTAAGTGAAAATAAGCAATAAAAAATAAATTACCTCTTTTTCTGGTCTTGATCCGTTGACCCGATAATACTGGTTTTTCTACCTTCTGACTCATACAATATATTGCTGAAAAGAAAAACACGTGGCAATTAAAGGTCCATTCCGTTATAAGGTCATCGCCCGCGGTGCGCCACGCAACCCCAGGCTCGACCCTTCGTCCTACTGTTATGGCGTCCAAACGCGATCCACTTACTTCTAGATAGACGGGAGTGCTGAACAAGTCCAAAAGGAATATTCCACAACCTGAGTGATAACGAGATCACCTGGCTATGACTCAGCAAGGACTCCAAACGAGAGTAAAGATTCACGATTCTCAATAGTGAACAAAGCAACGACACGCTATAAAGCAGTATGTGCACTGATACTTACGTAGTGACAGGTTATGTAGGAGCCTTTTACTCCTTTTGCGAGTTCTCTAGGACTGCGCCTGTTCAGAAAAGAAAGAAACGCTGCACGATCTCTATTCCCCTGTGCTAGAGACAACGTGTTTGGACTATGGAGTCGCCGGATGTCCGGTTGACTCGCGACGATCGATTCAAATCTGCTCGAGCGTTTTCCTTTCTAGTTTATTCTGTAGATGTCTTTGAAACAAAACGATAAGATTTGTTTCTGAAATTTACTTATGTTTACGTAAAATATCAGTACAAAGCACGTATTATGCCCCTAGGGGACAGAAATGCTTCAAAAGACATACCAATAAAAATTTACAATATTGATATTTATCAGCACAATCTAAGGTTTAATAAGAATAAAAATATTTTAAAAGACGACACAATAAATTTGTTACATTTTGTATCACTTTTTAAAAAAATCACAATTTGATTGGAAAGTATTTGACTAAAAATGGCAGAAAAACAAAACACCATAGACATTTTTTGTTCATAAACTTAATTATGACCTACGCTGGCTAAGGAATTTGTATGAACTAACTTTACATGAAAAATAAATACTTTAGATAATTGTTTTATCACAACTTTCTTATCAGAATTATTTAGTTTACTTAAGTTTTTAATTATTCCTCAATCTCAATAAAAATAATTATAACATATTTTTCATAATTGGTTTTAATGGACATTTACTTATCTGTGGACGTCTGTCTGGGTGCCTTTCATTCATTATTTTGATTTTAGGTTATGTCTAAAAAAAACTACTGAAATACTGAATAGTTTAGGATTTTGTTAGAGAAATGTATAAATTATTCTAAATAGTGAAAGAAAAATAAGTATTGTTTACATAGTGAACAGCAGCAGCTGTATAATAGTTACTATGGCGAACTCTCTTATAACAAAGGTTTGTGTTTCTCAATGATTTTTAGATTCTACAATATAAATAATTATAAATTAAATACACAAACTATATTAAGACGACCCACTCACCTATTACAATTTCCAGATGGGTGCGCTACGCATAGCCCCTGTATTTTTCTCACAGCCTGCTCGTACCACTACAACAAAGCATTATATCCCGAAATTCAAGAAATTGAGGGCCCAGAAATACCTCAAGGTAGAGCTGCCCAAACCCAATGAAGATGTTAGTGAGCTGAGTCCGGAGAGAATCAGGCAGAAGATGAAGGAAAGAGGGATTTTGCCTCCAAGACCTTGGATGGAGCGTCCCTTCTATATTTCTGCTACAGGTTTGTGTGAATCAGTATCCTACTTCCTACTATTCCTATTCCTACTTCCTACTATCCTACTTCCTACTTCCTACTATCCTACTTCCTACTAATCCTACTAATATTATAAATGCGAAAGTTTGTGAGGATGGATGGATGGATGTTTGTTACTCTTTCACGCATAAACTACTGAACGGATTCTGATGAAACTTTACAGTAATATAGTTTATACATTAGAATAACACATAGGATACTTTTTATCCCGATATTCCCACGGGATCAAAACTTACGCGGGTGAAACCGCGGGGCGCAGCTAGTACTTAGATAAAGATGAGTTATTATACCCTTTAGTTCATTTATATATTCACATTGACTGCCAGACAACAGACACAATAGAAAATCTATTGTTCGCGGTCAACTATGGCCGCTGTGGCAGTCAATGACTTAAATATTTTTATAAACAAAAATATATCTCAGGAAAAGCTACTTTTGAGAAAATTGAAGTTTTTGCTCTTATCCTTCTAGTGATTTGAGGTAAAACTGAGATAGGGAAAGCTTTTTAAGTTTTTTTTTAAGATACTGATATTTGGCTAAGCTCATTGGATGTGTATTTCTTTAAGCTATCCAATGCCATAAAAATCAAATTTACGATTTTTATTGGGATACTGCTTTTGAGCATAGCTCAGAATAGTAGTCCACTGGTATTAGGAACAGGGTCCTAGCTACTGGTGGTCAGAGCTCCAGAGGGAGTAACCTACTAACAATGTGAGCCGTGTCCGGATGTACCACTTTCTGAATCAAACCCTTGATCCAACTGCCCAACGAGAGCCGCTTCAGATGTTGGTCGAGGCTTTTGGCTGTTAAGCCATTTAATATCATAACTATCAGCACAATGATTGCCGAATCCACATCCCACATGTCGACAACCTCGCTAGCCAAGTTTTTGCATGCTGTATCTATTCCTTAATATTGTGCTCTTGGCGTGTATGTTTGCTTGTTGAACAGTGTAACTATTATAGATATACAGTATAATCTCACTAATCCGGCACTTCGATAGATCGGCACGTCCAATAATCTGGCATCCTCCGCCCATGCCTACATGTTAATTTAATACATTAGATACATTTATTCCCTTTATGAAATGCTTTATTTTATTAATTACCTATGACTTTTTCACTATAATCCAGTCAAACTCAAACTCAAACTCAAAGCATTTATTTCAAATAAACCAATTATAGGCACTTTTGAATTGTCAAGGGTCGGTCAGTCAGAAAGATGAAGCTAGTTGCCCATTCCAAAGCGTAGATCCCTGTGGAGAAGAACGGGCAAGAAACTCCACGGACACTCTTTTAAATCATAAAATTGTTACAAAAATCTTGATTACATCATTCATGTTGAAATTATACATGTGAAAACGATGCAGAAAGACGTGCACGTTAAAGGCGTCCGTACTAAAAAGAATTATTAAAAATTCATAAATTAAAATAAGCCGTGGCGGCTAAGAGATGACCAGTCCCTACTGACGGCGCCCGTTCACGAACATGACGTATGGATCAGCACCATTCAGCTCAACCATTTTGAAGGGAACCCAATGATCCAACACACACGCCACCATCAGCGAGACATTTGAGTGAGCATGACATACTCTCAGCTGCCAGGGCACATTCAAGTCAATTAAAGACGTACCCAGTAAATGGTAGCTTTATAATTTAGGTACATAGTGCTCACACGTGTGCTATGCAATTATACAATACTAAGAGATTGAATTTATACAATGCAAAGATAGTTTTTTCAATCTTCAGCAGCTCCAACTATATTTTCGAATGCTAATTAATTAGTTTATACGCCCTTGTGGAGCAGGACCAGCGTTCAGCCAAGTATTTTTGTCAGCGATGTAATCCCCCAACTTATAATATGCTTGGCTGCATAGTGTGCGTTTTATGCAAGATTTGAATTTCGTTTCATTGAGTTGGAGTATGGGGGGGGGGTATTTTATTGTAACATTTTAAACAGTACCCCATGAAGGATGAGTCTACTTTAGCCAATCTGAAACCTGGTTGAACTAATTGGTCCCTATTTCTAGTCCCATAGGCCGAACATTCCAATAATCCATTAAGTAAGCCATCCATTCCAGTAAGCCGAACATTCCAATAATCCGGCACCCTCCGGTTTTTAATAGTGCTCGATTAGTGAGATTACACGGTACCAATAAATAAATAAAATCAGTTAAAAGTAATATTTATCATGTGTTATCTGATTAGCAGCTAATCTACAAAATATATATATACATATGTTATATATATATATGTATGCTTATATATATATATGTAACTAGATATATATTATATTCATAGTTTTAATAGGTTTATGCGTATCTTTATATTTAAAATATTTATTCCTCAATTTTCATGATTGCACCTACCACTGTTTGTCTCTGCATCACCCAAAGGTTGACTGGTAGAAAATGCCTATGGCATTAAGTCCGCCTCTGTACATTTATGTGCTTGAAGTATTAAATAAATAAATAAAATTCTCATTCTCAGGTGGTGTCTTCGAGCCATATGTCCCACCAGAAGGAGACGGCAAAGCCTCCTTGGTTTCCACAACCCGTGCCAAGCAAGCTGTGCAGCTACTTGAAAAGAAATCCAAATCCATGATGGCAATACGCAAGATTAAATCTTATGAAGAAGAATTTGATCAAAAGGAATTTGTATTGCAGGCTCAGAATACTTACATCAAGGCCCATGAAAGTCTAGCTAATGGCGATAAGAGGGCTCTCAGGTTGTATGTGTCGGAGAAGGCGTATCCTGAGTTCAGGCATAACAGTAGTCAGAAGACTATTAGGTGGAAGTTTTTGGAGTCACTGGAGCCCCCAAGGGTGGTGCATGCACGGTGCACTGATGTAGTTAGCAAGGAGAATATATTTGGACAGGTTTGTTTGTTATCGTTGTATAGAATCAAGTTCTAACTGTACAGACAGCTGTGCTGCTGGGGAGTTTGTTGCGCCACTTCAAATCCCCAGCTAAAGCACTAGGAAGTGGTAAAGGGCAGGCGTTTTGGGGGACTTTCTTATATAATTTTGACGTTCAAAAAGTGCCGATTCCCAGCCTAGTTTGCTTAAATGACTTTCGATTACTTTCTACAACATGGCGGGTTGTTTCACATCCACTTGATGCACGCGTATACGGCGCTAATCGTCAAAGCAAAAACGTGTTGTTTCTAATTACAATTACAAAATTATGGCCTTCCATGTATGTTATGTTAACCAACCGTTTGAATCAACCGGCCCTTAAAGGTACTAGGAAATTAGGGACGGAAGGTCATAAAATTATTATCCATGGAAGTCAAAGAGCATAAAATGTGAATGTGCTAAAGCTAGTTTTCAGTCAAAGTTACCCCATTGAAGGACACTGAACAAGATGATAGTTGTTTTATTGTTATCACAGCTAGGGCTGTTTTGTGCCCTGCATAGTATTAAAGTCCAATAATTTATTTCAAGTAGGCCATTAAAAGGCACTTGAATGTAAACATTTATATGACAATTGAATTGATTATAGTTACCCCTTCCAATAGGTACTTTCCTATGGATAAGAATGGACAAGAAACTCCATATTCCATAGTTACTTTCATGTCTGATTATTGCAAAGCATTTAAAACCACATCTTCTAAGGGCTTACGCTAAAACTCGCGCGGGTGCACGGAGCTGGTGTCCGCTAAAAAAGTCGAATGCGGGCCGCGTGCGCCCGCCTCATGCAGCGCCGCTGGTACAATTTTTAGCGCCTAAGAATAAAATAGATCATGTGTCGTTTACTATAATGTTTACATGAATGCAATGATTTATTTTAGTAGGTCCAGAAAAAGAAAACATTTCCCCAACATACAGACTAACTGTCTAATTTGGGGCTCTCTGGCAAGTAATATATTGTAGATAATATTTTAAGCTACTCATGTCGACTCTTCTTTCTGTTAAACCTGTGAACCTGCATCACCTGGACAGTAAAAAAAAACTCTGTTGCGGTCGGGGGACCCCCGTCAGGAACGAAGTTCCTTATGTGATACTCGCACGCACACACACTCGTATATAATAGAAAGAGACACAGAGAGAGAGAAATAGTTTTCATGCTTTTCCAGGGTGCTAAAGCTGATAAATAGATTAAGACAGAGAGAGAAAGATAAATTCGCACGCAAGAAAACGCCTTTTCGTTACGTGACGATTTCTCCCAGTTTAATCCTACCGCAAGTAGCGTTAAAGAATTTCGTTCCAAAAATATTTTCTATTTACAAAAATACTCATTCTCAGGTTACAGTACGCTTCCACACCCGCCAACAACTCGCCGTCTACGACCGATTCGGCCGCCTCTTACACGGCAGCGAGATCCTAGCCAAAGACGTCTTAGAATACATTGTCTTCGAAAAACACCTATCCAACCTCTACGGAACTTGGCGCATCCATGAGAAGATCATCCCTGACTGGACGCCGCCCAAAGAACCTTCGAAGCTGACCAGTATAATGCCAGAACCCGAACCAGAGATTGTGAAGGTGGAAGGTGAGGAGACAACGAAGCAAATTGAAGCGTCAGCAGCGGCGGCGCCTGCGGTGGCGACGCCTGCAGCGGCCATCGCCGATAAATGAGTTGTAGATTTGTAAATAAACTGTAGTGTAAACTGTTTGAAGTTGTTATTCTCTGCTTTGAAAAAGTTTATAAACATCACCATATTTTTGACATTGTCATAATTATGGAGGTAGGCCAAAGCAATATGCTCAGTCAAGCTCCAGCAGTAAAAATGGAGCATGAAAGTACGCAATAAGTTGAAGATGAAGGAAGAATCCTAAAGAGGGAAGGCGTTCTAGGTGCACCATCTATTGAACTGGTTTGCGAGCTGTAATATTAGGTTGTCTTCTGCGAGTTGGGCTAACACACCACTAGATGGCGGTACTGTGATATCGGTAAATCGGTTCATCCCTCTCCTCTAGAGTAAATTGTTCCTGGTTCATCCACGTTTCACGGTTTCGCCGGTAATGAATCAAGGTATATGTAACGTTTGAAATTCCAATAAATGTCTGGAAGCGACCTGACTTGCGATCCCAATTCGTCATGATCGGTGTATTTTAGGTGGTTTTGAAGGTATTTTAAGGAATAATAATAAAAAATGAATTAATTCATCAATATTACCATTTTATTTCAATAATCTATACTCTGCTAGAGTCACTCAAATTGATTATACTAATATTATAAAGAGGAAAGGTTTGTATGTATGTTCGTAACGAATTGGCTCAAAAAGTACTGAACCGATTTTAAAAATTCTTTCACCATTTGAATGCTACATTATCACTGATTAATATAGGCTTTTTTAATTAAAGAAAAAAAAAATAATGTAAAAAAGATCGCTTTTAGCGATAAGACCGCCCATTGTGTCACCCTTTGCAAAATTTAGCGATAAGACCGTCCATTGTGTCACCCTTTGCAAAATTTCTATATTTATGTCTATAATTTATAATGGTGTACATAATAAAGAGTATTCTACCTATTCTATTCTAATGTCCACCCGTGCGAAGCCGGGACGGACCGCTAGTTGTAAATAAATTATACTACTGACTATTGGGAAATACCACGGAGTATAGAAAGAAGATGCTCCGCGGGAAATACCGATGCCACAGTAACAAAGGCATGAACATTTTATATTGCCGATTATTTTAATTATCGACAGCTTTATTGGAGCGTTGATATTTATCTATTAAAATATTTAATTAATCTCATGCCTTCTTAAGTCACAGAACTTACAGTAACAGTGCAATTTATACAGTTGTCTTTACGTACCAGTTTATAAAAATTTCAACGCCTTGAAATTTTTCTTCGATCAGAATCATATGCTGAATTTATGGTTACAATTTGTGCGTCGATGTGCGTGTCACCTTGTATACCTATACTTGTGTAGTCATTCCAGCCGAAAATAATAATATAAAGTCTATTCAAACTTGTTTCAAATTAACAGTATTTCAAGTTAAACAAATACCAACTTTATTTTAATCTTAATTAAGTCGATTTCAGTGACTAGGACTATTGAAAAAGTCATAAAAACGTTTGAAGTTGTAGAGTAAACAGAACTTTATTGTGTAGGATTAAAGTTATTTTTCCATAAACTCATACTTGTTTACATTCTTGGCAAATGAATCGCGAATGCAGATTAGACTCGCATTTTCACTGGGTTAAAGTCGATATCAGACATCAAAAGCACACGTTTATTAAAGCTAAACGTTTTGTGAGTCTGAGGGTATTATAATAAAACGGGTAAGTAGATTCTTAAATTCGAAATTAAAAAGTCATGTTCAAAATTCATTCGTTATTATTTAATCAATAAAGTGATTTTTATAATTCATTCAGTCTAAATTCTAATATTACATGTTTTTTACAGTTTATCAAATATTTCATTAACGACTCCTCCACATATTATTTACATTCAATTAAAATACACATAAATGCGCCTGTATTATCCAGTTCAACTTACAATTTACGTTATAGATACATTGTGTGGAGAAGCCATTTAGTTTCATATTTCTCATTCGTTTATATAGATAATGTTAGTGCAGTCTTATATCTATGGAAGGCACCAAAAGTAATACAAATATTGTATTTACAATTATATTAATGTACACTTTTATTTCTACGATCTTTGCGTTGCTTTTATTAGGCGTTGTTTACATTGAAATATAACTCATTTAGTATTTTATGTGTGATCGATGGAACACTTTATTTTGTACTTGGAAGTAAACAAAATCTTACTTATATATTTTTGCGTTTTAGTAATATATATACACTCGTTTAATTCGCTACAATAAAGCTGATTGCCATTCTCGTCAAGTTAAGTATATCTCAATGTATAATGACCCTTATGCCAATAGTCTTAAGACATAATCCGATGGCAAACACTTTGTACATGATATAAATTATGAGATTTATTTTATCAGCTCATTACCAGCTATATTTACAAAATAAACTTTATTTTCTATCGTCAGTATTAAAGTTATTGTTACAGAAATAATGTTACTTAAGTAAGAATGTATTTTTTTTTGCATATTTTTTTATAACTTCGCTACTATTGTGGCAAAAATCGTCAATCATTGTGCACATGCAAACCGACAATTATAATAAAAATACGCGCCGAAACATAACCTCCTTGAAGTCGGTTATTCAAGCTAAGAAAACCCGATTCCTCGACAGATTACTTCTGTATTTCGAGCTTCCTGTAGCCGGGGGCGACTTCGGTTCGAAGTTAGATTTCTGACTTCGAGAGCGCCGAAGTCTATCAGAGACGTGTTCAAGAGCACCGCGGCGCGGCGCGAAGTGTTCAGACGACAGTGGGGGCCGCGCGCTGGGAGGGCTTGGGGGGCAGCGGGGGGGGCGTGCGGGCCGCGGGGGGAGGCGACGCGGGCGGCGGGGACGCGCTCTTGTTCTGCAGCCTCTGGCGCTGGGTCTCGCGGAGATTCTCTAGGAAATCTGCGGGAGAAGATGATGTTGTTAGGTTTTGTTTTCGAGAAGCAGGCTTTAGAAATATACAGATTGAAATCGAAAACATGCGACAAACCGAAACGTGAGATTGTACTCAACATTATGAACAACTTTTACTAATGCAAAAAGCTGCAAACGACTGTTCCCTACATTTTGACGAGTTATGTGAACATAAATGTAGAGAACAGCTGATTTTTTTTTCGCGATTTAAGGTTTGGTCCCATAGTAAAAGTTGTTCTTAATGATGAGTAGAATTTCCCATTTCGATTTGTCGCATGTTTTAAATTTTTTTTTACAGAAAAATATTTTTCTTGACCGCCACGGTCGTGTATAGACGACAAATGAAAACGTGCCCAAAACGCCACCGTCGGCTAATGCCGACAAGAAAACACCATGTTTTAAGTACAAAATAAATAAATTAAATTCAGTTTTCTGTGTTTATACTTAAAATATGGTGTTTTCTTGTCGGCAATAATAGCCGACGGAGGCGTTTTGGGCACGTTTTCATTTGTCGTCTATACACGACCGTGGCGGTCAAAGGGTTAATAAGTGATTTGGGGACGTAATTATAAAGACTCGATGTAAGAATACTCACCAGGCGGATGGTGGTGCAGGGGCGGGCCAGGCCGCAGCGCTGCCCGCACGCGCGCTCCCGTGCTGCCGCGACTGCTGCCGCTGGCTGTGCTTACACTCTGTAGCAAACAAACCTATTTATTAATTCAAATTCAAAAATCATTTATTTCAATCCATTTTAGATCATATATAAGAATATAATTTCAATCACAATTAATTTTAAATTAAAATAACGAATGAATTAAATTATATAAATTATAATAAAATTAAAAGTATTAAATTAAAATTATAAAATAATAAACAAAAATTATTATTATTAAATTAAAATTATTACTAAAACGCCTGCCTTTGAGTCATTTGTTTGTCATTACATTAATCATATATAGATAGTGCAATCCACGAAGACGCGCCCCACCCTTTTTCCTAATGCTTATAGCACAAGTCTGCAACATTCCGCTAGTGTTTTAGTATTGTTGATACACACTAATTATTATTAGTGGGCAATTGGTGGGTATCGAAAAAACTAAAACACTAATGGAATTTACTAGCGATAATCACCAACGATTCGGAAGAAGAGTGGGGCGCGTCTTCGTGGATTGCACTACCTATAACAATGGTTAATGTACTGACAATCAAATCTGTTCGCAAATATACACTCACAACGTACAACAATTTATAAGACCTACTCCTCTTCCAGTGAAAAAGTTGACGGAATTGTTCTTCATCTATTCAATATGCACATTTATTTTTCGAACTTATCCGAGGATTTGAGAGTGTATTCTACAATTAATTTGGAGGCTCGTTATGAAATTGAATATGATTCCTTAGCTATACTAAGTTGTAGAAGGCCCCGTTACATTTTATTGTAGCTCATTGAGGTGCTTTTTGTGTTAATTTGGCCTTTTTATTCTACTCTGGTTATGATGTATAATTTCGGTATGATTTACCTGTTCATCTTGCTGCCTGAGGGTGTCGTCCTGCAGTCTGACGGCGAGGTCGCTGAGTGAGTCTGCGTCGTCGTCTCTCGATGGTTCACTGGCTGTGGCGCGATATTCGCCGTTTTCTGATACGTCTACTATTTGAAGACGGGCGCCGTCTAGTTCCTGAGACAAAGAAAGGGGTTGTTAAGAAAATTATAGAAACAATATCTAGATTCAATGGAAGCATCAAGTGGAAATGCGTGAGAGCGACACCCTATTTTTCTTTGCGTTAAGACCCAATAAGAGGATTGTTTCGAATGTTAACGTTACAAATCACTAACTTTTGTCCGAAAGGGTTACCGCTACCCCGGAACACAAAGGGCTAAGGAAGGAATACGGGTGGGTTTTAGTCAGTAAGAGTCTGACACTCCCCCTTCTGCTCCACCCAGAGTGGGAGGGGTCATTTGATGATATCCCATCCTCAAAAAAAAAAAAAGACAAGAAGACTTTTGATTCTATTAAATCACTTTCTCGGCATTGACAATTTCTTTTTCGGGAGTGTTTCGTTTTCAACTGTAATCCTAATATTATAAAGTACTAGCTGCGCCCCGCGGTTTCACCAGCGTAAGTTTCGATCCCATGTAAATATCGGGATAAAAAGTATTCTATGTGTTAATCTTGGTTATAAAGTATTTGTGTGCCAAATTTCATCCAAATCCGTTCAAAGTAGTTTTTGCGTAAAAGAGTTACAAACATCCATCCATCCTCACAAACTTTTACATTTATAATATTACTAGCTTCGTTCCGCGGTTTCACCCGCGTAAGTTTTGATCTCGTAGGAATATCGGGATAAAAAGTATCCTATGTGTTATTCTGATGTATAAACTATATTACTGTAAAGTTTCATCAAAATCCGTTCAGTAGTTTTTGCGTGAACGAGTAACAAACATCCATCCATTCATCCTCACAAACTTTCACATTTATAATATTAGTAGGACTCATTTTTATATGGTTTGAATCGGAAGGAGTCCGATAAACGCCTTTCCCAGTCGGAAGATTTATATAGACATTTCGTTTAAGGATCGTACAGTGGCGCCCTCATCGCTTGTTTGGTTATTTCATTCAATTTAGAATGAAAATGCAGAAAATAAGCACGTTAAGTTGTGCTTCATAAGATTATACGTTAATGTTATTAGAAACGGTAGTTTTATATTGTTTAGTTTCCGTTTTAAGGATTATAATAAAACGAAACAATATAAAATTACCGCTTCTAATAATATTAACGTATAATCTTATGAAGCACAACTTAACGTGCTTATTTTCTGCATTTTCATTCTAAATTGTATGAAATAACCAAACAAACGATGAGGGCGCCACTGTGCGGTCGGCACAGTCTTAAGGGCCTATATTACCTCAAATGGCTTAGCATGATCCTCCGTTATGTCGAAAATACTGAACCATTAATTTTGAATTAAATATATGGTAAAGTTGAGGATTAATGCTAGGTCTTATGTTAGACGAAAACACGATTTCATAAAATTTTCTCGATAGAAAAAAATTCCAAAGTTACCTCCAAACCGAACAATAAACCGCTGATATTCAAAAAATACTTCAAATTAGATCATGAAACTTTGTATACTAACTGAACTAACTATAAAGCAGGTCTTATGTTATTTACTTTTTTTTAATTGCCATTATTTTCACCGTAAAAAGCAAATACCTAAACTATTGGCGCTGCCTGCCGCCTAGCACCACACTCTGTCTCGCTCTCACTCAGTCCGCGAGCAGTATCGTGCGAGCGAGATAAAGAGTGAATTTTAGCTGAGGTAGTGTAGGCTCTTAATAACAATGATCTCAACAAACCTGCATGATAGTATCCGGATGCAGCACTTGTCCGTCCCGCAGCACGGCGCGGTGCGCCTGCGCGTGCGCGGCGTACTTGGCCAGCACGGGGCGCAGCACGTGGCGCAGGCGGCGCGCGGCGCGGGCGCGCACCGCCACGCAGCGCGTCGCCAGCTCCACGCGCACCACGCAGCGCCGCTCCACGACAGCCTCGCGACCGCCCAGCACGGTCGACGGCGACGACGGGTCGATTGTTGTTGAGGTACCCTGTGGGTGGATAAGATTGCTTAATCAAACTCAAATATATTATATTTATAGTCTAAATAGGGTTCTGTGTTTATATTTATTCCTGTAATGATTGCACCTACTACTGTTTGTCTCTGCATCACCCAAAGGTTGGTTAGTAGAAAATGTCTATGGCATTAAGTCCGCCTCTGTACATGTATGTACTTGAAGTATTAAATAAATAAATAAACTAACACACACACACACAGGAGACACAGGATACAGGAGTAATTTCTAGTGTAAGGCAACGTTTTTAAAAATAAAACAAAAAAAAAAATATTTCAAACTAGCGGCCTGTCACGGCTTCGCACGGGTGGACATTTATTTTTAAAACATTTTATTTTTTTTCTTGCAATATGAAAGCCTATATTAATCAGTGATAATGTAGCATTCAAATCGTGAAAAAATTTTTAAAATCGGTCCAGTACTTTTTGAGCCAATTCATTACAAACATACATACAAATCTTTCCTCTTTATAATATTAGTATAAATAAACCAATTATAGGCACTTTTGAATTGTCAAGGATCGGTCAGTCAGAAAGATAAACCTAGTTGCCCATTCCAAAGCGTAGGTACCTGTGGAGAAGAACGGGCAAGAAACTCCACAGACACTCTTTTAAATCATAAAATTGTTACAAAAATCTTGGTTACATCATTCATATTGAAATTATACATGTGAGAACGATGCAGAAAGACGTGCACGTTAAAGGCGTCCGTACTAAAAAGAACAATTCATAAATGAAAATAAATTTAAAATGAGCCGTAGTTTTTGTGTAAGTACATAGACACTTGTAGAGGTTATACAAAAGTAATGGGTAAACGTGACAACAGCTTTTTGTGAGAATTAATACTGTTTTACTTTGAAATATGCTACGATAATCCTCTTAACATGAAAATCAAAAGAAAAACACAATCACCATTTAAAATGTTTCTGTTTTTTTAAATCAATTTTTCTCTTCCTTTTATTTTGTTATATTGATATTTGAATTTAATAATTTGCTGAACATACAATAAGTAGGTAGTTGAATATATCTCCTTACCTGATTCCCATCCTTCAACAGCACATCATAGGTAGTACACAGCAGGTTCCGTCTCTGCAGCAGTCTGTCCACAAGCCTGCCGACCGTCACACCGGCCTCCACGCCCACCACGGAGGTGGCGCCATCTGGTAGCACCACGCGGCACAGCGAGCACTGACCTGGGGCCGTCTGGCTGGATTTCACCACCTGTTAGACAAAAGAAAATTCGGGTTAAAACAGTTATGATATTGTTTCCGTAAAAGATAATTCTTCATCCCTTCAAGGATGTCGTAAAAGGCTACAAGGACTAATAAATCGCTTTTAAACCAGTCATGTTTTCAGCTGTGTCAATTTATAGGCTAATACGAGGTTGGAATTTCCAATACAAGTTTATTTAATAACAGATCATTTCCTGCCTAAAAATAAGAGGAATAAATCGAATCATTTCCTATTGAAGTCAACATAAAACAATAAAATATTTACACAACCATTTTTTTCCTACAAAAAAATCCGTGTCTCCTAAATCACTATACAAATGAATTTAAGCATCAAATAATTACTTTACAAACAAATTAAAACGCAACACCAGTAGTAATCAAATAAGTATAATGAGTTACCGACTTCTATAAATAATGTTATGTACACAAAGTTTATGTATATTATAGTTATATATAGAAACTGAATATTTGCAGGTAAAACAGTTTGTTTGTTCGATCGTGAGCGTTTTGTTAGGAAAAGTTTGTGCGAATTCATCGTGATAGAGATCACTCGCAGAGTTAGTTATGAATTAATTTATGGATGGCAGGTTTATAATAACTTTATGGAGAAAAGGTGAGAATCTCTAAAAGATATTTTCTTAGGCAATGATCTATTGTGTTGTGGCTCTTCTCGCAGACAAATTGAAGATGACAACAAATGTATTAAGTTTTGTTACAGACGTTTTTAAAAAGAAGGAAGGACAAGAAGATGAAGGATTTTGAAAGCTCACGTGATACGCATTTCATTTGAATCTAAAATTTTATCAAAAACAAAAGATATATTAAGATAATTTCAGAGTCTCAACTTGAATCTTAAAACTTTTAAGTTAGAAAAACTTTGAATCAATTATTTCAGCATTCTAACTACCAATACACAACCATGAACAGCCAATTTGATTTAGAAATTACGTTATTATTTGCACAATTAGTAATACTTATAGTTGTACCAACCACATTTGCACAGCGCTCCAATATTTGCTAGATATTATCAAGTTTTTCCGCACTGCTGCACACAGCATACGGTGATAGCGGCTCTATGCATATTTACCTAACGTCAGATGCAGTGTATTAAATCATTATTTCGATTGTTTTGGAGGGGAAAATTTGATCCATCTGGGTATTGTTAAAGTCTGTAGTTCAAACAAGTTATTTTTGGTATTTGAATGCAAGGAAAAAACATTATTTTTTGTTAGATGTAAAATATTTTTCCTTATTTGTGTATAAAAATAACTTTATGACATTTAAAGAAGTATTGGGACTTTTTTGCAGTACCTACTTATTCTTTATGCCTGTTATTTGTTTATACTGTTGTTATTTTATCTGTTTTATTTATAGTTTTTCATATCTTATGAAATAGTAGAATGACTTTATAAGTAACTATCGAACGGCGAACGAAATCGAACTGTTACTATAACGCAATTGAACGTGTAACGTTGCAAATTAGTAGAATCGCCTCCCAGTTGATATCGCTAAAACGGGAGATCACATGACCCCGAAATTGTTGTTTCAAAGTCTCCATCGTTGTATGAGCTGTGTGACTGTGTGTAAGTGTATGTATATACGTACATATCAATTCTAAGATTCGTAGGTCGACTGAATTTATTTGGAGTTATTTATTGTGTCTATTTATAGTTTTTCATATCATATTATAATTTATGTTATTAGATAGATTATAGTTTTTCATATCATATTATAATTTATATTATTAGATAGATGTAGGTAATCAAAGATATAGCGGTTAATAAACCGCTATATCTTTACCCCTGGAAGCTTGGCGCCAATTGAATCACCGTTTATGTTAACATTCGCGTTATTTGCATGTTTATATTTTAACGGATACGATAACAATAATGTCGGTCTGATAACGTATTTTTTAAATGTTCGCGAAATGTCCTTGCTAAGTATTTTGTTATATAATCATTTTTTATACAAAGTGGTTTTTGGATGTAAAAATGGAACGAATATTTTTTATTGAATGATTACACAAGCTGTGTAGCCTCCTCAAGTGTCGATGCTTAACGACTCGGCAGTATTGTTAATAACCTCGCTGACTTGCTATTCTGCTCACCATGGCTTGCACTATTCTCATTTAGATCGTGCCAACGAAAGAGAAGAAACTTGCCCTCATAATTTTCAAGATTCGTAATTGATTTTGCAGGATGATGAATTTTGAACTTTAACTTATCCTTTTTATAGGTGTGTGTATGTGTGACATAAACCAATTTTTCTTTCAACTTCGATTTTTCTAAGGTCGAACAGGTGACTCCAGATTCTTTGATATAAGAGTGACCCATACACAAGCAGAAAGTTGGTGGACGTCGTCACCAGGCTGCAGGCAGTCCAAGGAAGCTATGCCATCATTAGATGGCAGGCTAACCAGGCGCTTATTGCGACTGGACAGGAAAGGCTTGCGCCTGGTGACGGGGACCATCACGGGACACTGCTCGCTAAATAAACACTTCCACACCATAGGAATAACGGACAGTCCCCTGTGCAGGGCATGCATGGAGGCTGATGAAACTGTTGCGCATGTGCTCTTTGAGTGCACAGGCGTCACCCAGATTAGATCAGAAACCCTCGGGACACCCAGATCGTACACAGATGTTCTCAACAAACCAGGAGACCTAATCAGCTTCTGGAGGGAGGTGGGCTGGTTGGAATAACTACCGACGGCCGCCATGGCCCACGCACAATGGTCCAACTGAAGGACTAAGTGCGGAAACCAAACCCATAATATAGAACATAGATAAGAGTGACTTACATCAGTGATTGGTGGTGGTTCGTTCTGCTGCGTGCTGTTGGATCGCTCGCGTCCTGTGCGCAGCTTCCACGGCAGCAGCGAGGCGCCACCGCTGCGGCGACGCTCCGACGCGTTGCTAGCTGATTTCTTTAACTACGGAGAAAATAGAATATTAGTTACTTTAACAGTTTATCTTACAAGTTTAGTCTTAATTACTTTGTGAAAAGTGGAATGAATGGCCAAAACTGATGTCATGTGCTGCAGTGCTATTCTGTAAAAATCACACCGTGAAAACTAATGTGAAGTGAGCTGTCATTCCACCTGATGTTAGGGATTGCCTCCATTGATAGCTCACCTATGTTATCACGGTGAGATTTTTACAGAATCCATCGGCTGGCAGAAAATACTTTGGTGAAAAAAATGCTGACGTAATGTCCCCACTGCATTTGTGGATGTCACTTAATTTTTTGGTTCTAGGAAATGCCGGTTTTTTCACTATATTTTCGTTCTACGTTTTTGTAGTAGTGGTGATGAAAGTCTTACCTTGGTAGTATCAGTTTCATTCTCCCTAGGAGTCGAAGCGTACGGTAGCGGTAAACCTAACAAGTCTGCGCGTGCGCATTCGGCGTGCACGCTGGAGCGCAGGAAGCGCGGGTAGCTGTCGAACTTCATCACGTTGAAGATCTGCTTCTGAGCCTGAAGGTGCAAATAAGATTATAAGTAAATATGGAGATTGTTATAATTTGATATATTTTTTATATTATTATTTTATGTTTGCTAGTTAATAAATATAATGATAACTAGAGTTATATTTTATTTGAGATACTACTGCTTTTTATGGAAAAACCTTGAGCTACGGTTCAGAGTATGACATACTTGAAAAAAATTATTTCGAGATTACTTTATTGATAATAATTGAGGACGATAGTAGTTAGGGAAAGAACATGACGCAATAGAAATCAGTTAACATATCTGCCGACCTCGAAAAATTATGTTTGTCAAGCATCAATCGAGATTCCACAGATTACTTTCTTGAGCATCCTTCTAAAATACCGGCCTTACTATGAAGATGTTATAATACCGACTAAAATTGCAATTATGTACCTTGTAAAAGTTTAACTAGCATATTAATAAATAAAATTGATTGAATTATGAATTTCACGCGTTACAACGCGTAAATGTTTCGATACATGGAAGTTTAGTAACAGATTTGATTGAGTAATAAATAACATTTATTACTTACTGGTAGTTACAATAGTTATTTTAGAGATAGTAGGTACAAGGATCTTAAATACACCTGGATTGCTTTCTGTTTTTTAAATTGTAAATAGAAAAAAACTTTAAGTGTTGGACATAAAGTTTCTTATTTATATATAGTACACCACAAAAATACAACATGTATTAGATACAACAAACACTACAAAATATACAATGGGCGGCCTTATCGCTTTCTGCGATCTCTTCCAGGCAACCTTGGAATGGACAGTGATTTTCCTGACATAAAATGGGGCTGTCGTTGGTGCAAATATTATGTATACAATACACTAAAATATATACTGAGATATATACATGTCTAAAATTATATTTACTTACATAAATACATACTAAATATACAGGGTTATTTGAAAAACATCAGCAACCTCTTAAGAGGTAATTGTAGTCATCATTATGAACAACTTTTACTATGGGACCAAATCTGAAATCGCGAAAAAAAATCAGCTGTTCCCTACATTTTGACTAGATAGACGAAGATAAATGTAGGGAACAGCTGATTTTTATTTCGCGATTTCTGGTTTGGTCCCATAGTAAAACTTGTTCATAATGATGAGTACAATGACCTCTTAAGAGGTTGCTGGTGTTTTATAAATAACCCTGTATAAGCAAAATAAAAGAAGACAATAGATGATTGCAGTTAGGACAAGAAGATCACAAAGACAAGTAAGATCACAACAACAAGAACGTTTCTTTTGGATTACCAATGGATTTACGGGAAGAATCTGTAGTGTATCCGTGTCGCATAATGTGGCAGTGTAGTGTTACCTGCTGGAACAGCTCAGGCGGCGGAGGCTCGGTGGCCAGCAGGAGCCCCGCGGCGCGGCGAGCGGCCGCGTCCACGTTGACGGGCTCGGGCGCCTTGTCCGCCAGGTGGCGCTGCCAGATCTCGGCCGCGAGTGCGCCGCGCCGCTCGGCCGAGCTGGTGGCGCTGTACTGCTCGCATGCCCACCAGAACCTGCACGGGGCGGAGGTTAGGTTTGGTTTTTAGACGATGAATGAGGGCAGAATATTTTGGACCTTCAATTGTTATAATGTATTGGTATGGTTTTCAAATAAGTAAAGGAAGGATAAACGCAAGACCGAGACAAAAAACGCATTTGAAAGTATTCCGAGCTCAAAAACGAGAATTTTATTTTAGTTTATAATAATGTGGAACTCAATTTTTTTTAACCTAATTCAAAAAAGGAGGAGATTCTAAGTTCCTCGGAAACTTTTTTTTATGAATTTTCTCCGATCACTCGAAGACGACTGGACCGATTTGAAAAATTCTTCTGCTGTTTGAAAGGTCTTTCAAGGTGGTCCCATAATAATGAAATTCTAAACTAGAATCTACAAGGGTGCTGTAAGTATACAAGGATGCAAAGTCTCACCGTATGTTCTCAGCAGCGAACTCCTTAGCCAAGAAGTGGGCGAAAGCCTCAGCTCCTGCATTGTCAGCAAGGAGGTGTTCCAGGCCTAGAGACCAGCGGGACACGTTGGAACCGCCGCCATTGGAGCCCGAAACCTGGGTTGAGCCTTCGCTCATTTGCTGTTGAGAGAAAAATTGGGAGTTGGTTTCAAAAGTTCGAATTTGACGATGCGTTCAGCAAAGGAGCGCCCAACTGATAAACTTTCATCCTTGGGTAAGGAAATTTCCGCCCAAAACTAAATGCTGTAAAATCTAAGGTAACTAGACTTAATCGGCTTTATAATTAATGCAAGTTAACATACTCCGATAGTCAAACAATCGCCATTGACGTCCAATCAATAGCAGAAGTTTTCATGGATAGGTGATACTTGAATCTCAATCTTAACTTATCGTGTAGGATTTTTTTCTTAACCAAATCTTACGAATGTGGTTGATTTTAGATTCTCTGTAGTTTCATCTGTTACCATATAACTTAAAACTTACCTTATTGTACATGTTACGATGTTCGTGGTGCCGATAGGAGCTGCCTGCACCGCTGCCGGTAGTCCAGCGACGGAACGGTGATGACTGCTCGCTCTGATGACAAGGGAAAAGAAACTGTTAGTTCATGATCATTGGACTAGTATTTAGATGTTGCTGGAAATAGATTAAATTATTACTATGTATTGTAAGTAATATAAGTTACAATTGAACTTATGACGGTGTGTCACAAGGCGGTCAAACCTGATCGCTGAAAACGATTTTTCACAGACAACCTTTGCTTGGACTTAATAGAGAAATCAAACGTAAACCATTTATGTCAAATAAACCAATTACAGGCACTTTTGAATTGTCGATCAGCCAGAAATATGAAGCTAGTTCAGTGTACTCTGTAGGAGACACGTTACGATAGCCAAGAAGTCAGAAATTTATATAAAACAGTGTCTAAATGTAATTTTAACACATAGGTACGTTTTTTTGGCATTGCCCCACGAATTTATAATAAAGTACGTAATATTATTTAAACTATGACTGTACCTATTCATATTTAAAAGGGCACTAATAGAAACATTAATTGAAAAAGTTATTACACAATTGACGACTTCCTCAATGGTGATTCACTGATTGATTGACATGCTATTATACCATTTGATATTTTTATTTTATTTTTATTGTAACCTTGATGAAATTTAACATTTTTTTTAAATATTTTTTTTAATATAACTGTAACCTAAGTTGACATTTGCCATTATTGTGACATTTTTACAGTAATTCAAACGATTTAACATTAATTTGTATATTTTATTCTCCTAATTGTTATTTAAAATTATAATTTCTTTAAATTTGTTTAAATTAAATAATAATTATGTTTTGCTTGCCCATGTGACGGTAGAGCATGGAGGTCTCTTATAATAAAATATCTATGTACTAAATAGCCATATTTGCAAACCAATAAATGATTTGTTTTTATGTCTATTGTATCCACGATATTGAGGAATGTCAGATGGTATCTTTCATGCCGTGCTACTAAATAACTAAGCTAACTAGCAATCCTGTCTTTTGCCAGTATTTTAGGTAGGAGTGAAGCTCGTCATAACGCGAGTTGGGATGCCCAGCTAGGCAAAATAAATACAATTAAAATTGGACTTTGAGTGTCCCTAATCTAAATGAGTTTTTAAAGCATAATCATAAAAACGCAACAAAATTGACAAATAAACAATAATCTACATTCCAGCCAGATAACAGCAATTGAATTAAATAATTCTTCTTTACAGCCTTGCATTTTACTTTGAAAATATTTATGTCATCTATGTTGCAATGTACTTACTTCATTTTATACAGTTTCATTCCTGATTGACTGCCAACGCACAGCCTAAACAAATGAAGATAGAAATATTAAATGACAATGGGTATAGTGACTATCAACCAATAGAAATGAAATGGAATGAAATTGTCAATTCTGTAAATAGGATATCGGAATCACAATAATACGTCATATAAAAAAAATAAGCTAGATGGAGTCGACATTTCCTATCTGACTACCCCAGAGCTGAAATGGCGAAAGAAACTCAGGTTTCTTCCACAAATGTTAATTTCTAAGAGGTTACTTAACACGAAAACTCGTGATTTTCATACAGTTTTGTTTACTTAAAATACAGTGTATGTAATTTACGAAATTCGCACGCTCATACTACACTAAAACATCGTTCATAAGTGAAATGACTTTGTATGGACTTTTACCTTTTACGATCTGCGTGAGAGTACTTTTTCTTTCATAATGTGATTATGAAGTAAGCTTATGTGTTATTGAAGAATGGGCAGTTAAGTGTTTATGGCCGAGTCTCTCTCATGAATACATACAGTTTAACAGTTACATTGTGTAAGCACTGAAACGTAGGTTTTTTAATAAATAAAAAAATAAAAATATTTTAATAAATAAAGACTAGGGAGGAATATATAAAAATACATAATAATTGACGTATTGCATAGCAAGTTAAAGATTATCATAAATAAATAAACTCAAGTCTAAGATTAACATAAATAAATAAACATTCAGTATTGAAGTTTTATTTGACTTTGCATGTTTTGAAGGCAAGATTTATTTCACTTTGCATGTCTTGAAGGCAAGATACGTATGTTTGAATTAGAAACTCATTACTTACGCGAAAAAAAACGATATAACCATAGTAAAATTCCATTTAGGCTAATACACGATCACTAGGCACAAAAGACACCACATATTTTAGACCAATACACACACACGCGCGCGTCTTACCTACACTACACCACGCGACACGCAGCAACGCAATTTACTAGCGAACCTGTATTTTCCCTTTTTTTCCTCTTTCTGACGAATTGTTTTTGGTAGGCATTATTAAAACAATACGCAAGGCCTTAGAAGAATTATGATATATTACCTAACACTCACTAATCACGCGGCTGACCACAAGTTTAAAACTAGCACAAAATTACTGTGGTAATACGAAAACTATGTCATTCATAAAAAGAGCTGTTGAAAACTGTTCGCTGGGTGTTTGAGAGTCATGCTTCGTACTTCGTATATCTTTTTTACATGATTGAAAGTCTCAGGGCTGCCCCAAATGTTTTATTATCTGGTGTCGACACGAACTTTAAAAATAGCTCATGTTGTGATCAAAGTAATTTCCAGTCAGAAACGCGGAGCTGATTGACCAGGGTTCATGACCAGCCAATAATATTCCCACTGCTGGACACTGGTCTCCTCTCGGTGAGAGGGAGTGGGCCGTAAATCCACCACGCAGGACCAGTGCAGGTTGGTAATGTCACATGTCTTTGAATTTTCGGTTCTAGGACATGCCGGTTTCCTCACGATGTTTTCCTTCACCGTTTTAACAGCAGTATTTACACAAGTAAAGCGCCTATCTGGGTTCGAAACCACGATCTAACTCGTAAATCGGGGTTACTACTGGGTCACCACTGTCCAGGATGATATGACGTATATTTAAATATTGCAACTGAAGGAGCTACCAGAAAACAATCGTGATGAGAGAATATATTTAGAGGACGATGAAGATTTATTTTTAAAAAACCTGCCGTCAAAACTTCCAAGTACAAGGGAATTGACGTGAGAACACGACTGCATCAGTCATAACACTGACTAACACTAAATAGGGTATTAAAGACATTAAAATGAAAGGATTAGCCATTACTATTCTATGCAAGTGTTGAATACCAACGGAAGGAAGTCGTCTGCGTTAGGTGCATGTGCAATATACACGTGGTAACTACACAATCGAGGTATAGGTAATGACTGACACGACTCCTCACAATTTATTATCCGTTGTCAGAATACAGAGTGGAGTAGAATCGGTTGATAAATTGAATAATTGGGTATATGTCATTGCACTCCGTATTACAAAATGGGTTAACACTAGAGTATGATAGACGGATTGATATATTACGTTTTACTGTGCACCGTAGACTTTCTACACATGAAGGGTGTGTCTAAGGTCAGTAGCTTAAAGAATTTTGGTCGAGTCTTGTATGCCAAGAACTTGCAAGTAGCTTGTAAATATACATGACTTATCAGCTGCGAATTGGATTGGCTAACTCCCCGATACAGCAGTGCTATTCTGTTAAAATCTCACCGTGAAAACTTAGGTGAAGTGAGCTGTCACTCCACCTGATGTTAGGGATTTCCACTATTGATAGCTCACTCCACGCTCACTTCACCTAAGTTATCACGGTGAGATTTTCTTTTAATTTAGAGATCTGTTTTTAATTCAGCTACGTCTACATAGTGTCAAAGAAGACCCGGCAGAAAAAAAGAGCCATCAAAAATTGAAACACTTACCAAGTGTCTCGCATTCAGAACAAGAGAGAAACGGCAAGGACCATCAAACCTGCAACTTACAGTCCAAAATTGCTGCAGGTAATTGAATTTAGACAACCTTTCATTCAAACAAATGACGTTCGTCCACCCATCCGTTGTAAGTTCCGTCCCAGATTGAGAATGCAATTGAAACGAATGCTTGTGTAGGCGACGTGTGACATGGTCCGAGGAAGAACTAAATTGATCGTAATTGGTAATATGGCCGCGCCCCCGCGCTCGGCATTGAATGTGATTGCTCATCGGTCTGTGTATTCCAACTAGGTAGACTTTAGTGCTCTCGTTTATAACCAGCCTATATCTAATGTTACCACTGCTGGAACATACACGTCCTTTCTTTGAGAAGGATTGGGCTGTAATCCACCACGCGGGCCCAGTGGGGGTTGGTAGATGTCACATGTCTTCGAATATTTGGTTGTAGAACATGCCGGTTTTCTCACAATGTTTTCCTTCACCGTTTTGAGACGTGATGAAATAATTTACACAAATTAAAACTCTTGTATGGCTTCGAACCTACGACATACAACTCGCAAGACGCAGCCGTTACCACTGTGCCATTACTGCTCACTACTCGCGTTAATTGTAGTTTATTCTCAAGTTGATACGGATTAATTGGTCTAGTAACGGGTTTACTTCAAATACTTACGTATAATATATCATATGTATGTGTTGGTACAGTTTTTGCGTCAAACCACATGCAACGCAATACAACTGTGGGGATATTGACCAAAGGACATCGAAATACAGTGTTAGCTACTGGCTTTGCAATGCTCCGCAATATAATCCGCAGTATAATCTCCCATTTCGGTTTGTCACAACCTATTCTCATACATTTCGTAGGTACTGATACGAAAGAAAAAAAAAGAAGTGTCCTTTCTTTTCTTCATGCCCGTTCTTCACCTTAGGAGCCTTACTAAGCTTTGGAATGGGCAATAAGCTTCATCTTTCTGACCGACATAAATCCAAAAAGTGCCTGTATTTAGTATAATTAAAATAAGTCCTTTGAGTTTGAAGAAAATAATTTAAAAAAATATATATTTACGAATAGTCGTAGTTTTATCAACCCTATATTAACATTTAACACGTAGTAGCCACGTCTGTTTGTACATGCAGACTGACAGACAGCCTGTTTGCTTAAGAAAACCCGAGTGCTTGACATCCAGACGGTTGTCAGTTGAGACGTGCTGATAATGTGGCACCATGTGGCTCTATGCTGATGCAGTGAGAGGCAGGACTAAGGTGGGAAGTCGATAAGCCTCGGTAACTTTGAAGAGACTGTTTTTCAAGACTATGGAGGTTTTATTACGAAGAAAAAACATAAAACTCAGCAATCACTCAATTGATTGTACTAGGCAATGCAACTGGTCTTTGTCTACGTAATGCATTAAAAAAAAATCGGAGATAACCTGCATATGCACTATCTGCAGTCTTTAAGATGTTAGTCGGAGGACGGGTTGGGGACTAAACATATTCAAAATTAGGTATACCTAAGTATAGAGTCATAAACTCCTAACGCTTTCTAATAAATTGACGTCTAACTTTGTAAAAACCCTTTGAACATCGGTGACGTTAAATGAATTCATGGCTGTAGTTAATGTGTGTAATTATCCACCATTAATGCAGTCATACTATCTTGACCTCATGTAAGATTACATAACTTTGTATCAATAAGATGATTACCACAGCACAGTAGATATGTACATGTCAACAAAATAATTATCAGATTTCCACGAAAAACGTAAAGACGAAGATTTTGATCTCGAGGCAAATTACGTAAACTTTGTATATATTTGAAGTTGTCTAAATTTATGAAACACGGTCATTCGTACACTAATATTTGGTATGTAATTAATAATTCTTGGTGAGATCCAAAATTTTCCACGAATTTGTTATAATAAGGAAACTGCCTTGTGTGTTCGCGTGGGCGAATATTAGTAATACAAAGCTGTAAAATATATGCATTAGCCAGAATAATATTTAGGTTGAAAATCACTACCTATAATAGAATAAAACATGGTAAGTATACAAGATGTATGAAAATTGAAAAGCTATTTTACCTCTTCTTTACCCTCCGAGGTATACCATACGACCATCTTCAAAAACGCTACTCTTCGACGTTCAGCATGTAATAGTCAAACACAACGAGCACATAAAAACTAGACACGCGCCACAAAAATTTTCAGTCAATCACAATTTCAAATCTCTAGCTTCGAAATCCGAAATCAATTTCATAGAAGAGTCCTTGAAACCTAATTTTGCAAAACACAATAACTTTTAAGTGTACAAAATCAAATTCGATACAGAAGTCACAGCCGATGAATACTATATTTGTATTCGAAAATGTTTCAACCACAACATTGACCAAAAAGGGAAAACGCGATAGATAGAGACTTGCGTCCGTGGTAACGTCCAAATGGGTACTGAACTGAAGTGAAGTCTGAATGGTTATTGAATGTGATGGGACGTCGAGTGTCCCCGGTCCCGACGCGACTGTCGCCCGATTGGTGACACAATGCGGCATTACAATAACAATACTCGTGCTAAACAAAACAGTTTCCGGAGGTCGTCGCGGTATAAGTCATAAAGTATTGCATTATGGATTTTTGAAGTCCTTGACTTATCCATTGAGGTATCCTTTGAGGTAGCGGAGAAAAAAGGTTGGCTATCTTGAATGACTACCCAAAATCAAGTTGAATAATTGGTCCTTTAAGAGTACCCACACATAAGGAGTATATTTCTGTATAGAAATAGCCGAGATTTTTTGCGTTGGAGATTGATTTTGAATAAAAAATATTCATCAGGCATTCGTAAAATAAAATCTAAAACATGTTCTTGTTGATAATAAAAGCAAGGGATGCGAAAATTCCAACGACATACATATCTGGAGCCATGATCTAAATTCATAAATACGTTTGTTTATAATCCACATACTTGCTTTCAAATAAAATGCAACCTGATTCCGAATACAAATCTCTTGATCAAGAATAGGGAGTTCTAGACTAAACATCTTTCTGAATAGTTAAGGTAAATATAGGTAAATTAACTTCCTGCCGTTTTAAAAACATTAAGTTTCTGAATTAAATCTTCCAAAGTACTGACGGTTTTCTTATCAATAACGGAAATTCGTCTTCACAAATTATTATATTGAAAACCGCTACCGCTTGCCTCTTCCACTAAATTACAGGAAAACCGCCAGTCGCCACACAGTATGTCTGGCTAAGCCAAACCAGGATAGCTTTATCATTCCTGGCTATCAGCCACAAAGTTCTCGAAACAGTCTTACATTGTGAACCAAACTTGAGGTAAAGACCTACATCCACTTTATAAAGCTTGCTTTAAGTGCGATCTACTGTAGCGTGACGTTTCCAGATACGCCATTATCTCGATTTGTTTTCCGTGGGTGTCTGCCGACTAAAGGATTAAGCTGAGCCGAAAGAGAGCTGAATCTATCTATAACTGATAAAAAGCATATAAACGTAGTTACTGTTTTCAAAGGTCAGACGGTTGTTCTTGTTATTCTGCTAGAAACGTTAACTTCAGTAAACAATTGCATGCGCAAACATAATAAGCTTTGTATTGAAGACGTTGAAAATAAAAAAGAAGGGACTGCTAAAATAGTATCGTAAAACAAAGGCTTCTTTGACGTAGATGCCAACAATAATGAGCAAACCACAGGTCAGTCAAGTCATAGTATTGACAATCAACATTCACCTATTGTATCACCGTTATCGGCTCCCAGTGATGGTCTATAGACACGCAGTCGTTATACAAATAAGCCTCGTGAATAGTCGAGTGACGTTAGTTGCATCGACTAGTGCATGCGATCACGTTGTTATTAGCATGTAACATTCGCTATGTAAGCTCATAGAATGAAATGCTTATATTTTCTTTGGATGTGATCGATGTTATTTCATAAATTTCATTGTGTCTAAATTGGTTTATAGTGGTCATGATAGAAGCTTTGGTGTTTTCAATTGCATTATGCTTAGTTAAATCATTACAAAATACCTGCCCATTCTAGAAATTGACTTTAATTATGGGCTGCGCTTTAAGTGTTATAAAAGTCAAGCGAAAGTCAAGATTGAAATAAACTAGACCGTCCGCCAGAGTTCAAAATTATAGACCTTTCTCGATCAAATCCAGTCAAAACAAGTACGGATACAGTGCGCCCCCTTCCTATATCCTCAGAAGATGCAATGACTTGTTCAATAGTTGCGTTCTTGATGTTTTCGGTCGTAAATTATTGTATATATTTAAGAAAACTATTATTAATAATATATAAATCGTTGAGTAGTATAAAAAAAACAGCATTTTAAGCTACAACGAAGTATTCAAATTCTTATTTAATTGTTTTAGTGTTTAATTTTCTATTTATTCTATGATGTACTAGTACGCTAACTGATAGTGCCGTGCTTTTCTATAATTTAAATACATGCGCGATCAATATTATGTCAACGACTCTGGGCTAATGCCGTGTGTGTGTTTAGTTGGTAAGCCTTATTTAAATAAATAAATGAAAGAAAAATATTACTACACACAATAATATAATAAGTGCTGAATGATAAACAGGAAATAGGTACGTCTGAAATTATTGATGCTTTCAATTTCAAAACGTAAATAATATCGAAAGTTTAAGACCCATATTAATTTAATAGAAATTAAACCATTATTGCCAGACATCCTGCGGTTGAACTCGTCACAAACAAAGTATCAATTGATGAACCTGACTCACTAGCGACCCCGATACACTATCAACTACTGAATGAGCTGTTATTTGTCTCCCGAAGTGATTTATGCTAGTTGCGTAATGGTAGCCGTATCACTAATATGTCAGAATTACAATTCATTCTATTTTGTATCTGTTGTAGGTTTGTAGCAAGAACAGTCATTCCTGCAGTATCAATTTATTTTATATCTTTCGATTCCGTGTAAGATTTAATTTCTTCTTTGAAAGAAACTTCTATTTGTTTAAATCTTACATTGTTTCTTTCATCGCCACCTAGATCAAAGTTTTCGACTGACTAATCATGCCATGGTTTGTTATGATCATTTATTTCATGTAACGCCATTGAATCATAACAAGTTATTATTGATATTTAATTCGTGGAACTGATTCAAAATGCGGTTAACGGTAAAAGAGAGGAAAATTATTAAGAAGTTATATTGAAGCCAGTGTTGATTGAAATATATTAATTAGGTATTGTTATTACTAATTTATATTCCTAGTATTAGTGCTAAATAAACAAGGTTTTGAATTCTAGTAACTGTAATGGAATTAGTAAAAGACTTGAGGATGTGTTTATGTTTGATTACGACGATGGACGATTTACAATCTTCTTAATTCCAAAAAACTAAATTTTTATTTTTATTTAAGCACAGTTAATGCCAAGAGATTAAATGTGATCACTAAACCGTATGCTAGTTGAGATGATGATGTCAATGTCTTTATGGGGTTTAAATGCAGAGATCTAGTTAAAGATCCATGTTTAGCAATGAACGCCAATGAGATGAATGTTGTACTCAATTAAGTAACAGATGTAAGCGATGATGCGACTTTCCTAACTACACACATCAAAAGTGTCTAGGGATCAAGCATTTTTATGCGGATTTCTTGAGATTGAGATGTGGCTTTGTAATAAATTTATGATTTTATAAATTTATATGGATCCTTTTTGGTGCATTTCATAATTTGAATCAGGAACTGTGAATCAAATTCGAGTAAAAGATGAAAATCAGCTGTCAATATTTTCCCTATAAAAACATACAACGCATTGAAGACATTATTAGTGCTACTGTTTCCCTACTACTGATTAAAACCAACGTTATTATGGAGCGGCGACGTCATTTAAGCAGGGAAGAAATGCTCAGAGCCGTGGGAATGATAGAAGCTGGTTCCCGGCAACGTACTGTGGCTTTAGCTCTGAATACAAGTCGGAGTGTTATCAGTCGACTTTGGACACGTTACCGAAGCACTGGTACCGTGGCTGAGCGCCATGGAGGACGGTATCGCTGCACCACACGGAGACAAGACCGATACATTCAAATCTTAACTCGAAGAGCTCCAACAATAACCGCCATGATGTTAGCCGTGAGGCTTCGTCACTCTTCAGGGAACTTAATTAGCGACCAAACAGTCAGAAACCGCTTGCATGAAGTGAACCTTCATTCCCGAAGACCGCTACGGGTACCACCTATAGCAATGCACAATCGTAGGATTCGATATCAATGGGCTCTTGAACACAGAAATTGGGCAGAAGAACAATGGCGTTTCGTGTGCTTTTCTGATGAGTCTCGTTTTGGTATGAGACCGGATACAAGACGTATACGACACTGGAGAACCCCTGGACGCCAACAGCGATTAAAATCCTGCCGGGAAGTCCATCCTTATAGTGGTGGAACCATCATGGTATGGGCGGGTATTTGGATCGGCGGAAGAACTGAGTTGATTTGGATCAGAGGCAACCTCAACGCTCAAATTTATGCTGAGACGATTGTATCAGACGTCATCGTTCCTCTACAAGTGCAAATCGGTCCCTTATTTCAGTTAATGCATGATAATGCACGACCGCACACCGCAAGAGTTGTAAGACAGACTCTCGCCGCAGCTAACATCAATGTCCTGCCCTGGCCTGCTCAGTCGCCAGACTTGAACCCGATTGAGCATGCATGGGATATGCTACAGAGAAGAGCTCTGCCGAATATGGAGGGTATCCAGTCGCAAGAAGACCTTTTTTTGTTGTTGCAACGAACATGGGCGGCCATTCCACAGCGTGATTTGGATGAACTCATTTTGAGTATGCCAAACCGATGTTCTTGTGTTGTTAGTGTTCGCGGTAGAAACACGGATTATTAATTGTTTAAGTTACCCAATAAAATTTTAGAGAAAACTGTTATTTCAGTCTTTTTTTCGAACTTTTGTGTTAGTGGTTCAAATGTCAAAAATCCCTTTATTAGGAAAATGGCAAATTTCTTTATTAATGCAAAGGTGACTTGGTTTATCGTTACTGTGACAAACGAAAACACTTTATTTGATGAATCCTTAAAGAAAATTTTAATTAATATCAATCAGGAGAAAAGTTATTGCAAAAATATATGTTGATCCCTAGACACTTTTGATGTGTGTATTTTCATCTTGTAACAGAAAAACAAAGCAATCATAAATTTAACTAGGACACCTATAAACAGTAACCCGGATAGCATCAAAACTACAGGATACAGCATCAAAACGGTTTAGGATAAGCCCAAATAGGTTAACGATTAGCCCAAATAGAACAAAACTGCAGGATGTTCTAGATCCGAATTATTACCTTTGTGACTATTAAGGATGGATGATTTTGGATTTGAGTCACTTGTGTGTAATAATTTAAAACAATAGGATATGTCAACAAAATATTCGGAAATTAATGTGATAACGTTGGAGGCTCTTACGTATTGACCGCAAACAGTGTGCTACGATAATAAGATAACATACCTAAATACGTATTTTGAAATTGGTTCGTTGAAGCCCAAATTTATGGAGAATTACAATTCAAATATCCTTTAGAGCTTAAAGTTGTCTTGAGATTATTCAAAGTCATCCTTAGCAACTATATACCAGACACAGTAGCTAAAAGTATTCTAAGTAAAGAATTCAATAAGTAATTTGACCGGCTAAAATAAAAAATGTGAAACTCCATCAATACGAGTTATGAATACTAATTTTGCCCCTCACATTCGCGACACCTTTGAAACAATACATTACATAATGAAGATTAATATCGACAGAATACTGAGACAGTTGCTACTTGATAGTAATTTTCCGCTATATCGAGATAACAAGAAAATACCTACTCGTGTAATCCTTAGAATCTTTAGCAAAAAATTAAAATGCAATAAAATTTGTTCTGAATTTAAACATTTTCTTGAAAATGGATGAACAGAAAATACCATGAAATAATAACCGATATATTTTGAAAAGGTGAGTAATCTCAAAAATACAAACAGCGGTTTAAATGATGACTGCGTTCCTTTAATAATAGGCACAACAAAAAATTTATATCTCTACCATAAATAATTTTAAGTCAACGAATAATTTAACAAACTCTGACGATGATGGATGTATGAATGGGATGCCGTAAAACGTATGCAAAGACCGCCATTACATCAGAGAAATGTTGCCAGAGAATTTGTATAAGATTCCAGGCAACTAACCAGCTCTTTTATTACCCATAAAATGTATGCAAAAACAATGCTATATTACACTAAGCTAACGTAGAAGTCTGGACGTCATTGGAACCGGTCATAAACCCCTAGATGAGACGTACGTAGATCTTAGAATAATTCTCCAAATAGCCAGAAATCCAAGGGGTCACAGGTTCCAAATTAGAATCTTTATTACTTGATTGTAATTAAACTATTGACGTCAAGTGTACGTGGATAGAATACTATAATGAGTTTGAAGTACCAAAAACAATAAAAGAATAGGTTTGTTAATCATTTTCGGAGGTGCCAGTGAAGGTGAAGAATTTTTCACTAATATGTTCAGCCTTGAAATTCTCGCCCAAATCGACAGATTAACAGACAGTATAAGTTAATACACTTGGAGCCTGAAGACACTCACATAAAACAGATAACATTGATATGCAAAGTGAAAAGGAAACATAAAAAAAAAATAAAATAAAGGGAAAACTCACAATCCTTAGTAGTTTTGCCATGAATCTCTCACAAACTTCGGTAGGCATCTTAACACAATCACTGAAGAGTTAAAGATTCGGGATAAAGTTAAATAAAACACTTGAAGATAGAAGGTAAATTTTAGTTTTGCGGATAATGACGCGTGTGTTTCGCACGAGTGTGGCGCGAAGACTGAGCCGAACTGCCGAAGTCCGCCTAACTAGTGAGAACATGTACTCGTAGGTGGTAGGTGGTTTAATTATTCGATATCAGGAATTATCACTTATCAGAGATACCACGTCACTAAAAGTGTTCTGTAGCGGAACAAAATACCACTGTTCAGCACAGGGTGAAAACATATTGAGCCTTTTACATGGAAATCTGAATTAGATGCAGATTGAAATAGCGTCATTCACAGAGTAATGATACGGATTTTGGAATGTTATCATAACGATAAACGTGTAAAAATATCTCAGATATTAGTTATTTATAATCCAACATTACTCACAGTTTATTTACGTTTTTTTATGCATTCATGCTAAATTCAATGTTTTCAATATATTTTTAGTTATAAGCGTCAGTGCGGTTGGACCTGTGATTCATATTTCAAACATTCTGAGAGTTTTGACTGATAACCTTTTCTACAAAATATAGGTAGGACGTCGGTTAAGGTTATTTTTTACGAGAACTCCAGAAATATCGCGGCGCTTATGCGTGTTGTAATGGGCAGATGGCTTGGCTTAGCGATAATGTAAATTGTTCTGCGAATGTTATTTAAGAGCTGTTTTGTAGAGGAAGTGTGGATCGATTATCTTTATTTTAGATTTCGAATATTAAAAGCTATTATGATATTGATAATACTCCAGCTGGAGATTGCGTAATTTTGTAAGTCTTTGATTATACGAGGTTGAGCTGAAACACTTCATACAGCAACTGTTTCAAATATTTCGCTAGTACATTTCACGATGTTTCCATATAATTGTTGTACTATATTTTCATCCAAATAGTTGTTCATATTCATGCGGAGTTTAATTCGTAGGAAATCATCTACTTCAAGCAATTAAACTTTTTCCTCAGTTAGGCGAATGGCATTATTATTTCTTTTACCAAAATATTTATAGTCTCAATGTAATTTCAGACAACATTTGCTACATTGTTGATACCATAGTTCATTAAAACAACAGGTGAAGCGAAATATTTTCCGCGCATTTCAAGCTCGTTCAACTTTCCATACCGGGTTAGTGTGACAACTGAATTAGCCTATACTGAAATAAGTGCGGACGCAAATTATGAGCCGCCATTATCTCAAAATACCTAATAAATATTTGAGGGTAATAAATATTATCTTGAATATGTTTGACTTTTTATTGCTTTATGTAGATGGCTAATGTAATGTACTATTTTTGTTAGATTGTCATGATTCAGATTGACCTAAATTACTTATGGAGTAGTCTGTGAGGTCAATGTTCGGAAGTCATCCGGTCAAATGGCCAGGGGGGTGGAGGGGGGGTTTAGGGGATCAGACCGGAATAAATCAATGATTCAATGGTATTATAATGACGATATTTCAAAACAAAACTGGTACACCAATATGTACGTTATTAACTTACTACTGTATAGTATAGCATTGTGATCAGGACATCCCCTATTACATATATATCACTTTCAGTTTTTTTTTTCTTTCTTTCTTTTTCTTCCTTTTTTCACTTCTTTTTTCTTTCAAGAGTATTCTATTCTCTAATTTCAATAAAATTAATCTATCTACCTAAAGGATTTAGTTTTATTGCTATTTGAATGCCAATTAGCCATATCTTTTTATCGCTTTAGTTCTGTTAAGTATGAAAGAGACAGCATTATTACATTCGCTATGGCAGATTCATAAGTATGGCTCTAGTTTTATCTGACCCATTAATTTCATTTATTAACTTTGGAACTTGTCCAATATAAAAATATCTATGTAAAAAACAGGTACAGTCAACAGCAAAAGTAGATGATGAAAATCAGAAATTTAATACTAATTAATGAACGGAGTTCGCGTCAGATCTGTGTGGCGTCGAAGTAGTAAATGTTTGGTATAATTTACAATCACATAACGACACTTCGACGCCACACAGTTCTGACGCGAACTCCGTGCATTAGTATTGAATTTCTGATTTTCATCATCTACTTTTGCTGTTGACTGTACACATATCTATGAATAAATAAAACTACATAATAATTATTTCATACACTACAACAAAATGTCACAATAATTACCAAGACTACAAAAACAGGACAAGTAATTTTCGTGACATACAAAATGTGCTCAATTATATTTGTTTACCTGTACAAGATAATCTATAAAAATAAGCACTGTCATGACGATACGTGATAATTTAGACAACGGATTCGTTGAAGAGAGCTCGACATAAGAAGCAAAAGAAGAACGCGACTTAGAAGTAAAATATAAGAAGCATAAAGTATATGATAGGTGTAAATGTTACTAAGAACATGAAGAGCTGAAAACACACAAATCAATAATATCAAAGAAAAAAGAATAAGCTTCAGTAGATACGCATAAAATGTTGTTAAAAGGTGCGTAGTCTAAAATGGAAAAAAAAATAGCCAAAGAATAGGACATAAATTTCAAAAACAATGGCGAAGGTAAAGTCATGAGGAAATAAGGTAGAACACAATCTAAATTATGTTGGATTAAAGAGATAATTGAATGTACTTCAGAACGGTACACATCCCTCAATCCTATCAAACACGGAAGGCGCAAGATTCAAAGCGAAACAACAGGATGCAGAAACACCAGATTTTGATGTTTCTAGCCTAAAGTAAACGGTATTGTTATCTGGTACAGAAAATATCGCATATGTGTCCATCATGATTTTTCGTATCCATGCAAATTTTAAGATAAGTTTGTCTAGATCAAGCGATATTGGGATAATTGGGTATGTAAAGTTTTTTTCAGGTATTTTTTTTATATTTTTAATTTATAGATTTAGTTATTTCAAGCAACTAATTTCAAAATTTTGTTTTTCTAAGCAGCCATTAATTTTAAATAAATTTTCTAAATTCTGCTTCAAAAGTAGGCTGAAGAGTTCAATATCTATGCCACGTATAACACAGTAATAAAAATTCTAAATTTGACGTTTTTTTCTTGACATCAGAAACTTCAAGCATGACACTAGACAGTTTTAGAGGTGGGAATGATCGACACAATCGATTGAACATTTACTTAATACAGTTATTAATTCTGTATAGGGATAAGTGGACGGAGGGAAGGGAGGCCTTCGCCCTGCAGTGGGACAGAAATGACTGATAATTAATAATTAAATTAAATAATAGGTATTATTAATATGTCACTATCAAAATCAAACCAATAACAAGTAGCTACAGTACCTAGTTATATTTGCAAGTTTGCAACACCATTTGTGGTTACAAAATAGTTCCAATGATTTTATACTTAATATATTATTATTTAAAGGGAATACATTTTATTTAAGCTATCATTATAATGATTGATTAACGATAATTCAGAATTCGGGATTTAGATTTTATGTGTGAATAGATTTTCAATGTTTGATTTGAATCGATTCAAAGGCCGAAATTTTCGCACGACTGCATTACATACCTATATTAATATGGTCATCCCTATAGTTGACATTATATGACTTTAACTTTTTAACATATGATGAGAGGAGGCACTGAAAGTATTCTCAATCTGCTTACTTGTGACGTCATTTGGAGGTCAAATGAAAGTCAAGTGGTATTAAGTGTTTATGTTAAAATAAACTTCATCTTATAATTTTAAGCACTAAAAATAGAAAAATTAAGTTAAGAAACCTTAAATCTCGAAATGGTTTGGGAATCATCGGAGGATTTTTTTTCTTTACATACCGAATTCTCGTGTATCCTAAAGTATCTGGTATTGTTATCTGGTACAGAATATATCGCATTTGTTTTTATCATTATCTTTCGTATCCATGCAGATTTTAAGAGAGGGTTGTCTGGATCAAGCAAAGGTTAAACAATATAAATGTATACCAGACAATTTCTGCCTAATCCCTTCTCCTACCCATATCACTAACACCAATATAAGTCACAAAGATATTATAAAATGCACAATATAATCTCATAAGTTAAGAACAAAGCAAGATAGTCATCTCGGAGCTATAAATAGCCCCACATAAATAGATTGCACGTAAACTTGTAGTAATAAAGATAACTGGAGATACTGATAAAGCTGAGATTTCTTCCACATCTATTTGTTCAGACTGTCCTCTGTAGGTGAGATTGCGGAATGTTTGAATGATGGCGTTACTTAAATAAGTAAACGCTTTGGGTATACTAATCTGAATTCCTACGTTAGGATTTCCCATTACGTGTTTTTCCCAAATAATTGTCGAATAATCTCACCTGCATTCCTGTTGAATGACTAAACATGTGAAGTACACACTGTAATTTTACCAGGGCCTCAAGTCTGCTATTACAATAGTGTCAGAATGGTCTATCATTGATTTCATAATTGTTGATTTTGACAAGTTTGGTAATCTACTAATATAATGGCGTCATTATGACTTTTCAATGGTCCACCACTGACACTCCATTGAAAGAAATGGCATAAAATGGTAATCTCGTACATAATGACAAATGAATAAATGTAATGTTTATTGCTATTTACGAACTTCTTACTACTTCAGATTGCAAACATTAATACGTAATATGTAAAAATATATATTAAATGAAATCTAGCATGAAATTGAGTAGTAGTTTTGAAGTGAAAACTTCTTTAGCGGCGCTGCGTATTTTTTTTGGAATGGGTAAAAATCTCTAAACTCGCGTCAGGACACGTGACCTGATCGAGAATTCGTAAGACGGATGGAGAGAGGGCAGGCGGCGCAAGGCGCTTGCGCGAATGTTCGATAATTGTCATGTTTGTGTACGATAGCGCAATGAATAAATATTGTATCCTACCACATAAATAATAATACTTTTATACTGATAACGAAAGCAATTCGTACAAAATTATTCTCTAACCATTCCAAAATATCAAAAATGCAGAACATTAATATTTAAGTTTTCACTTCTGCCGGCACTCCCGGAGTGCAACCCGTCGATTTTTTTTTTTCTCAGACCATTGACCGACCAATGATCGACCATTATGAATTTAGCAGATTACGAACTTTTAGCAAAATGACAATGAGGTCGTGTTGGAATGACGAATTTATAAAAATGGCAGACTTGGGCCCTAGTTATGTTGTATGTTCCATGTTATGGTGACGGGCCCATTGCTACTAAACCACATTCCGAGCTAAGAATTTCCTAAGCAGCTTAATCGATAATCATAATTAAATCTTTCTTTGAAGTCTATATAAAGAATGGTCATCACCACGCGGCAAATGAGATTAATGGTGCATAGAAAGATGCTGAAAAAGACATATTGCGCCGATCTCAAATAAATTTGGACAAGGACAAGAGAGTAATGATAATGAGGAAGATGCTGCTACCAATCGCCTAGCTCATATTTATCTTATTCGCATATTAAGACGTTCATGAGAAGAAAGAGATGCTTACATACAATAGAGGAATCATCAAGAAGTAAATATACAATTTAAACTAAACTAGTATAAAGGAGACACGCACCGTTCACGTGAATTTTATGAGGGTATAGTACAATTGACATAAATATTCCACCACAGACATGATAATAAAATAATAGACACTGATATTGAATATAACTGTGGAATGTTGATTAGAGAATGCAATAATGATATTATATCTTCAGAAAGTCGGAGTGTATATTTAACTACACAAAATAAATGTAAACAAAACACGCAAAAACTACATTAATCTTTTCATCTGGCTTTCATTTCTTATTACGAAATTGCTGTAGTAGAAATTCAGGGAGAGCTGAATCAAATAGTTATAAAGTATTCAGTGCTTAGAGACATCACATTGTTTTAATGGTATTAAGTTATAGAAGCAACAAATCCTATTAGAAAAACATACCCAAGACAAGATGACAATGAAATAAATATAAAAGTCATCGAAATGCACTATATAAATGGAACTAAGTTTTTGTTCTAAGTATCTGAAACGTAGCTAATTATTTAACATTCCAATAACTTTTCCGTCAGCAATTGGCGATATATTAAATATTTGGACAGTTGGAACTGTGATCAACCACGCGGAAGCCGAATTTTTTTCCGTCGGCAATTGGCGATATATTAAAGATGGTACAAGATACTTTTAATAGTAACAGAGTCTCTTTAATGGTAACATTAGTTATATCCCAATGGACGGTGTGAAATATGATATGGCTAGAAAGGGAGTGGAGACTGCCGAGATGACGACTAACACAGAAGTATGGAAGAAAAAGACGAAGAAGAAATGATAAGGCCAGGAGAATGACGATAATGATTAGTTCTATCCCAATCATCTAACCAAGAATTAACCTCCATGCATTATACAACAGTCTTATACAGCTTTTCCAAGAACATCTCCTATTAGCACATCTAGATTTGTTTAACGCACGTGGCAGACACACAGGCACTCCAACATGACCTCGAACTAGTCTCTTCGTTATCAAAAAGTACTCCAACAATAGTAACAGGAAAAAGAAACGAATAATAATGGCGTGTTTAAGAACCATATTATTGTAGATCTAATCGGTAAGGGATCTTGATCTTTAGGCCTCGTTCAGGGTGAGAAGCTTGCGCGGGTTATGGTTATGTATACCGCCGTTTACATACAGTGTAGTGGCTTGCATAAAGAAGCGGGTTTTCGGGACCGATTCTCGCGGTACAGATGGCTGCAAGTTAAGTGTTCTTGTTATTTCCATTTTATGTGTGAGCGCATAAGCTAACACGGGACTATTTCAGCCGCACCAACCGGTACCGACTTGTCTTCACCGGGAACCTGCTTCTTTATGCAAGCAGTGTAGTTAGTAGTCGTTGCTAGCGAGCGATCTTGTTTTCCTCGGTGGAAACATTTCTCCTACTCTCTACTGTCAGTTACACAACTCGTGATACTCACCTAATCGCGCCCGCTAGCGTCCTAATCTTCACTGTGGACGTGGTCGTACAGACATCATTAGAATCATTTCACAAGTTCATCATTGTGATGTGATACTATCACGTTTTGCTTTCTCACGTGGCGCGAGGTAATGTCGGCTTTGTTGTGATTGCTTTACTACAAAATTGTGGTAGATAATGGAAACTAGTAATAACTAGTGTTTTTTACGATTAGCTCGTGAATTCGTTTCTTCTTATTCTTTGATCAGATACGGCTTAGCGCATACTATCTGCAGTATGCCGTATACTTATTTCCGGAGCGCTGAAGGGCTCGTTCTCAATGGCATAAAGTCTGTGTCGAGCTTAATAGGTTATTCCGTTAATTTTGCGATAGAACGATCATGCCAAGAAGATGGGCAGGATCTGGTTATGATGGTTGCACCTTGATGACTATTTTAGTTGAATCTGGTAATTTTTAAGTACAATTTTCCCTTTTCGCCAGCTGATTGGACTAGTTTTTAAAGAAGTTAATATTCAGGAGTGGTTGTTTACGAATAGATAATAAGATTATGATGAGTAGGTTTGTTAAAAATTCATATCTAGTTTTAAATAATCTTAGCAAAAATGAGTCACAGTTAAAATATTATTATTTATTATACATACAAGCACTGGGTTATTCCAAACGTCAGTTAGGTTTATCTAAATTGGATTCAGATTTATTTATGAGTCTTGTTCAAACACAATATAAACTAAGTAATCGTAAAACATAATAATACAATGACAACAAGACAGTTATTTCTGTCGTTTCATAATAGATTGCACCTTTTAATACTATTAAACATACTCTTTCTAAGAAACAATCAGGTGAATAAAACAATAGAAATAATTGAAAACGAAAAACCTTCATGACGAATTTTCTTTAAAAAAAAACTACGCAATATATTTACCATTAAAGCGCCATGTTGTCATAACTGAACACGTTCATTATTTAGAAACTGTTAACCACAAAGGGAACAACAAAAGTACAAAAATAGTTAGGTATGTCAACAAAAATCATAGTTATTTTTGTCTAAATGAATGAGAAACCTCGGTACTGTGAATCGCAGTGAGTCGGAGAAACCTACAAACAAAATAATGATAGGCGTTGCAGTCAATATGGAGAGAAAACAAAAAGACATCGGTCGTACGCGCGTACGCGTATCGTTCTCTCTTTAAATACGAACTTTCTATTGGGTATTAGGTTAGTACGAGACGGTATACACTTTTATCTAAGATAGGAAAAACACTGGGCGTACTGGTTGCGAAGTCGGACAAGCCTTGAATATGCTTTTGGTGTCTTATTTTCTTTTTTTTTTAATAATAATATAGAAGGAGTTGTACAGAGGCCAGCACATCAAGCTACCCCAATCTGTCAGATTTTCCCAATTGAATATGAACCTTATTCCTTTGTACTAAAGTTGAAAATGTATCAAAGAAATTTGACAGATTGGAGTAGGTTGACCTGCTGGCGTCCGTACTTCGTGTGTTCGAATCCAGACATTCGCTACTTTGTGTAAATAATTTCATCACCACTGCTCTCAAAACGGTGAAGGAAAACATCTTGAGGAAACCGGCATGTCCTAGAACCAAAAATTCTAAGACATGTGACATCTACCAACCCGCACTGGGCCCGCGTGGCGGATTACGGCCCACTCCCTCTCAAAAAGAGGAGGGGTGTGTCCCAGCAGTGGGCACAATATTGGCTGATTATGCTAGCATGTGCTATACGCATACATAATGATAATGTTTGCTGAGATTTGCTTCATAATTTTCACATAAGTACCTAAATAAACAATGCAAGCTCTGAGAAATACATTACGTGGTGAACAAAAAACATACCTTAAAAATGATGTCTGGAGAAAAAAGTTTTTCAATCTTGAATATATTTTCTTTATATTTAAGTTTGCACTTAAGTTAAGTAAATAACATAATACGTTTTTTTTTTTTACAAAATCACACATACGTAAATGCTTTTGTGAATACAAAACTGAGTCCTTAATTTCCATCCTTCGTGATTGACGTCAGATGCTAAAAGAATTTTGTACTAATTTATGCGATAAATCTAGAATATATTTTACCTCAAGTAATTAGATATAAAGAATAGTTTCACATTGTTTTGAGCAAATGTTTGACGCGTATAGACAACAATAAAGTTTTTTTTAATAATTAATTAAATCACTGACGCAATTTTTTTTTTCCTGGAAATGTAACAAAAAAATACTCACATACCGAATCAAAGCTGACTCATCGAATCTTCTAAATATCACTTTACAAAATTCCTATACACAACTTCGAATCTAATACCAACACAGCCAAACTTATAGAACAAAAACTCGAATTTCCATATAACACTTTCACTACACAATTGACTTTGCTTACATAACAATTTTTAGAGGTCTTTCCAGCGACCAAAGCTGCCGACGTTCAGCTACCAACTAAGCCATTGTATTTGAGTCTACCTCGAGGTTCCCACACGGTTGGCCCCAAGACAAAAGCGAGCAATTAACATCAAAATAGACAATAATTGATGGAAAAAATCTGGATCGTTCGTGCGTGTCTCGTCAAACTTAATGATACGGGATCCTCTGAGTTCTGATCACACGGGAAAAATCTAAGTAAATAACTCAAAGAATTGACGCAAACACAATGAAAATGTAAAAGAATTTACGTTATAAGATAAAACAATGAGTTTAATTATTAATGTACAATTGTAGAACAATTTTTACAGTATGCCTGCAATGCGTCTGTGGGTTGCTACGCGGGTCTACGGCGCTGCTACGAAAAGCTACGATTTGCTACGTAGTTCCAATGACCGATGTTTATCGTCTAGTCTACGCAGTAAAATGGAGGTCACGACTTTTTTGTGTTACTTATGTAATGGTAATAAGATTATTATTTAGTGGATATGGATTATGTAATAAGATCTGAAAGATTTTTTATGTGCCTGTAAAACTCGACTTACGGAATTGTTTCTAATTTTCGACGATTTTTTCAGACAACATTTTCTGACACAGGATATTTCGAAACTTTTGATCATACTATTCTTCATATATAAATAACTAAACCTATTAGTATCGAAGCTATGATTAGAGCCAGACCATTTATAGTGCCCCCCACTTTTCAAAAAACTACAAAACTACAGACCAATCATTCCAAAAAAAAAGTAAGTAGGTATCATAAATTATTCAAATACATATTAATTTCAAAACAAAGAAGAATTATACAGCATGAACTATTTGTCTCATACTTTATTTACTTGTTAAGGTATTGACTTGTTTTTCATGCAAATGTATTGTGAAGGAAAGCAGTTGCTATGGACAATAAATTGTGGTTTTTTTTTTTAAATTCATAGCAGTCTGTGGAATGGTGTATCAGTAGACAATAGCGATCGACTATATTAACACAAGTGCGCGGTTTCATTTGAGGCGTGTTTACATGAACGTGGCAAACGATAGGTTTTAACATTTATTTATTTATATATACTTTATTGTACACCACAAAAATACAACATGTAAAAGATACATCAAACAATACAAAATATACAATGGGCGGCCTTATTTCTGCGATCTCTTCCAGGCAACCTTAGGATGGACAGTGATTTTCCTGGACATAAAATGGGGCTGTCTTTGGTGCAAATATTATGTATACAATACACTAAAGTATATTATACACCATTAGATACACAGATATATACATATCCAAAATTAACATCTTCTTATGGAAATATACTTTTCAAGTTAGGAATAAATATTTCATAGCCAAAAGAGTGTCTTAACAATAATTACATGCGAGATATTAAATAAATAAATAAATATTGTGAAAAGAACTGTCATATAATTTGATAGTTTTAAGCTTTTCATAAACTGATGTTCAGCTAAGTTCAGCATCACCTATTGCGATGATTGATAGCAGCATCAGTAGTGCGGGAGCTTCTCCAAATATGGAATTTTTTTTCTCAATTTTTCACATACAAAATTCCCTTTTAAAGGTGCAGCTAGAAACAATTATATTTACTTGTAAGTATAAAGTGCTTTTTAATGGTCCACTTGAAATATTTGACAGTGACTTTGAAATGCATTGCTGTGTCGGCATGAAAAATCCTTCTGGCTATATAGTGCATTCCTCAAAACTTTCATTGTATGTGTATGTATGAATATTTGCGAGTTTTTTTGTGGAAATACCCCCGTTGTCATGCAAACTTCATCAACCATCTGAACACATCTTTACCACCGTCTGGTTACCATGTATCGACAACTGCGCACGCGCCACCCGCACACAATGGCGGCCATCGACACTTGTGTCAACACCCGGACCAATTACACAGTTCCAAACAACCTTGTGCGTCAGTAAATAAAGCATTTGTTCAACAAAGTAGGCAAAGGAATTATATTTGTAGAATATTTTAATTAAAACGATCAAGATGTCATCAATATAAAATCATCTAGGTGTCATCGAACTAAGTAAACAAGATTTTTTTTTATGTTACTACGTTTTCAGAGGGTTTGTTATTGGGTACTTTTTTAGAAACTTGGATGATGAAATGCCCGCATCAATTGCATTAAGTGTTTCATCAAGAAAAAACCGAGCATATCCGCTTATCATCATAATCATCATTTCAGCCGAAAGACGTCCATTGCTGGACATAGCCCAAGGACCGTCACTTTGACCGTTCCTGTGCTTCCCGCAAGCAACTTACCTGTTTTTATCCCGGATATAAATCTAGATCTGACGTGTACTGTTATATCGCATGCTTAATAGAATACTGACTTATTAGAGCTTCGAGTCAAAGTTATGATTTCTGCACTTTTTTTTTGCACTGATGAAAAAATTGGTAATATTATATTAAACTATTCATTACATATTTATTATATCTATATATATAAAAAGACAAGTCCTGACTGACTGACTGACTGACTGACTGACTGACTGACTGACTGATTGACTGACTCATCAACGCCCAGCCCAAACCCCTGAACCTAGAAAGCTGAAATTTTGCACAGAGATTCCTTTTATAATGTAGACGAGGAATAAGGAAGGAATTTTCGAAATTCAACCCCTAAGGGAGTTAAATGGGGGATGAAAGTTTGTATGGAAAATCTTATTCCTTGAGTTAATAAACTTGAAACTTGGCACGAATACTTACCTAAGTAAATTATGAAAATTGGTCTTTTTTGTTTTTCTAAACTACCTTCTAAAGTGGGATGAGGGGGTGTCAAAATTTGTATGGAAGAATTTTAATGCACAGTCCGATTAACTCAAAACTCAGTATTTATACTAAGTACCAAAAATAAAGAATTACGTGTATCAGGGTTTTTCAAAAAGCTACCCCTAACGGGGAGAAAAGGGGTAGTTAATTTTACAGGGCAAATTTTACTGCCTGGCTTAATTAACTCGAAAATTGGTATAAATAATCTGTGAGTCAAGTAATGAACACATTCCATATGATTTTTCAAAATTCCATCCCTGTGGGGGTGAAAAGTGGGGATACAGCTTATATGAAAAATCTTATTCCTTGGGTTAATAAACTTGAAACTTGGCACGAATACTTATATAAGTAAATCATAAAGTTTGGCATTTGTTGTTTTTCTAAACTACCCCTTAATAGGGGATTGGGGGGTGTCAAAATAAGTGTGGAAGAATTTTAACGCGCGGTCCGATTAACTCAAAACTCAGTGTTTATACTTAATACCAAAAATAAAGAATTACGTGTATCAGGGTTTTTCGAAAATCTACCCCTAACGGGGAGAAAAGGGGTAGTTAATTTTACAGGGCAAATTTTATTGCCTGGCTTAATTAACTCGAAAATTGGTATAAATTATCTGTGAGTCAAGTAATGAACACATTCGAAACGATTTTTCGAAATTTTACCCCTGTGGGGGTGAAAAGTGGGGATACAGCTTATATGAAAAATCTTATTCCTTGGGTTAATAAACTTGAAACTTGGCACGAATACTTATCTAAGTAAATCATAAAGTTTGGCATTTGGTGTTTTTCTAAACTACCCCTTAATAGGGGATTGGGGGGTGTCAAAATAAGTGTGGAAGAATTTTAACGCGCGGTCCGATTAACTCAAAACTCAGTGTTTATACTTAGTACCAAAAATAAAGAATTACGTGTATCAGGGTTTTTCGAAATTCTACCCCTAACGGGGAGAAAAGGGGTAGTTAATTTTACAGGGCAAATTTTACTGCCTGGCTTAATTAACTCGAAAATTGGTATAAATAATCTGTGAGTCAAGTAATGAACACATTCCAAACGATTTTTCAAAATTTTACCCCTGTGGGGGTGAAAAGTGGGGATACAGCTTATATGAAAAATCTTATTCATTTGGTTAATATACTTGAAACTTGGCATGAATACTTATCTAAGTAAATTATGAATTTTGGCATTTTTTGCTTTTCTAAACTAACCCCTAAAGGGCGATTAGGGGGTGTCAACATTTGTATGGAAGAATTTTAACGGGCGGTCCGATTAAGTCGAAACTCAGTATTTATACTTAAGACCAAAAGTAAAGAATAACATGTATCAGGGTTTTGCGAAAATCTACCTCTGACGCTGTGAAAAGGAGTAGTTAATTTTCCATTTTACTGCGTGGCTTGATTAACTCGAAAATTTTTGGAAATAATCTTTGAGTCAAGTTATGAACACATCCCAACCATTTTTTCAAAATTCCTCCTGTGTGGGGTGAAAAGTGGGGAAAAACTTTATACGAAAAATCTTATTCATTTGGTTAATAAACTTGAAACTTGAAAGGAATATTTGTCTAAGTAAGTAATAAGAAATGGGTCTTTCGAAAGTAGATCCCTGACGGGTAAAAAAGTGGTAATTCGATTTTTAAGGCCGGTATTATAGTGCGTAGCTTGATTTACTCCAAAAAAATGGTATGAATAAATTTAAGCTTCAAACTTGGCACAAATACTTATCTAAGTAAATTATAGTTTGTCATTTTATGTTTTTCTGCTCTAAAGGGAGATTGAGGGTGTCAGTTTGTATGGAAGAATTTTATCGCGCGGTCCAATAATATAAACTCGGAACTCAGTATGTATACTTAAGATCAAAATAAATAAAAAATTGTGACTGGGTTTTTCGAAAATCTAACCCTAACGGGGTGAACGCGGGTAGTCCATATCACAGAGGAATATTTTATTGCGTGGCTTGATTCAATGGGAAATTGGTAAAAATAATCTTTGAGTCAAGATATGGAAACGTCCTTTGGGACGTTTCCATATCTTGTTCATGTTTTCAATATTTCGCCCCAATGGGGATAAAAACTGTGAAGGTGAAAATGTGGTCTTATTCCTTTGGTTAAGAAACTTGAAACTTTTCAACATTTGTCTCAGTAAATAATAAAGATTGTCACTTTTAGGGGTTTACTACTTACTTACTTAAAATAAAAAAGTATGAGTTTTAGGTTTTACTTATTCGACTCCTACCGGGGTAGAAAAGGGTAATAAAGTTTAAGGAGTAGAAACTCCAACTTCCATTAACACGAAAATGGGTAGGTACTTATAAATAATCTATAAATCATAAAAATGGAAACGTACCAAATGCAAAAACAAGCCCTGTCGTGATGAAAAGGGAGGATAGTTTATTTGAAACATCTTAGGTAGTTTAACTAAAATATTGGCCCGAATACTTATGTCTTTAAATAAAGTAAGTATAAAGATCGTAATCAATAATTTTCGAAATACCTTTCAGGGAGAGGTGGAGAGGGTGTTAAATTTATTTGAGGAAAGTACGAAACCCACGCGGACGAAGTCGCGGGCAAAAGCTAGTTGGCTAATAAGCTGACTAGATCCCAATTGCAAAACATTAAACGGCGATTTCCCAAAAATCTACTTTTTTTTAATTAAACCTGTATGCGAATCTTCTGCGGAAAAGGATAGTCATTCCTAAAAAAACATGTACAGACGCCAGCACATCAAGCTACTACAATCTGTCAAATTTCTTTAATAGATTTTCAACTTTATTGCTGAAGAATAAGATTCAAAGTTGATTGGGAAAATTTGACAGTTTCGGGTAGCTTGATTTGCTGGCGTCTGTACAACAAAAAGTAGATAAAAATATATCTTAATATTGTGACATTAAGCTATATTTTTTATCAATTTTTTTTTGTTACGTGATAGATTAATATAATTATGATAACTAGCTGACCCCGCAAACGTCGTTTTGCAAAAAAAAAAAATAGATAGTAGCCGATTCTCAGACCTACTGAATATGCATATAAAATTTCATAAAAATCGGTCCAGCCGTTTCGGAGGAGTAGGTATGGTAACTAACACTGTGACACGAGAATCTATACATATAATAAAATCGTAGGAAAGTCAAAACTGTACATTGAATATTTTTTAAAAAGAATACTTGGGGCGTGATCTACAATCGATATCGAAGCCAAAAATATAGTTTTTATTAGAATTTTTGTCTGTTTGTCTGTTTGTCTGTCCGGGATAAACTCAAAAAGTACTGCATGGATTTACTTCAAATTTTGCATGAATATTGCTAAGACGTCGGATCAACACATAGGCTACATATTATCACGCTATCACCTACGGGGGAGGAGCTGTGAATCTTTATTTTTCTTACGCATTCTGTGACAGTGTGTAATCTAACGACGCATATTTAAATGTTGTTTTTGAGTCATGCTATTATCTAGCTTTACACTATAAAAACTACGCCATTTAAGTAACTTGGGCAGAGAAATATAGTTTAATGAATGTTAGTAGTATAAAGACAATTTTAAAACAGCGCCATCTATGAGATTTCATAAAAATGAAATCAAGTTACATGTTAACATTTTTTGGAAATTAATAATTTAAATTTGATTATGTTGGCGAGGTAAGTACTTAGTTAGTTATTCTTAAAATTCATAGATGGTGATGTGAATTTTTTTCATAAAAGTTGTATCGTATAGTTCGTTTCGAAAAATTCAAGTTCCAACAAAACCCTCAAAATCTTGAGCAGAGTTGATGAAGACAATTTTAAAAAAATGCGGTTTTAAGTATTACAAAAAAGTTATGTTCTTTGATGATGATCATTTCATTTCATGACACCCTCGCGCAGGCTAGCGTCAGTGACAGTCCCAGCCGCATGCGTCATCTGTTTGCCGTCATCTTGGTGTTTTGTGGAGTCGCGAACCCGGTAGCTTTGTGGGAAAAGTATCGCCATCATCTATCTGAAGATTTTCTACGAGCTTTGAGGCGTGTTACTGGAGACGAAGTCGAAGTAACTGATGAACGCGTGCTGAACACCTGTCTCAGTTCACTTCAAGATGTGGTCATTTCTATCGGCGGCAATCAACTGATCGAATATGGGTTACCAGCTCCCCAATCATCACCGTATCAAGACCGTAGAAATCGGGAGTATAACGCTGAGACAAATTACGATCCGGGCGAAATGACCACCATACGAAATGACCATGTCGCTTTGTTCTCTTCAGAGCAAAAACTTTATGACACCGTCCTTGAAAGCGTTGGGCAAAACCAGGATAAAATGTTTTTCTTGGATGCTCCTGGTGGAACAGGAAAAACATTTGTTACCACTGGCATACTTGCAGAGGTCAGGAGGCAAGGCAAAATTGCTGTTGCTGTAGCGTCGTCGGGAATCGCTACCACACTGCTTCCGAGTGGCAAGACAGCACATGCCATGTTTAAAATTCCCATCGATTTAGAGAGCGCCGAAACGCCTGTTTGTGGTGTGTCACGTAACAGCGATAAGGGACACACGTGCTCAAGGATTGCTCTATGATCCTATGGGATGAGTGTACGATGGCCAATAGGAAGGCAGTTGAGGCCGTGGACAGAACCCTGCAGGACATCCGCAGGAACGAACATTTGATGGGTGGTGTCACAGTTCTGTTCAGTGGTGATTTTCGGCAAACGCTTCCCGTGGTGACGCGGGGCTCGAGGGCTGACGAGGTGAATGCTTCGTTGAAACGATCTTCGTTGTGGTCACGAATTCGTACGCTGCGCTTGACCATTAATATGAGAGCTCGGCTCGGCGGCACTACACGTGCTCAAGAATTCTCCGATGTAAGGACATCGGAGAAAGTAAGTCTTGGCAAAGGCACTCTACCAGAAGAGATAGGTGAACAGGTTGTGCTTTCAGAGTCTCTCGGTATAGTGGTATCCAGCTTAGAAGAACTAATTCGCTGTGTGTACGGGGACATCTGTCGTATACCACACCAGCAGAATTCTTGGGTGTGTGAGCGGGCCATTTTGATGCCCAAAAATGATCAGGCTGCAACAATTAACGAATGCATTCTCTCGGAAATTGAGGGGAATAAAGTGGTCTACACCTCGATAAACACTGTTGTCGAGCAAGATGACGCCACACATTATCCCGTGGAATTTCTGAGCTCCCTGTCAGCAAGTGGTCTTCCAGCGCATACCATCAAGCTGAAGGTCGGTGTTCCGATTATGCTTCTTCGGAACCTATCTCCTCCGAAGTTGTGTAACCCGCCTTAAAGTCATCTCGCTCCACAGACACACCATTGAGGCGGAAATTCTTACGGGTTGTGGCGTCGGCGAGGCAGTATTTATACCACGCATTCCCCTCATACCTCATAATTTCACTGGCATCTTAGGTATTTTTGGTGCTGTAGAGCCTTCACGCAGACGACGTCGCGGGCAGCAGCTAGTTTTATATATTAGAAGAAGATTACGTAAATATTTGACACATGATCTATTAGTTATTCTGTGGTAATACGTAGGTATTATGTTGACAATTACATCTATCCTTATTTATCATATAACAACGTAATGGGTACGTAATATCTACGTCAGAGAGAGTGCACCTGTGTCTGCGCGCACACTTGTGCACTATAATATCTCCCGCGCCGAAGGCTAGTTTCCGTTGAGATTGGCCGCCGTGGCCGAAATACGGTCTGAAGGACTTTATCTACGACTACATTACGTAGATAATATTGTAAACTGAACTGACCCGACCACAAGCAAGTGCTCAATCAGACGATTGTATCTTGTTTTAAAATCTTATTTACATTAACAAGTCTTAGAAAAGCAGATTTTCTTTATAATTGAGATATTTCAAGGATTGTCTATGGAGCTTCTTGCCCGTTCTCCTCTATGGAGATCTACGATTTGGAAAGAGGTACTAGCTTCAACTTTCTGACTAACTGACCGACTCCTTGACAGTTCAAAAGTGCTTATAAATGGTTTAACTGGAATAAATATTTTGTCTTTGATATTGTTGGTGCTTTTGGATCTTCTTCACAGATTGTATCATATCAAATCAGACAAGAGCACAGTTTCGGAAATTCTATTTATTCAAATCAAACTCCCATTTCTACTCCAACACAAAACCGATTGCTCAGGTCAATTAAACGGTACGACAAAAAAAAAATGTGTACATACATACATTTATAAAGTAACGCTAAACACATACGTCACACATGTATATAAAGTATATAAACAGTGGTAATAAATGACTCCCGAACGTGGACTATGTTCGGTCATCAGCCGTCACGGAACCACCTTGGGATCACGACCGGGTTTCATGATATCTTAAGAGCTTTCTTTTCTTTTACGAGAGAAATCAAAAGACTTTGAATCGACGTCGAAATGCAAATAATTTTTCGGCAGTTTCCTTTGAATTGCACCATGGAACTTCAAATTATTGTTCAAAAGGATCAAAACTGGGTATTTGGAAATTAACTTCTGCTTCTACAGTTTTTATTTCAGGTTTGAAATCAGCCTTCGTGCAAAAACAATCTTAATAGTTTCATAAAATATACTAGTGACACTTTAGTGAACTGTGTTCTTCTGAAAGATCTTTTATTAATTTATTAAAACTTAATGCAAAAGTAATACAAAATACTGTACAAAGGCGGACTTAATGCCAAAGGCATTTTCTACCAGTCAACATTAGGACAAAACATGGCAGATGCAACATAAGAGATACTTAGATGGCTCGAAAAATAATAAATGCTAATACATAGTTATAAACAGAACTCCCCATATTATTTTAATACTAGCATCTCCCATATTTGTTTTCATCCACTTTCAACACAACCAATATCCCTCCACCAGAATTTATCTACGTAGATACAAATTAACACTTTAATACTGCCAAACACGCGTACCCCGAGTGATCAGGTACTAGTAAACAGCAACAATGGCCGCTGATTATCATATATAACATCACGTGGACATTTTTCATCGATTGTTTACCGATTATTATCAATCAATGTTATCGGAAGACACCTGTATTTCAAGTAGGTAGTTACCATATATGTGTGATTATCAGCGATTATAGCATCTTTGGGGCATTACCGATAAATGCAAAACTGGTAATATGCGGTTTGTTTTTATCTTTGAACAGTAATGCGATTATTTTAATTTCGCTTTTGGTGTTGGCTATCAGCTTGCACTGTTTTGCTGTGGTTTTGGCTAGTAACAACGACCTGCCATTTTTATTTCTTTTTTTATTCCTCCATCACTCTTGATGGAAAGCGATGGATGAGTTCTATGATGGAACGAGCGTGTCCAGAAGATGTCTAAGGCACTGGAACTCCCACGCATCGACGAAACACATCAGGCTGCTTGACGCCGGACTCCGGTGGGGGGGTGGTCGCAAACCTGGCGGGCGTTAGCCCTACCACCGCAAGGGAAGAATTGGCCAGTCAAATAAGGTGTTGGGTGTGACTGTGCAGGATGCGCCTAGCGCTCGGTTCAGTTGAGTATCTGGCGGAACAAACTGCGCTACATGAGGAGGCTTCTTCATGCATCCCAAAAAAAAAAAAGCTGACAATCGTTTCAAAAAGAAATGCAGACAAATGCTTTGCCTTTTTTGTATACTTATCATCACCTACGCCTAAAGTATACTGAATTTTTTTTTTTATAATTTGCTCTTATCGTTTTTCATCATCCTTTTGTTTTGCCCTTCATTATCGTCGACGTCCTCCTGACTTTCTTTTAATTTATTTCACGTTGACACGGCACGTCTTTTTCTCCTATACTTACATCTATATCTGCCAATCATCTCAGTATTTACTTCCTGCTCAATCCACGTCAGTTTCTTTGGTCATCCAACCCTTATTACTCAGTACTTTCCTTGTTACAAAATGATTCTAGTTTCAAATTAACATTTCCATCTTCATTTTTTCCTTGCTAATAGTTTTAAACTATGTGATTGCAGCACTGCGGTCACAATGCGTATCTAAAGAGTGGCATGGAACGTTACGGTACCGCAAACGGTACGGATTGAGTGCATTCTTGAATGAAAATGTCGTGTGTAAAGCGGTAACTAGGAGTAATGTGTGTTGTTATGTGATGGATTTACTTGTAATCGATGTGGTTATGAGCTTACTGTGTAGTTAGTATTATACGTTCTTGCTTTAGTACTTTTCGAGAAATTGCAGCTATGTTAATTATTTTGTTGGCCTTTTTGGAGAAGTTGAATTATTATAATAGTCATTGGCCCCGATTCTGTTTTTCACAAACTAAACTAAATTTAAGTTCAGTGCATCTTTTTCTTTCTATTTCATTACGAAAAGGACAGAAGATAAAATATTAGTTTAGTCCTGTCAAATTAGATAATCCATAGACAAGTTAGACGAGATTAAAAAATGGCTACTAAAAATACGTGTATTTACGTCAGGCGCTGACTAATTTGACAGGACTAAACTAATATTAATCTTCTGTCCTTTTCATATTGAAATAGAAAAAAAAGATGCACTGTACATAAATTTAGTTTAGTTTGTGAACAACAGAATCGGCGCCATTGTTAGATAAATTTCACCATGTCATGTTCTCCAAGACAGTACAAGTCAACCATTTGTACTTACGGTCGGCTCTAATTACAATTAGATATACTACAGTGTTAGGTTTGTTCATTATTTTTAGACAAAAGATACCGGCAAGTGTGTCAAATAACGTACCACTTAAACACAGAATCTAGAGCTACTTGAGTCACCAATCAGAATTGAAGCCAAAGATATAGTAAAGAAGTTGACAAACAAGAATAAATAAAACCGTTTTCCGGACGTCAGTTAGGTATACTGTTTATCCGTACCTGTAGGCCACAGATATTACCTAGCTTAACTTGTCAAAATAATCATAAAGTCAAGTGCTACAGTCTGGGTTAACCTGGGTATAACCCGGTGTTTTTACAGATATATTTGCCTTAGCTATATTTTTGTACCTAATAATTATATTTGTGTCAACAAATTTTTAACTGACTTCAAAAAGGAGGAGGTTCTCAATTCGACTGTATGTTGTTTTTTTTTGTATATTTATTACGCGATATATCTGGAAATTGTAAATCGATTTCAAAATTATTTTTTTAATGGATAGAGTATGCTTTAGGGATGGTTCCATATAAATTTTATTAACTTTGCTTGGATAGTTTTTGAGTTAGCTTCAATAATACGTATTTTTGCCACTTAGTTTATATTGATGATGTTACAATGACTTCCTGTCACTGATATTTACATAGCAAGTAGTGTTATGCGAATTTTTACAACTTAAAAGTGAAAATAAAACCTTTTTTTACAAAAAAAAACCAACTTCTAAAAAAGACACTACAAAGTGAAAAATAACTTTCATTTCGGAAGTCGGTGGCAAACAACGAAAATGCGAACCCATCGACACCGACTTCCGAAATTAAAGTTATTTTTCACTTTGTATGTCTTTTTTGGCAGTCGGTTGTTTTTTTTATATATCACTAGAATATATGCATGTAGAGATTAAGTTATTGATTTAGGTTAAATATTTTTTGCCAGTTATTTATTTATTGATGTAGACACCTAAAACAATAGAGTCAAAATACATAAAGACAGAAGAGCACAAAGGATCTTATTTAATTAGAAATATCTTTCAGCAAATCTGCGACAGGAGAGCTGGATGAGAAACGTACACACTGTGTCTTTGTAAATACAAATTTAAAAAAATATATAATAGTTGAATTTGGCACTCCAAATTCAGCTAATATTATTTTTCTTTCATTGATTAATTATGTTATCGACAATCACAAAACCTGCCAGAACATGATGTAATAAAAAAATATTCAACAATCAGTATGTTGATAACGTAAAGAAACTCCTACCTAAATAGGTAGGAGGGTTACGTAATTGCACTGGTTATGACTGGTATATAATTGCACTGGTTATGACTGGTATATAATTGCACTGGTTATGACTGGTATATAAATTTGTACCAGTCTTAACCAGCCCAATTTTTCTTAGATATATTATTAATTTATTACATTTCAGTTTGTGACAAGTAAAGCCTTTTCTGACTGTTTGATCGTCATTACACATTGTTATTCACTATACCTATTTACTTAGGTAAATGCATTTCTTTGAATTCAAAGAGATTATATCCCAGGACCGGATAATTTACCTATAAGTAAGTACTTTTTTATTACCGCACGGGTAGATCGATCAAGTTAAGCAATACTTGCCGCGGTTGGTCCGTGGACGAATGACCCCCTTTACATACCGAGACCCCTCCGTGCCTCGAAAAGCACGTTAAGCCGTTGTTCCCGGTTGTCATGCGTGGATCTTTGACAGTCGTTACGACTCGTCAGTAGTCTAAAAGTCAGACAGGGTTGTGGAGGTCAGATAGGCAGTCGCTCCATGTAAAATACGGGTTTAAGGCTACATCCTGTTAAGACTGGAAGCCGACCCCAACATAGTTGATACTTCCTTCCTGAAGAATTAGTTTATCAATGTTATATGTCAGAATATACTTCAAACGTCGCGGTAGATTAAGACAAAGATGGAGGGCCGCCCTTGACTCCTGTTGAAAGGACTGGCCCACGATACAAAATCAAACTGGTTGCTAATTTAATTTATACGTACACATTTTTTTTTAATACATTATTTTTTAAATTCTTTGACAAATGTAACTCACACACTTTTTAAAATACTAGTAAAATTTTACAATCTTTGTAAATATGTGGACACCATGTATCTATCACATAATTGATTTACCAGTCTGTTATATTTTTAATTCTTTTACCATTTTTGGTAGACAAAATTTTATTTTAGGTGCATCGTCTTCACATATAATTATATAATGAATGTATACAAAAACTTGTAAAACATTTTAAAAGAGTAACGGTGGAGTTTCTTGCCCATTCTTCTCCACACGAAAACTACATTTTGGAATGGGCGACTAGAATCAATTCTATTTTTTAATTTTTAATTTTGACGTTCAAAAGTGTCTTTTAAGTGCCTATTTGAAATAAATGATTTGACTTTGACTTTTGACTTTGATAGCAGAGGACAGAAGTGTGTGGAAAGAGGAGAGGGACGCCTTTGCCTAGGAGTAGGAGAGGCTAGATATATATCCTACTATCCTACTATTACCTATTATAAATGTGAAATTTCGTGAAGATATTTGGATGTTTGTTACTCAATCACGCGTAAACCGTTGAACGGATTTGGATGAAATTTGACACACAGATAGTTTATAACCAGGATTAACACTTAGGATACTTTTTATCCCGTTATTCCTACGGGATCGAAACTAACGCGCGTGAAACCGCGGGGCGCTGTTATCACACTAATATTATAAAGGCAAATGTTTTTAATGGTAGGTTTATATGTTTGTTACTCTTTCACGCAAAAAATAATGCACGGATTTGGACGAAATTTGGCACACAGATAGTTTATAACCAGGATTAACATATAGGATACTTTTTATCTCGATATTCCCACGGGGTCGAAACTTATGCGGGTGAAATCCCAGGCCCCACTAGTACCTATACTATATATTACATTAGATAGATAGATTCATCATTTTCGGATGTCGTAAAACTAATTGACGGTTATCGATATTGTGAGTGTTTTAATTAGAAACACATGAATAGACAATTGTGTAAGAAATAATAATAAATATTTTCTAAACACTAACGGAGTGATGTTTTATAAACAATGACAGTAAATTGTGAAAGCATTAGGTTTAATTGACGTTATCTTTTATGCTATAGAATTTCATTTAAAGAATATTGTAAGTCAGTTAGTTTTCCATTAGGATATATAAGAGGGTGATTAAAGTATACAATCTAAAGTACTCGTAATGATCGCATGACGTTGGTACCGATTCAGTTCCTATACAAATCATCTCAATTATATGTCTTATGTAACTTTTCTTTTCATTCTAGAAGGACATGAAAATTCAACAATTAGATGAACGTTAGTTTATATGTATGTCACTCTCGGAATCAGATAAAGACCCGACAAATATGTTTTTCTCAAGTTCAGGAAGAAAATGTGGAAATAATAGACATGCCATTCAAGAATTGATTACGTGTAATATTGAAAGTATTGAAATATAAACATTGTTCTTCTGAAAGTCCGCTAGCGTTAAATTATCTCTCCTGATCAGAAGGTCTAAGTAGCTAAATGTCCAACAACGCGAAACGTCTAATGAGCAGTAAGTCTACCATGTTTGGCTTGGAATACCTTCTACAAGTCATCATCTCAGCCGAAAGAAGTCCAATGCTGCACAAAGGCGTAAGCATTGCCACTTCGACTTGTTCTGTGCTTCTCGCATGCAGCGGATTCCTGCATCATTCATAAGGTCATCTGCCCACCTTGTGGGAGGCTTAGATTTTTATCAAGGCATTCGCTTGGATATTCCAATAAAGTTAGGGCCGATGTGAAAGTAGAAGACCTATTAGGTACTAAAATGTGACAGTTCAAAAGGCGCCCGCTGACAGGCGCGACGCGACTCTAGCAGAACAATTTCTTTGAAAACTTAATAGAAAAGGTTCCAGCAGAATCGCGTCGCACCGTCTCGTACGTATCTACTGGAGCCTATAATTGTAAACCTAACCAATTTGAAAAGCACTTAATTAGTATAACATTTATATCTACGCTAGTTGAACCATATCAACCGGACCACATGGCCTTGCCACGTAACCGAAACACACCCATTAAATTATCTCGATCATTATGCAACGTTGATTACTATACTGTTTACATTAAGTGCCAGCACATCGCTATCAATACTCATTTAAATAAATAAACAAATAAATATCGGACTAGCCGAGTTGCTATGCAAACTGCTGACTAACCATATCATGTTCACGCCAAACACAACTTTATACTTCATTTACAGGATTCAGTTTTCATTGACAAGTTCTTGTAAATGTTTCAGTCTTCATCAGTATGTGATAAGATTGTTTTATTCCGTCATAATGGACGTTGTCCGGCTGATTGTCAAACATGCACGATACTTGTATGATTTTTATCTCTAGTCGATAAAAACTCTAATATTATAGTAGGAGTTTTTGGTAATATCAAAACAACATCAACATGATAATAAAAGTTATGATATAGCTACTTGTTATGTTAAACATGATTTATGGACGGATTATCACAATGTAATAAGGGACGAGCTCATTCATATTAACCGGGCAAACAAATAGGCTACTCCTGAGAAATTAGTAACGAAAGAATCCAATAAAACTGGTCGTTCTAGGTCTCCAACCTAACACGGCAATTGAGCTGAACAATTTTCTCCATGGGACCAATATCGTAATCGCGAATAAAAATTCAGCCGTCCCATACGTTTAGGTCGAGTAGGTAGAGCAATTACGATATTGGTCTCATGGAGAAAGTTGTTCAGTTTGATGGTCTGTACCACACCCTTAAATTTGGCTGGTCATTGAAAAGTAACCCTGTATAAGTTAGTTATAAAAACTATGAATGTGGATGGCTATTATGAGTAGGGGAAGAAGACCAAGATAACCAAGGTAACGATGGATGATCTGCGTGAAAGAAAATATGGTGACAAAAGAGGTGACTACGGAGATCACATCTAATAGAGAAGCACTAGAAAAAAAGATATATTGCGCGGACTTCAAATAAATACAAAGGCAAGAGGATGATGATGAAAGATGAGATGCTTTAAAAAACTACGATAAAATTAAAAATATTTTAAACCATACTTATAGCAGTTTCCAAGAGTTTAGACGGTAACGGGAAATATGGAGTCCAAGAACTAACACTATATATGCTGATACGATGATAACACAGGGATAAGTGTCTCCGGTCGACACCGACGCTCAAGTAACTACGGTATCAAGTGAAATTCTCATAATGTGGCAGGAGACATTATACCTAAATGATACCTAAATAGGCGTTTTGTGATACAAGTGTAATCTTTATTGTTTTATATCGTGGTGTTGGACAAATATGCATGCATATGGGCTTGCTTCTTATAACCACTAGATTAATGCTCTGAGTATAATCCAAGATAACTAACGCCAAAGCCACTCTTTAACGTTTGGCAAAGTATGAGCTCATTGAAAAAAATAAGTGACAACCATCAACCGCAAGGCAATAGTAACAAACACCATTAAATTATTTACAGACCCTTTTGAATTGTCAAAAGAATCTGCCTGTCGGAGAAAAACGTAAAAGAAACGCTCTTGTAATTATTAGAAAATAATTATTAGTTATATCTAAACTAATATTATAAGGGGACAAGATTCGATTTGTTTGTACGTAGGAAATGGGATACTTTTTATCTCGATATTCCCACAAGACGGAGACTTATGTGGGCGAAACCTTTCGTCAGCCCTTGTTGCTTCCAAATACTAGCGCTGTCTAAATCAAATAGTTTTAGGTGCAGCGCAGACGACAGACTTTTTGTGCGATCGAGTCTGCGGCGCACAAAAAGTCTGCATGGCGCGCAAAAAGTCGGTCGCGGATTTTTCACAGACTCAACGCACACGACGCACATCTTCGATCATTCTGTCGGCAGAGCTGTAGGGACGTAGACGCTATGGAAATCGTGCAGAGATCGCGAAGTATTATTTTGATAATAAATCGGGCCATGATAATAGATCGCGTGCGTTACGTCTACCCCTAGCAAATGCAGATTGCCGACTAAAGTGTGCGCCGTCTGCGTTAGCGCGCGTTGAAGCAAACGTTCCATTTTTTTCACACACTTTTTGTGCGGAGCGGCGCGGCGTGGCGCGGCGCGGTCCGCCCGATTTACACGGATTTTTTGTGCGCCGGACTTTTTGCGCGTCGTGTGCGTTACTGCATATAATAGCATAGGTTCTATTTTCACAGACTAAAAAGTGCGTCACGGATAGTCTGTCGTCTGCGCTGCACCTTAATGGACGTGCAGCTGTACTTCAAAACTACTTGTAATTACTCGTCCTCCTTTAGAATGGCACACTGTCAACAACTGTCACAATGGTAATGAATAATAATTAGGAGAAACTGAAATGTCAAATTTAAATGTTGTGCCTTATTAACAAACAATTTGTTCTACTTTCTTCAGTTCAGTTATACAGTGCTACAGGTTAAGTCGACCTAGATCCTTTAAGAGGTTTTAGTTTCCATCATTCCTGATTTATTTGACTATGAAATACCGCACCCCAAACTTAACCATTTTCTAGACATTGGTCGTTAAAAAAAATGTTTTATTGTCTATTGACCTATTTTGTTTTTGGGTTTTGCCTCTAATTTATTTGTCTAAGTAGTAGATAAGTTGCTTTATTATTCTCAACACTAAAATTGCAAAAAAATAAAAAAAACTTAAAGACCCATATCTTGAAAACGGTTAAGTTTGGGGTGCGATGTTTCATAGTCAAATAAGTCAGGATTAATGGAAACTACAACCCCTTAAAGGATCTAGGTCGACTTAACCTGTAGCCCTGTATAACTGAACTGAAGAAAGTAGAACAAATTATTTGTTTAAACGGTACTGAAGGTATAGACGATTAGCATACACAATAGTCCATGGATGAAAGTAATCTTATCACAGGAGATAATTTTGTCCATTATAGTTACCCTAAATTAGTGTTGTGACGTAGCTCAAGAGAGATCTACGTCCAGCAGTAGCGAAGGACTGATTGTCTTAAAATAGCGACACAAATACAAAAACAATTATTTGGACAAATTGACAAAATCATCATCTACCTAGCCTTTTCCGAACTATGTGGGATCGGCTTCCGGTGTAACCGGATGCAGCTGAATACCAATATTTTACATAGAGCGACTGTCTATCTGATTTCCACAACCCAGTGATAAATGAATGAATTAACAAAATGAAGTAGATAGTAATTAAAATCGCTATATAAATAAAATAAAAAAAACATAGACAAAGCCGCAGGAAGGCCACATGCAAGCCTTCACCTCCAGTATCACATCACAATCAGATCACGCGGAAACCACAACACAACACTACATACCCTGATGGATATAATTCACGGAAAAACATCGCGAAAAATATTCACAATACACTGCGCTGAGCTAAGCGAGTCCCTAAAGCCTAAAGGATATAAATAAAATACAGCGAATTGACCAAATTGAGTCAGGAGGATTAATTAAATACAGTGCCTGTAAACATATCGCTGCTTCAATTCAAAAGTACCACAATGCAAAAATGTTTTTATTGCAAAAATACAATCGTAAGTTTTCATAATTTTATTATGAAACTAGTTTAAAACATTATTAATGCTGCTTAAAAATACGCTTCTGCATATTATACGATGTATAATATGCGTATAATGGTAAATTAAGAAAACATTTGACACAAATAGTTTTTTTTTCTTTGATTAGCTCTTCTGTAAAAAAAAAATAATCTTGATTTGTGGTAGTTTTGAATTGAAGCAGCGATATTACTACTATGTAATGGAGTTACTATGATTCATAATATAGGTCGAATGACTTCAGTCCTCAAAGACTGTATGTGACATGGAATCAACCAACCCGAACTGGGGCCCAGTTCGGGTTGGTTGTGATGGATAACGGTACATCACTCTTTAGAGAGGATACTTTAGTCCCAGCAGTGGGAAGCCGATGCTTGAACAAGAAGCCCTATTACTCTTAGGCTGAGATCTTTTTGTGTTATGTACAGAGGCCAGCACATCAAGCTACCCCAATCTGTCAGATTTTCCCAATTGAATATGAACCTTATTCCTTTGTTATAAAGTTGAAAATCTATCAAAGAAATTTGACAGATTGGGGTAGGTGGACCTGCTGGCGTTTGTACCTACAGTCATTATCATGCCTTCAGTTTTCCTCTTCAGTGATTCAAAGGAAAAATATCATTGATTTTTAATTTTCATGCACGTGAATAGTTAACTGTTAATTACGGGAGATTGTCTATTGTATGTTCACGTGAATTTCATACGGATGCCAATTAGGCTCAATTGCAGTAACGACTTCCATTTAGCATTGGTTATTTTTATCGTTTCGGTCTGCAAACGTTTATTGTTGAACACGGGTCAGTGGGCCTGGCTACAAATGGATGCTTTGTAAACTTTTGTCAAATGGATTGTAACGGAATACAAAAGTATTTTCTATACATCCATTGCAAGGTAGTATATCGAAACTCCTCCGTTCCTCGGAAAGCACGTTAAGCCGTTGGTCCCGGCTGTCATTCGTAGATCTTTGACAGTCGTTACGGGTAGTCGAAAGCCCACAAGTCTGTCAACCAGTCTTACCAAGGGTATTCTGTTCCTCGGTAACTGGGTTGTGGAGGTCAGATAGGCAGTCGCTCCATGAAAAAAACTGGTATTCAGATGCATTCGTTTAGACTGCAACTGAATACCAGCATACCGACCCCAACATAGTTGGAAAAGGCAAGGCAGGTTTAGATTAGTGATGGGTAGTAAGGAAAGAGAACGAATTTAGCTCTTGGACCTGCTTAGCAATATAAAACCTTAAATTAGCTATCCAATAAGAACCATCGAATCAGGCTAGTTTAAAACTGTATTACATAGAAAGATTTATTTATAGCTAGTTCACGACTTTAGATCCAAATATAATACTTATCAAGACTTATGATACCTACACAATCTCTTTATTATTTTACAATCTGTTACTCTAAAGTGCCGACAATCTCATAAATACAATATCACCAATTCTACGCTCAGAGGGCTTAGAATCACTAAAGCGATCAGACGTGTTATAAGAAATCGATATAAATTATTATATCACCTATAGTCATAAAATGCCGTCGGTAGAAATAGAAATGTTTGAAAACAAGATTCGAATATATTCCAATTGGCGCGGGCATAGGTGGTTACATTCTCGCCAATCTTGATTCTCGGAAGTTTTCGTTTATTATTTCTCATAATAAATAAAGCAGCCTATGGGAAGGTTGAGAATATGACAAACTATCTTACCAAGAGTAATGAAAACGAGGTACAATACACGTACTTCAGTATAACCTATGACTACTATGATTATCTTGATAAAATAACAAAAAAATACAAATTTACATTTGTTTTTTAAAGTAAACCAGTCTCTTTGACTAAATTTCAGAATGGCGGTAAACTGTCCTTACGTGAAATTTAATTAACCGCAACGATAAGTACTTACTTGCAAAAGCAATAAACATTCACACATAATTGACATTAGCATTTCCTCAATGATACGGATTAAGTACTACAGTATGTGCATACATACGATAGAGCTAATTAAAGTGGATAGGAATATCATTAATGAAATAGCAATAAAACGATATGAGGCACAATTAATACTATCACAATTATTGAATTTGATTATTGTAATGATAAAGGGAGAGTCGAAGGACAGATAGAGGTAGATGGCATTCATACTATGAGAAGTGAAATAGTTTAAGCAAAATTGACGCGAGACGATGTTTCACCTACTGAACTGTCTACTGAACCTTAAACTTAACATAATTGAAGACCCTTGCAAGTGCTAGGACGAGGTAAGGCGTTGGCATGACATTTGAACCAACGACACGGCAAAGAAGACAAATTGTAAGCAGACGATTTAGTTAGATACTCTTCGTAAAGAGCTGGAAACAGTGAATATATCTTTAAGAAAAGTAAGTGCTCATAATGTGGAAGCTGAAGATGACAAAATCGAAGATAATTTACAGAATAATGATAATGACGAAGCTTTTAGTGCGTTTCTAGGCGGTTACAGAAATTAGACGCAAATTCAATCCACATTTCGTAATTAAAACCATAAAGGGCCTTACTTGTGGCCGACATGAACAAAGGACATCCCGATAACGCAGCCTTGAGACCAATTTCGACACTATTGACTGTGATGATAACAAATCAGCAGATGATTAAACAAAAGAAGTTATTGTCTTTGCGACCGACGACGCTACCGGCTAATTGTAAACGGAGTTTACAAAAGATACGTAAGATTTTTCATGTTCTGCTATTAGCATTTTTAATTTGTGGTGTTTTGTAATAAGGTGGTCGTTAAGCACGTAATCCTTACAAGTAGAGATCTATTATTTGATACAGATTTTAAATCAGAATATGTGTGGTATACATCGACACGCCACCTGTTAAGTTGTTCAATACATGATTCTGTATCCCACTGCGATAAAATTTCATAACCGACGAACGATTATTAAAGAAAATATTTGTATTCAACCGAATTGAAAACTGCATCCTTTTTTTGAAGCGGGTTGTAATAAGCTGGAACAGCTTATTACAACCCGTTATAATACATTTTGACAGCGTAGGTATTTCACTTTTCTATGAAACAGCTGATTTTTATTTTTGATAACCTACTAAAATTTTCTACCCTAGCATAGAAATGTATAGAATCATGTGCTGCATTCATGGTTACAGTTAGTTACGTTTCGCGCAAAGTTTTGCTCGATGCAATTGGAAACTAAAACGGATATGGTGTGAAATCGGTCGTCCGTAAACAGTTTTAGAAATGACAGACATCCTGTGACCTGTCGTATCTTGGACCGTCTACGGTTTCTGTTTCGGGCAAATAAAAGATCTTACATTACTATATAATGTATGCAATAGTCATAATACTTTAAAGACACTAGCAAAATTAATCTGTAAGAAACCATTCTGAAAATCATTTCTCCAAATTATCTTGTCGTCAAATCAAAACTTAAAACTAAAATATATTTACATTATGATTATGCTGAGCTTGCTTGTTAGCCAGCTGCAGTTTGTGAGGGTACAGCTCCTGCAGTCGCTGGCACAGGTGTGCTGCACTGTTGGCAAGGCGGGCCATGATAAGCAGACTCTTGTCAGGCCTTCGTCAGTCGCTACAACCACGTGCTCGATAACGCCCGATTACAGTCATCCCACGCTTTGACGTACCACTGTTTATCTCGTATTGTTTTTATATCAATCTTAAACACTTGAAGATATTATTTTCCACAATCTTTCCAACCATAATTTTTAGTTCACACTGATAAAGTTTCGGCATATATTTTCGCGGACAAAAACGAAAATGATTTTTTTTTTGTATCCGGTTGGCGTGATTTTGTAGATATATTTGAGGAGCGATATGCGTGCGGTATGCTCGCAGCAGTCCGGTCGACTGAACCAACCGAATGCAAGGCAGGTGAGGCTTGCTGTGCACACGTCGGTACATTATTCGCTGGATGCAAAGTGACTGACAACTGATAAGCCAGTCGTGGACCCAACGCTTTACATTCTTGACACTTTAATCCTGAATATTAAGTCCTGTTAAATATTTACTTTAAATCGCACACATATCTAACAGTTTGCGACTTGGTAAGCATTGGCAGTAAAATAACATGTTTAGTAGCGTTAATACAACACGACAGAGACTTAAATTCCTAACGGGTTCTACAATTCAAGGAAATAGAAGTTACTTCAATACGTACAATGTTATCAACGTACTTAGGGTTTCATTTCATTTTCACATTGGTAGGCCATTGGATATTGGCAGTGTTTATGTGAATACTCGTATGGTAGAAGCAATTTTATCTACTTCCATTTATGGCACCTGTATGTGTGTGGAATTTATTAAGGGATCAATAACATTTGCGACAGCTTATGATATTCAATCAGACGATATAGTAAAATAAAGAGTATTTAACAAAGATACAGAACAATTTTGAACAAAAAAGGTTATTCTGCAGAAAAGTGAACAATGAGAGACAGTTTCCAAAACATTTGAAGCATGCTAAACCGCAACTAATCTTAAGAACGTAACGAATGAAATGCTTGGCGAGACAATCATCGATATGGAATAATCGGCACTAAACTTTGCTAGAATTACACGTTACGTGCGTTCAGTGTTCGTTTGATGGCCTGAAACGCTCCTAAAAATAGTCGATAAAACGTTTGCGAGCCCACATTTAACAGTTCCAAATCGATATTTTTTTCGATTGTGTATCAATCAAGATATTGATCACTAGCTGCGCCCCGCGGTTTCACCCGCGTAAGTTTCGATCCCGTGGGAATATCGGGATAAAAAGTATCCTATGTGTTATTCTGATGTATAAGCTATATTACTGTAAAGTTTCATCAAAATCCGTTTAGTAGTTTTCGCGTGAAAGAGTAACAAACATCCATACATCCATACATACAAACTTTCGCATTTATAATATTAGTAGGATTCAGAAAAATGACTTTGAAGTTGTACAAAATACAATCATTTAGATTCTGAGGTTTTTTGAGGACTCGCTAATGGCAATTTGGAGATAATATCATGCCGCAAATGCGAAGACCAATGCAATTACAACAGAAATGGGCCAACATAAAGGCGAATTTCCCGAACGTAGACAATTACCATGACCAGCCATATGGCCAGTATTCTGCGCGGGAAATGCCCTGTTTAACAGCTAAACTCCAGTTAATTGCAGATGCTAGTCATCAGTCAAAATAGATCTCCAAGTATCATGAGGTTTCTGCGCAAACATTCGTGATCGACGATTTAGGATTTTCTTAATTTTCTAACACCTACTAGTTATGTAAACTTTGTTCAGGATACTATGCAAATATGCAACTTTGCGCTAAAACTGGTAAGAATTGGATGATACCAGTTACGTTAAAAAAAATGTTACATTACACTGTGTGGCGTCACAGATTTGCAAATTGGTTAAATTTTAAAGGCAATTTCATGAATGCTAAGAATTGATAGACAGAGAAAATTATATTTTTTCCTTTTACATTCTCTTTAAATATTTGCATAGTTCTAGTTCATAGTTCTTTTTTTTTTTTCAAAACAAGTTGTCATCATATTATGTCTAGTTAACTGTTTCTCAACGTTCGCTAGTTGGCTTTGTATCTTTTTCTAAACACGAATCATCACTACATAGTATAAAACCAAGTCGCTTTCGCTGTCCCTTTGAATGCTTAAATCTTTAAAACTACGCAACGGATTTTGATGCGGTTTTTTTTTATAGATAGAGTGATTGAAGAGGAAGGTTTATATGTAGTGTATTTAGTATCAGCATTGCACCCGTGCGAAGCCGGGGCGGCTCGCTAGTCTTCTATATTTGACTGTTATGCTCGAAGTCAATGGGGTCTTCAAATAGGTACGTGTTTCTCAGCATATTCTTATGCATTCTATTATTTGCTTCGAGGCCACCGTTATTGGCACCTCAAATAGTATTATTTTCGCAATCGCTAGGAGTTGGGACATACAAGTCTTCTGAATTGGTAAGTCGTGAGAGAACACGGCTTAGTTTTGGACTATGACCAGTCGTGAGTGGAGATCAATGCAGTTTTTACGTCTTCGGTTTTCCAAAACATTCCTTTATTATAAACACTGTAAGAGTTTATTTATCTAAAATATTGCCTGCGCGTTTTATTAAAAAAACACTCAAAGGCTTTTTGGGTCTTTTCATTTTTACCGACTCCTTTTACCAGAGGGACGAGTATAATATAAACTACGGCAAGGTATCCAAGCCATTTTGTGATTCCGTAGATTCCATCTGAGTTCTTTGGATAACAATAAAAAACAATACCTATTGTTATCCTACACTATTTTGTTCACAAATTCATTGGACACCATCAACTCAACACAAGTCTTTAAGTGGCAATTCATCTTTTAATGAATCGCTCTAATCGCTACACGATTTTCAAATTCAAACAATAAGTAAAACAAACGATTCATACATCGTTTAGCTTATCTTATTGATAAGCTTACGGTAGACATCTATCTCACCCTGATGGTAAGTGAAGTGTCAAGAAGGTTTAAACAGATTTTCTATAGTATAACCTACTCAAATTAATTTCTTTATATTATATCGGCATTCGGTGCCCACTTTTTTATACTGTTTATTCTTTGACAAACATCATCATCACCATCGTCAGCCGGAAGACGTCCACTGCTGAACAAAGGCCTCCCCCTTAGACCACCAAGCCGAACGACAATCCGCCACTTGCATCCATCCATCCATCTTTGACAAACGCTTCTAAATATTTCCATAATTCTCTGTCGCTCGCCCTCTAAATCTACACTGGCTAACCAGTTACACTTTTGACGTTGTCTAAAATTCAATATACTCTTCCAAATCTGTGTACGTGCCAGCTCAGTCCATGTGGCGAACAATCCAGTCACCGCAAGTGTTAACAGCCTGACCGGTTTCGTGACCAAACCGTATATCTAACGAGATTTACACGCTTGTCCTAATTCGTTGCTTATTTCGTCCGGCACATCATCCAAAGCAGAATTTTCCGTATCAAGGAAAATGCTTTTAATGTTGCGATGATTGATTCCGTTGATATGGGTTTTACTTTGTTTCATGAAGTTTTGTATCTGTTTTGTTTGATTTGTGTATTTGATAATCTCAAGGTTAGTGCCACGTTGGAAAATCAATTATCTAAGCGGAAGCAACGTTCTTTAAAGTTGTTTTAATTCTAGCTACGTACCCCAGAGCTCGTAAAAGGTTACAAAACAATAAAAACTGTATTTTGTTTTTCGTTCTCTTTATTGACTAGAGGACTTATGTTTATTGGTATAGTTTTACTTTGCCTGCCGACCTGTACTGTAAATATCTTACCGTGAAAACCTAAGTTGAAGCTGTCAATAGTGTTATCCTAAGCATTAGGTGGGATGACAGCTCACTTCACCAAGTTTTCATGGTTGATTTCATGGTGATTTTTACTGACTGAACATAATGTATGACTTACCCACGCGGCCGATACATGCTAAAGTGACAATCACAAGATTCTAAACATAGCATTATCTATAAAATTCTTTTAAAAAATGACTTCGTCCTTACAAAGCAAAACGCTCAAGCTATCAAGCTATACATAACCAGTATAAGCTGACTTCTAATTGTACGAAAAATCTATACAGTGCGAGGTCAGCTAAAACTGGAAATGTATAGCTTGATGTGTAGCTGTGTGTACGTTGAATGGTCTGTTTTGTTTAACTGTTTATAGTATATTGGCCCCTGTTCATTACTAGAACACCTAGTGTTTATTGTCGAGTTAGAAGCAGTCATTGTAAATTTTCCTTTTATGTCATACCCTCTAATTGATAAAGTACGGGGTATTTCTGTAATTATTTTTATCGCAAATCATCGTGTCGGTCCTTGGGCTCGTTTTTTTTATTTGTATCATGAATTGTGTTATTTATTTAGTTTTGTCTTTTGGGCACTTTTCCCATTGACAGCGATGCGAACGAATTTATTGATGCCCAATGAGTTCTGAATATTTATTTAAGTTAATTGCCTTGAACAATGTTTTCGAATTATTCATCATTTTATAGTGACGCAACCTGAAGGGTAATTTTCGTAATTAAAAACGTTCAAAATCTAGTCGCAATCTCATCTCAACGACAATTAATGTCAAAAACTTGTCAAAAATGTAGGGAAATTGACAGATTGAGACTGAAATCAGACTGTGAACGTTCTTAAGATTACGAGAATTTTCCCTTAGATCGTTTCCTAGATAGTTCGTGAATTACATTACAAGTAATAGGATCTATTATACTCTTGTATGGATAATAAACGAGGCAATTTCTCGTAACTTCTGTTGTAGCATTATTTTCTTCGAAGAATTCATGTTTTATGCTCATTAGACAGTTATCTTTAAACGTCTGAGGGCAGTTTACATGGATTTATTTATAGTAAGCTCTTACATACCTACCATGAGCAAAGCAATTAAAAGTAAAACATGCTTGTTATAAACCCTCATCCCCTAGTATACAAGGGACTTAAACAACTGGCGAAATGTAGGTGTTCTATAGGACCACCTCTGCCCAACCCTTAAGGGATTACAGGCGTGATGTTATCATACCTTCCATAGAAATAATATTATGACATTTATTTCAGACGTAGTCCATATACTGTTAGTAACACGATAAACCTTATAAATCTATTGTTAGTACGTAAAAAAATCAAGAACAAAATCACAGAAAGAACTACCACAAAGTGAAAAAGTCAAAAAGTGGCACCGCACAGGACTGCTAGTTTATGCCAAACCCTGGACGCGACCAACCTGCAGTGTGCAGTCGCATCCAGTGGCACCACATCGGCGAGTCCCATCGGCCCACGAACACACTCAGAAGGCTGTTCGAGCTGGCCCGCATATCTTTATAAGGGATGCACAACGCTTCCGCATGATGGCATGAAAACCATCCATGCTTTTCACCGCAAACATTGCTAAAGCGCTGCAGTGGCGCGGCAGCCCGAACAGCATCCTGAACGCGTTATTATACTGTACTCGCAGATCACTGTATGTACGATGCATGTACTTAGTCCACAAGCTGTAGGTGTAAAAAGATTGACAGTAAGCCTTAAATAATGTCATTTTGACTTGCTCAGTACACCTTGCAATGATAAGATTCAGTATTTTTAACCGTAGAGGTCACTGCAAAAATTCCCTTGCAAAAATAGGATTGTTGACATTCCATAATTATATCTGCCGCAGCCAACTGGTTAAATTAGCCGTTTAGTTTTCCGCCTGGCCTTTGGAAGTAGTGCTCGCCTCGCTTCGCTTCGCTCTCTCGGGTCGCACGCGGTTGATCACAGTTCTAACCTAACCCATTTGGTCGGGGTGCCCTGGCTCGACCAATTCGGCTTGCGAGTGATTGGTTACAGTTCCCAGCTAAACTATAATTGAATATCATTCAGGCCGTTACTTGAACAGCCGCCGCGCAGTTTAGTTTAAAAGCTAGGCGGTTAACTAAACGGCTAATTAAACCAGTTGGCTGCGACATATCCACAAACATAATCCAGTATGTATTAACACAATCCGAAAATAAATCGTTACAATTTACATAAGCCACAACAACCTTCACCAAATATCCTTGCATAAAACGGAAAATTGTCAGCAACTTTGATAATATCCAAATCATGTGTCGAGTCTGTTTCCTATCATGTTTGTCTTTGACATTATTTACATTACCGACGTTTATTGCTCATTTATTAACGGATGGACGGACTGATCCTCCCGATATTTGCATGTTTTACTGTAATGGTTGTTTGTGCAATATTATTAATTTATTATTCTGTCCGCGATTTTGTCCGCGTGAAATCAATCGTGCGTTTCGGCAACCGACCCACCACGCGCCGCTGGCGGCCGCTGCGCATCGCCTGCCCGTGCTATCACTTCGTTTTCACTTAGCGTTATTTTTTTATTACTGAATGAGCCCGCTCTTGACCTCGATCGTGCCTGATGGAAAGCGATGGATGAGGTCTATGGTAGAACGAGCGTGCCCAGAAAATGCCCCTCTTGACTTTTTTTCTTTTTGGTCGGCTTCTTGATATAAAAAAAATAGCCAGCCTTTCTCAAGAATTGGACTATGAAATGAAAAAAGTTGTTTTTTAATCCGTCTAGTAGTTCCTTAGATTAGCGCGATCAAACAAACAAACTCTACAGCTTTATTATTAGTAATAAATATTAGTATACACATAGAATAACTAATATTACTTAGTAGTATAAAGAAGATATAGATTATATGCTTGCAAGGCCCTGAAATATTGATGTTAGAGACTGAATTTCGTTAACAAACATTGTGCTGTGATTCAATGATCTAATAGTGATGAAGACCTGACTCAAGCAGGATACAGCCATATAGGTTGTTGCTAATTAGCACATTTTAGGTATACTTTAAATAACAAGGTACAGAAATAGAATATAATGTATTGCGGTAGGTATAAACGGGAATACCGTCATATTCCTGTGGTTAATTATAAATGAACGCATAAAATTTTCCTTATAAAATTCCTTCAGTCTTAACCAATCAACGCCTCCCACCTGAATCCAAGATGGCCGCCTCATCCTCTGACGTTCATCCCCGAAATACAGGAGGATGTGTCACTCTGTCCTCTGTCTACGTGACTCCCAGCAGTGAGGTGTTAAAGACTACGCCTTACCCGGGCAAACGATCCATTGTCGTCGTATGACGTCATTGCGCCCGCGCACCGATCAACCGAATTAGAAATTGGGTTAAGGGCACACTATTGTCAAAGATAAAACTATGGTTAGGTGTATAATTTAAACTTTGTGTTCTGCAAAAGGTGTAGTTTTGACGCATGTCGGCGGCTCAAAGAAGTGGACAATAGACGGTAGCTTTTGATCTGGGGTTTGATAAGTATATTTGAGATACTTATGTTGCATATCAATAGTTGCATCTCTATGCAACTATTGTTATGCAACAAAAGTTTTTGCTTTTGTATTAAACAAACACCTTTTTTCTTTTGTTTTGTACCAAACAAAGAGTTGTTTGGTCGGAAGGCCTAATTCAATACAAAAGTACCATGTTTATTTTCCACATATTATATTTCTTTGCTAAATATTGTAAAGAATTTGAAAATAACTCTCAAGAATATAGTATCAAAATAAGTCGTAAAATATGCAAACTAAGAAAAACACAAGATAGTGACAATCCTCGGAAACCTTAGAAGCTTGAAATCTGATCAAGTCTAAGATGCAGATCTAAATGTCAAACCTATGCAAATGCACTCCACTATAAACTCATGCGCATCCACCAGTGAAACTTGACGCGCGAATAAAATTCATAAACTAACTGCCGCCACAGCCGGTGGTAATGCTTAATAATAGTTTTAACACTATACCCTGCAATCTAAAACACCTGTAGTGTATGTAGATTTAACTTAATAACAGAGATTAGCTTACGTCTGTTTTCTATGCAAATATTATGATTATGAGTGTCTGTATAAGTTGAAATTAAATGAAAGGGAAATTGAACCGTTTGTAGTCTTAGCTTGTTTTACGTTTAGAAAACTAAATGGAATTATTTATGTAGTTTTAGAATGGTTTTATTAACACTGACATAGTGTGCGCAAAATGTAAGCCAATAGTAATCTGCATTCGGGAAACAAATACTTTTATACTTGAGGTGAATGATATAACTCCTGATGAAAACTCATTTTTTTACCAAAACGCTACTTGAAACTACATTGTTTCACACAGGCTGGGCTGCCTGTACTTACTTTCAACTGCACACAGCAATGATATCAAACATTTTCAAGTTAACGCTGATAAAATCCCAGCTACCAACAATGGCGGCAAAAATTAAAAATAACGATGAACGACTAATAATACCCAGTCAATAATAGAGACAAATTGCTATCAAGACACGCGATATAGACGTCTTTACTAGAAAATGTACAAAAAATAGACAGCATATAAAAGGATGCAATTTAAACATTCCCACGGGGAGAACGTGAGAAGTTGATGCAATAATTAGAAAGAAGGATTAGGGCACGTGCAAAGAGGAATACCGAGATGTAATGTCGAGAGTTGATAATAATTAATGTTTGCTGGAAATGGTGTCTGTAATTTAGCCACGGTACAGGTTTGTCTAAGCCAGCATACACAACAATGTAAAATTATGGATGTTTCTAAATGCTGATTCAAATTGGGAAGAATGGCGTAATAGAAAAAGGATGGTGGTTGTTGATGGTGATTAAGAGGATTAAGTGTTGTGATTTCCTTTTTCTTCGTTTTGTAGTGGTCATTGGTGAAGATGATCGGCAGTACATGTTTACGGAATTATTTGTAGATGTAATTTAGAATAGTTTGAGCAGGGGATAAGTTATGATGAGGCTGACATGCCACTGTGGATAAGTCTCTAATAAAATATAAGAATTAATTTGTTTACTGAATTAAAATAATGATGATGTCACTTGTAATAATAGTTGTGTGTGATGTGGGTCATTCATCAGATGTACTAGGTATTAAAATCAGGTTGTGAGAAACACTCGAAAAGGATGATAATGATGTTGGGACTCCTTTTTCCGTACTTAGACTCTCATTCGGTCCGTTGTGCGTGGGGATTCTGGCTAGCAGAGCCAGCCTAGCTCCGCCCAAAAGCACAGAAGCTTCCTGGGAGTTTCACAGGCTTCGCGGAGCGACCTCATTTTTCCGAGGGTTTCACTCGAAAAGGATATTATTGACAAAGTTTCTCTATAAAAGTACGAAAGCGTTAAGGTAGTGTAGGCACTAATGCATGAGACTGGTAGTAATCCGTTGATTAGGGAGAGAAATCTTGTATCCGGCGGTAATCTAGAGGGAAAGTTCTAAGTGAGCTGGAAGGACGGGTTTGTGTAATAGACGACTAAGGCGGGTATCGTACTACTTCCCGTGCCTACTTATGGATTATCAATTACGATAATTGCAGCACAGGCTAGAAGCTAATAACTGTCTGCCATTAGCTTCAAAAGATGTAGGTGTACCCAATGCAGCCGAAAGGCGAAATCGCAATGGAACGATTTCGCTTCAAAAGTTTCTGGTTGAACCATATGGACAAAAAGCTCGATTATAATTCACGAAAATAAACTTGAAAGGATACATGTTTCAATACAAAACAGAAGAACGATTAAACTAACACGCTAAAGGAGTCTCAAGAAATCGATTTGCGAGCAATAAGAGCAAGTTTTTATTACCGACTTCACAAAAAGGAGGAGGTACTATGTTCGGATGTTTGTATGTTTTTTTTTTTTTTTTTGTATGTTTGTTCATCGAATACTCCGCCAATTGTCGACGGATTTTCAAAATTCTGTTTTTGTTCGAAAGTAGATAGTTCTGAGGTGGTCCCATTGTCACCAAGTTATGATCTGACGATGGGATCTTAGAGAAATCGAGGGCAACCCTCAAATTTTATAGGCTCACTTATTGTTTTTCGCATATTTTATGAAGTATCTTATGTATTTGCGTATGGTTGTCACCATCTCAGGTAGCTGAGCTGATGATGGAAGGTACAACTCCTTAACAGTAAGAAGTTACTCGAACAGACAAGGACAGTTTTAGTAAATTGTTTTGATGTTTGATAGGGCTTTGCCACATTTGGTCTCATGATCATCAAGTCATGACCTGATGCTGCAGTCAGGATAGTCTGCAGAGTACCTAACTCCTCGACAACTAACAGCAGATATATCGTGTTTAGGCTCATTGAAAAGGGCTCGATGTGTAGATAAACGTACTGTTAATGAGAAACACCGAAGTACCTACACAGAGACTTGATGCTGATGCCAGGAGCATCAGAAAAAGCACAAACCTTGAAATTACAGCACCGTAGTCGTGTTTGGCCTCATTTTAAACAGGACTAAATTTTAAGTTCAATGCAATGTTGACATAAGTCTGGCCTGATGCTGCCAGGATTATCAGCGGGATCCTGGAGAAATCGAAGGAACTCTTCAAATATTATAGGCACACCTATAGCGATTCGGGTATTATTTATACTAACTCGTGCATTTGCTTTCGGAAAGCAAAATTTAGTGAAGTAAAACTGATGATGAAGACCACAGATGGCCACCGGGACTACTCAATAATAAGTATTTCACAGGTTGCGATTCGATTACTTTAATATGGTTGCTAAGCAATTTATGCTCGTCACAATGAGAATGGTGAAATGGAGCTGATGGTGGAGTACCAGGAGAACTCCTCAACAATTAACGTCCCTGTATCGGGAAAAGTAATATTTTGTAAAAGGCGATGAGCTTGATGCATTATAAACATTCCCACTAAAAAGCGAGAAATAAAAACTTTTTAACAAAAAAAAACCGACTTCCATAAAAAACACTACAAAGTGAAAAATAACTTTGATTTCGGAAGTCGGTGGCAATAAACTAAAATACAGATCCAAAGACACCGACTTCCGAAATCAAAGTTATTTTTCACTTTGTAGTGTTTTTTATGGAAGTCGGTTTTTTTTTTTGTTAAAAAGTTTTATCAATTACAGGAGATAATTGAGTTGTACACTTCAGTCAAGGAAAATGATTTATTTGAGAAAATCCGTGTTTTCTTGATCACAATTTGTAGAAAGAGAAATATGTATACTTATTATTATAATGCGTCACTAACTTATAACATTGATATCCTTTTTTGATACATGAGAAAAAACCTTTAAAATTGTATACAATGTGTAAGTCACATAATCAAAGCAAGACATCATACACCTCAATAAATAGAGTATTGAGTTAAAAGCATAATACAATGACCAAGACTTATTGTTTTGAATGCTTTCTATTTTTATTAAGAAAATCGTGTTGACACTAGCGTTACTTTATGCATTTAAAATTGAGTCTTATTGCCTTGAGATAAGATTTAATTTTATTTGGCTTAATCAGCGGTTAGTATGAAAAAATACATAATTTTTGAAAAAATACCTATATTAAAAGTTACTGAAATCGATTCAGTAGTCAATTATGAACAAACTACTTTCAGGACTTGCGTTTATTCTGTTACACCTTGTATAGTTTAGCACAAAGTACACGTTTTAAAGGTTAAGTTGGAGTATTTAGCTATCATATAATATGGCAAATAATTTAATTTAATGTGTTCTGTAACGTCAATAACTTTGCATATCTAGTATTGTATACAATTAAATATTTTCTGACTGAATGAACAGACAGATGTGCTGCTGGGGAGTTTGTTGCGCCACTTCTTCTCCCCAGCGAAAGCACTGGGAAGTGGTGAAGGGCGGGCGTTTTGGGGGGACTGTCTTTTGTAATTGACGTTCGAAAAGTGCTGATTCTCAGCCTAGTTTGAATAAATGACTTTTGATTTTGATCAATTTAGCGACATACTAACGCGTAAATTCGTTCTGTACTCGTCACCACATCCCAAAAGCAAGAACTGCACTAAGCACAAACACTATATGTACTTAGCTGGTAATTGGTTTTATCAGGCTAGACAACCCATGGATTATATGTGACTGTTGCTAGATCCGTAATGTTCTCTGCTGGACCCTTCAGGATTTTCATAATCCCAATGGTCATAACGCCAAAGGGCTGGAATAAGAAGTGTTGGTCCTCTGGCAGCGAGATGGTTGCCATCGGGGGTAAAACTTAGATGAGGCTGGCACAGGAGCCTGGGAATTGGCACAATGAAAGACAGGGCGTATGCCCCGCAGTGGGTGAAGTCGGGCGGTGAATGATGACGAATGGACATAAATCGCACCTGGTGCCTCATAACTTATTACAGTTGTGGCCAAACAAGGCCCTGCAGTGCTATTCTGAAAAATCTCACGGTGATAATTTAGGTGAAGTGAGCTGTGAAGTGAGCTGTCATTCCACCTGATGTTAGGGATCGCCACTATCGATAGCTCACTTCACCTTAGTTATCATGGTGAGATTTTTACAGAATCGATCGGCTGTCTAGTGTAGAGCGGCACCAAAATGTTTAGTCTATTATGTGTTGCAACAATTATGCACGTTCGAACGTACTCTGACCAATCAGCCCAGCTGCTACCCACCTTTTTAAAAAGTTTATAGACTACGGCACCATCTATTCTCGTACAGAAACCCAAAATTAACCCATCAAGAATGCTCACAACTTCATTCACAAAACAGTAGAGCAAGAATTTAAACAAACCGTCCATTTACTGGCATCTATAAATCATTTAGCTGTGCGCCGTAATTGTCGTGCGGCGATCATCAGCGCTGTTTACCATACAGACGTGCGTCATGACGGAGCTACGAGCGATGAATGATAAGTAGTAGTGGTGTGTGCATATTGGTGGGTAGTTCGCATAAGTTTCGGAGATGGGTGCGTAGAAATTAGTCCTTTATTTAGTAAGGATAAACTTTGTATATGCAAGAGTTAATCATCGTCGAGGAGATTAAAATTAGTGATTTTGCAATGATACTGTAATAAAGAGTGAATTTCAGTGCGAGGAGTTATTAGCACTGAACATTGATGGTTATTCCGAATGAAGCTGACGAGATTGAACGCAATTTAATTACTATGGAGCTTAAAAAAAAACGGATAAAGTAGAGGACAGGGTAAATAAGTACTATTAAGCCTTTTGGAACGAAGTTTTTAAAATCCAAAATGGCGACAACTTTATGGAGCTTTTAAAAAACTTATACTAGATGGTTCTGTATTAAAAAAGATTATTAAATTCACATATAGAGTGTGTGCATGCCTGTATCGCATATGGAACTTCGTTCCTGACGGGGGTCCCCCGACCACAATTTTTTTTATATGTTTGATTCAGAATCCAGACATGCCTACTAAATCCGTTCACCACATAATCATTTAATGAGAAAAGGTTTGCAATTTTTCCTGTTGACAACGGTCACAACAAAACATTGAAGATGGCAATCCTAATGACATCGATACGATTATAGAAGACTGACTGTAAGGTAGCAAATATAGAACGACAGTAGTCATTACGTGTGGTTGGAAAAACATTGTATAAGAAGCATTACTATTGGTCACTGGTAAAGGAGGCCCCACCTCAGAGGCAACAAAGCCAGTCTAAGCTGGCCTCGTATTCCTTAGAAACTCCGTACTAAGCTAGGCGCGGAGTTTCAAAGAAAAAGTGTTTCCACCAACGTGCGGTCGGCAGCAAAAGTCGATTAACACTTCAGTGTTTTTAATCACAGTTATTGGGCAAAACATTTGTTCAAAATTGCAGCTGAAATGCAATGAAATTTCGAACAAATATTTTGCTCAATAACTGAGATTAAAAACACTGAAGTGTTAATATTTTGCTCAATAACTGAGATTAAAAAAACTGAAGTGTTGATCAACTTTTGCTGCTGACTGTACCACGAATGGTCAAGAGTTGAATATTAAGTGATTGATATCTCTGACACGTTAGATTTTTAAATTAAATATAGACGATCCTTATTTGTGTTTACTATAAATTATGGCGTAAAGAATGTGGAATGCACTCCCACTTGCATTCGCTTAGAGATTATACAATTATACAGGGTCAACGGCGGCGTTTAGAAATTCCGATTTTTTTGTAAGAACTCTACATATGTAATCGGTGGTAATATTCTAACATGATAAAAAAAAATGATTATCTAAATTCTAAACTCGTACTTCAAATAACGACAATAAAAGCGGACGCTAACCCAAAAAAAATCATCAAATCGTAATTTTTCCTTTCATTATGTTCAGATATCGATAAGTATCCATCACAAATGCGGAGTTTCGCAAGTTAATTTAATTTGACACTGTATTTGAAAGGAATGTTTAAGGGGGAAGTGCCAGGCTAGCCCACGAAATTCCCCTAAGTTCATATAACTCAGATTGTTTTAATATAGATGATTTTAATGACTATAATTCTGTACTTCTGTATTATACATACGTTGCGCGTTGCTATTAATAGCTATTGAAAAGTAGGTACCTTTTAATAAATGATAGATAAATCTGTACTTGTCAAGTGTTGCATAGGATTACAATTATATGAATCAGTACTTAATGAATAGTTTTACATACAATACACAATTAGGTATAAAGAGTTCTATTAATGATTTATTCGACCATATCACTTTATAAGTATACCTTAGAAAGACAATGTCTTCTCAAAAGATATAGGCCAACTTTCTTTAAAACCGTCGTATCTTTCAAAAACAGATTATAATCCACTGGCTATACAAAAAAATCCTTTATTCATCATCATATAATTGCACAACAACATCAATGGATGCCACAAAAGGTATGAATGTATAAAGGAAGCGGTTGATCAGTACAAACGGGGAAAAGTATTATCAATTCAATGGGTACTTAATTGAAGGAAACGTGATCTGGGGATAATCACCACATTATATAATTTGAAGAAGTACTTGTCTTGACTTCCTGTTGAGTTCTGTCGGTTTCTAAATAAAAAGTTTTCTAAAGAACACTCCAATTCAAAGCATTTATTTAATGAATAATACATTTCATTTTTTTCTTTGCCCAAGCATAGGCTAGTAAAACAAAACAAATTATTTATTGCCATAAAAACAGGTTACAGAAAAATGTGAGACCCTGGCTTCAAAGCTAGGTTACAGTATCTTATTTCAGGAGCCAATTAAACCATTTACAAGCAGTTTTGAACTGTCGAGGAGTCGGTCAGTCAGAAACAGAAGCTAGTAGAAGATGTTGACGCAAGAAAAGAGGTTCGCATTGTGTAAAAGCCTCCTTATGATAATGCTATTGCAGTAGGTTTGATCGAAGGAAATCTTTGCGCGCAACTTTGTATAGGATTATGGCAAGCAAGCAATGGATTGTAATACGCTGAGCTGATTGATGGTATTACATAACAAAACATCGCGCCTTTATTTTCCCTAGTGGGTAGAGTACACCCACCGTCCCATGTAATAGGGGGGCAAGTCTATCAGTGACCAAGGGTGAATTTATGACAGAGAGCAAAAAAGAAATTTCAATTAATCGTAAAATTATGAATTGACTATAGAGTGGTTGTGTTGTGAATTTTCGAAGGGAAGCCGGCGGGAATCGAGTTGTATGGTACCTTCGCCACTGAAGTCTATTGCCATCAACCGAGTACAAATTCGGACTCCGCGCTGCTATTGAGAACTTCCTGATACCACATAACAATTTGCCCGACCTGGAATTCGAACCCAGGACCTCATACAAAGCAGTAGCGCTTACGATCACTAGACCAACGAAACAGTCAATTGATTGTATTAGGGCTGATTATACCAAAGTCAGATATCTTTATTCCGTGGAATAAAATTGACGACTGACAGTTTCAGTATGGAAGAACTAGCACTTCGCCCGCGACTTTGTCTGCGTGTCTTCGTGCCACATTTCAAGTTTATTAACTCAAGCAATAAGATTTTTCATACAAACAAAATTCCCCCTTTTCACCCCCTTAAAGGTCGAATTTCCAAAAACCCCTTCTTAGTGCTCCCCTACATAATAAAAGGAAGCCGTATGCAAAATTTTACGTTCCTAGTCCTTGCAGTTTCGGCTGTGCATTGATATGTCAGTCATTCAGTCAATCAGTTTCTCCTTTTATATATATAGATTGTCAAAAATTCCAAATTTATTCTCAGGATAAGACTTAATATAGTATAAAAGTTTGGTGGAATTCGCCCTTAGTTGTACGTATAGGTCGAAATAATGGGTTAATCAATTTAAACTTCAGATGGACGCAGAAGAGACGAATAATGTCATGATACAACATAGGAAACTTTTTTTTGTTTAAGGTTGTAAGTAATGATTTGTATCTGTTTCAGTGTTTCCTTTCCTATATTTACGTTAAACATGCTATCAAACAGCCTTTCAGTAATAAAATAATGGAAAAAACGAGGAAAATTAAATAATGGGAAACGAGGAAACATTAGTTTAACCGAAGGTTCTGTCGTGAAAACATAAAAATATTTGCCTTTCTCATACCGGAGCACATAGTTAGCGTTCTTATTGTACTGGTTTTTTCCTCGTGGTCTACAGATAAGTAGATACGTCGTAAATATTGTGATGATATGGTTATATCCTTTGATTTACTTAACCATTTTATAAAATGAAAAGATTTTCCTCTTCCGAAAGGAGTAAAATATTAGAATATAAATAAATTAAGTAAAAAAAAAAAACATTCGACTTAAAAAAAAAACACATTTTTCACTTTGTAGTGAAAAATAACTTTAATTTCGGAAGTCGGTGTCTTTGGATCTGTATTTTAGTTTTTAGCCACCGACTTCCGAAATTAATTATTTTTCACTTCGTAGTGTTTTTTTGGAAGTCGGTTGTTTTTTGTTTATTATTTTTCACTTCTTAGTGGGTCAGTTTGTAATTTATCTAAGTTACAATAGCTTTTCCCGATGCAGGGATGTTAATTGTTGCGGAGTTTTCCTAGTAAGAACCAGGAGAACTGGAGCTGATTGAGAAGTCACCATCAGCATCAGATTCCGATTTGGTGATAATGGGACTACCTCGAGAGCATACCCTTTCAAACAAAAAAGGTGAACATACATAAAAAAAATACATAAAATCGAACATACTTACATATAACCTCTTCCTTTATGGAAGTTGGTTAAAGAAGTAAAGCACCATATGAAATGGGATGAAGACAGGAAGATAATGATGAAAATATAAACTTTAACAGTGCCAAAAAAAAAAAGGGCAATGATGAAAGCGGGACTGGGTTCACTAACTGTTCCTGCTAACCCGCAAGGAGGCGTGAGTTTATGTATGTATGTATTCACTAACAAAACAAGAATACCAAAATACACAAATAGGTGCCACACCCTCGAAGTGTATGCATCAATTGATGACAAATGTTTGATTTACGCATCGTTGACAAGACTGCGCCTGCGACTATCGCTAAACGATTAGACAAACAAATCACAATTACTCACGTCATGCTTGCATAGGACAGAAATGTTTTAGGTATGGATTGAATGTCACAAATCAATCTACAGAATTTGCGAATCTTTGACATATCTTGAAATTAGTTTTCATGCTGACTTGGAAATTGGTTTGTCTGCTCATGTGATTCAAGAAATTAATTTTTTTAGGAAAAAATATATTAGCAAATTCTACTTGTCCTTGTAATTTTCTTGTCAAAGGAGATTGCAGAGAGAGTGCAACGTACTATCATATGATTAAAATAAGATTTATTTACTTAAGACTTTTATGAATAAGAGGATATAAGTCTTTGTTTACGTTCACAAATGTAGGTAAACGGTACTGAAGGAGTGCGTGGAGAAAGACACCCACATGTTAAAATTAATTTTCCATTCCACCATCCCAATCAGTCAGTGATCCGAAATTATGAAACTAAAAATAGTAACCTACTAAAGGCCAATTTCACCAATGAAACTGACACCGATCAACACATCTGAACCAAGTTCAGGAACTATCAGTATCAAATCTTCTAAACAATGATGACACTGGCAGCCCTTAAAAAAATCGCACACCGAAATGCGATCCGATCATCCGAACCGATCTCGATGGTACCGTGTGCTTTTGAATCGCATTCTACAGATCGGATAGCATTCTGTGTGTAGATTTTAAGACTATTCCCTTAGCGCGTGCGACACGGGGCGTGGCGTTGCTGACGTACGCGCAGTGATCTCCACCAATACGTAAATAAAAAACTGACACACTTCTCCTATCAAACACAAAAACAGTACAGACATAAATATAGAATTTTAAAGCCAGTAAAAGAAAGCTAAATATTGTTATTAGAAGCGATTCATCATTGTAATAGCCCATTTACACTGCCCACGATGTCGCAGGCGGTGTATTTTTGGCAATCAATTTATCAGGAACGTGGGAGATGAACGAGACAATCAGTAAATAGGACGATGCTCGTATGATGACGCCATCTTCGTCAGTAGATTAGGTATACTTGCACTTTCGCGTATATTGTACCATGTTATGGGTAGGCTAGGTCATGTATCTTGATATGGATAGATCTATACTAACAATAAACCTGAAGAGTTTGTTTGTTTGAACGCGCTAATCTCTAGAACTACCAGTTTTTGTATTTGATAGCCTAATTCTTGAGGAAGGCTATAGGATATTTAACACCACGCTAGGACCCTAATGTGCCTAGCAAAATATTTTCTCTGACCAAAATATTTTCTCTGACCAAAATATTTTCTCTGACCAAAATATTTTCTCTGACCAAAATATTTTCTCTGACCAAAAAGTCAGTTTAGCCAAATATGGAGAGCAGATTGTTTGGCTAAACTGACTTTTTGGTCAGAGAATAGTTATTTGTGCAACAAGAGAGCAAAGTCGTTTTTTGCTGCGAGTGCTGATTTTGAATCCTGAGCAAGCGAAGGATTCAATGATTGAATCACGAGCGTAGCGAGTGATTCTAAAGTTGAATCCTGAGTGTGGCGAGGGATTCAAAGGCACGAGATGCAAAAAACTTTGCTCTCGTGTAACACACATAACTTTTCACTTCAGCAGCGAGAACATTATGAGATAAATTAAAGCGTATTCGGAAATAGCACCCATGATATTTTATTATTCAAAATATATTACGTAACATTATTGAAACTAGAAATAAATATTTACAGGTTAAATATCAGTTTTATTTGCAGTAAATACTCATTTTCGTTTAAATACAACAATAAGTTAAAAAATCAATAAATTACAATAAAAGACATAAGTAAAAGACAAAAAAGCTTTTTGCAAAATTTCTTTAGTTCGTACGAAATTCCGAACGTGTTTGTCTTTGAGGTCGAATTCAAAATTGGAACTTTGAAAGGGCTGGTCTTTGTCTCTCTCTCTTTCTAATGGCGGGAAAGAGATAGAGTGTGAATGTTTCGAATTGTATGATTAACCCAAGGCTGAGTAATATTCGCGGCTTTCTGAAAAAAAAATTTAAAAAGTTACTTTGTCTCACTCAGTGAGCAAAATCAGATTTTGCTCACTGATTTCAGGCAGCAAAACCTACATGTTTGAGCTACTGAAGTGAAAAATATTTTTCCCTTTCATTTGATACCAAAAAGTTTCAGTTTAGCCAAAATGGAGTTAGCAGCTTAGAATATTTAGCCGACGATATACATATACAACGGCCCGACATGAATCATCGGGCAGTTGCCCGCCAGACACGACACCCGTCTGGTCGGAGGATCCTCCCTTTTCTATGGAGGATGAGTGAACTTTACATTTACACCATGTTCCTCATACCATGTTTTGGTAGACTAGGTCATGTATGTTGATGTGAATAGATGATGCAATATCTCCTGAAAGACTAAAAGACTGGGCCTTTTAGAGATGCAAACTTATAAATACGACATTGACACGTTTGGCAGAAGGATTGGTGGTAGCTGATTGTTATATAACACAAAGGATGACGGTGACCTTCCACTCGACCCGTAAGCCTGGCATTGGAGGCATTTATCTTGAAGCAAAACTTCTCGGATCTGTTGGCGGTCGGGTTTTGTGACCTCGAAGGCTAGAGATAGCGTGGCGAGACTTGCCTTACATGAGGACTATTTGTGACTTATCTCAATATGATTTTCAGAAAAAAATCAAACGTATTTGTGTAAGAAAAATGTGTCTTTAGTTGTGTACATTTTACTACATTCATAGTTGAAGTGTCATTTTTTTCAACTCCATATTCCACCGAACTAAACGTATTTATTTATTTTATCATTTATGTACACACATATATAAACAGACAAGAAAAAAAAACAGAATAGAAATATAGGTACAAAGGTGATGCTTATTTCATAAGAAATCTCTTCCAGCATACCTAGGTAATTTAATATTATCATACTTAATTAGATACTTGATACTAAAAATATTGCAACATGATAATTTATAGAATTTATTTGCAATGTTCTATTAATAGCCCGTGGGTACTTATGTTTATCAGTGGCAACGTACTTATGTTATTAATAGTATTACAAGTTTTTCTCACGCCACAGGTGCGGTAAGCGTGACAATATGATTGTCTAATTAATGCAGCAGGCGAATATCTAAATACTCGCCTACCGTGACTTTACGGATCAAAGTTACTTTAAAGAATGCACATAACGAATAACCTTACAAGAAACGTATTCTGTCTCTGTCATCGAATATTGAAAAGAATGAGATGGAACATTCTCAGCAGTCATGGGTCAATTGTAATAGTATCTTTAATATTTTCTCTTTACATTTACATTTTTACAGAAATGCAAATCTAGAATAAAATTTGTTACATATAACGTGATACAGTAGGTACCTTTATACATATTTATATTCTGTTTACATGTTTTTAAAAGCAAGAGTTAGGAGTTTTCTATATATTTTATAACTACCTTTATTTTCAAAGTATTTTCTCTCTTTCACTGCGTATTATAAGAAAGAGACAGTTTATCGTTTGTTGTTCTAGGACCGTATGCAATGTAACAGTGACCTTACAGTTAAAAGTTTAAAACAGTGATAATGCAGGGGTGGGCACCTGCCGTGACGGGGTGGGTCGCAGGCGCAGCGCGCAGGTGCAATGACACCTGTGTTTGCGATTTAGAAACGAACTTTTGGAAGCGTTTTGAATATTTTAACGGTGTTCTAAAGTGTCATAGACATTGTTGCGAGTTTTAATGTTTCACTGACTGAGGTCTACCGTAGGTATGTTACTTGAGTCCCTATTCTATGGCAGGTAGGTATCTATATTTTACGATGATGGTAATTAAGCAAGTTTTTGTAACGTCTAGCAAACAATAAGATATTTCTATTTATAACTTCAATACAAACAATACAGTAGCAATGTCACATTTAAGACGTTTATGTCATTTAGGTACTATTTAATTTTATACTTCTTCAATTTGTCACTAGGTAATAGCAAGAATAATACCTATATAACGTAAAGTCTATTCAAACTTAAGTTTCAAATTAATGTTATTTCAAATTAAACAAATATCAACATTATTTTAATGGTAATTAAGTTGATTTCAGAGTGACTAGCACTATTGAAAAAGTTGTAAAAATGTTTGAAGTTGTAGCGTAAACTGAACTTTATTGTGTAGGATTTAAAGTTATTTTTCCATAAACTCATATTTGTTTACATTGTTGGCAAATAAATCGTGAATACAGTTTAGAAGCTGTTCCTTGGAAAAAGGCTGACAGCAGCTATTCCCACGGAATCGACACTTTGCGGGTGAAACCGTGGGGGGTGCAGCTAGTAATATTATAAACGTGGAAGTTTGTGAGGATGGATGGATGATTGTTACTCTTTCACGCAAAAACTACTGAACGGATTTGGCACACGGATAGTTTATAACCAGAATTAATACATAGGATACTTTTCACCCCGATATTCCCACGGGATCGAAACATATGCGGGTGAAATCGCGGGGCACTGCTAGTAAAATTCATAAAAAGTTCAAATATGCAACTTGTACAATACCGGCGCAAACGCACGTGTAAAATAAATAAAGTTATAGTAATAGTTACATGATCGATGGCAGCCGCCTGATAACGGAGGCTGATTGTCTTTAAAAATATTCCATGGACGAGACTACGTATAAGAAACTGGTTGATAACTAGATCCTTATTTGTGGAGGTTGAAAGGTTCAACTGTATAATGAATACAAGCCGTGTCCCAGGTGGGATTTCCCATTAGCAAATAGCAGAACTTTCATCCCATATTTTTAACCTTTCTTCCTTAGTGCTCACTTTGTTGCTGCAGTCTATAAGCGTCTCAGTTGCATTATCCAGCGGTTTAGGCTGTGCGTTGTCTATCAGCGAATGAATGAATGAATTCAAGATTTTTATTAAGAGCTAATACTACCTCAAATGGCTTAGCATGATCCTCAGTTATGTCGAAAATACTGCAGCATTAATTTTGAAATAAGTATAATATGGTAAAGTTAAGGATTAATGTTAATGCACCCAACCTGCGTATGTGCTGGCTAGTTATGTTAGGGAATCCGCCAGCATACGACACTAGAACACTAGATTCGATTGAGAGATCGAGTATAGATTAAAATGCATAATCTATATAAGTATGGATTAGTGATTGCATACAAAAACCGCTATTACACATTCACTAAGTGAAAAGCTGAGTCTCGTTAGTATTATCAGTAACCCTATCAAACCAGGGATTTCAGATTGTAATGAATCACCAAAAATATGATTCAATACAATATTTATTTTCTTTTCATCCCGGACCTCAAAATACACATGCGCATAATCATTTGCTTAATTAAAATAAACAGATTTTTAACAGTGGAAGCTGTAAATCATATCGACAGAAACCAAAGTCATGGGATATCCGGCGAGAAGTACGAATGTTTTTGAATTTGCGAATACAAAGAAAAATATTTCTTAGATACTTATAAAAACTGAAGTACCGAATGGATAATAATGCTTTATTCTTATAATGTAATGTTAAAAAAAAATGGTAAATCAAAAGACGTTGCTAGAACTGGTGACCACAAATATACATACGTATGGTTCCAAATGAAACTATTAGGCTGGAGTGGCTGTCATTAGAACATATTCATTTATTATTTTGAGAAGATGGTTTTGTGGCAATTAGAGGATTTTTTCAGCACACGACTGCGCTGTGGTTCTATGTGCTGCTATAATATCTATGACTAACTATTAGGACCTTCATTATATAACATCACTGCGATGCAAGGACGGAATGGTTTGGTGTATGGGTCTGATGGAATCTGAATATTCTATTTGAGAAAAGTATAATAATTATTATTTATTTATTTTCATTCCAAGACACAAACATCAGTGTAGCCCTGGCTCTTATACTAGGAGTTCCTGTATTACGAGAGCCCGTGTGCCAGAGGAGTATGTGAACTCTTTGTTATTGACACGAAATTCTCACAAAGCATCCTAGGTCAGATGAGTCATGTCTGTTTCGGCTGTAGCAAGCAAAACATTAATATTTTATCGTAACTCTTTTACCGTCTGTACTGTCCATGAGATGCCTGCATTATTTGTTGTTTAAAACAATTATAATTCCACCATGTTTTGACAGTTACTCTGCAATGAAATTTTACTTCCGTTTGTTTGTTATTACGTTTCTAATGTTGATATTCCAACCGCGCTGCTGTTATTCTGTACTATGCTCGTAACTTTCCGTCATAAAATGGATTCCATATTGCAAATTTAAATAATTTTCTAGAACACCTGGCAATCCTCACTGCAATAAAGCAGGCCATTCACGTGGCGTTTAGTCGTGACCATGGCATTAATATGAACTCGTAATATTTGTCGTGTCGGTACTGCGACAACTGACAACGTTCATCGTACTTGAACGAGGTCGGTGCGACGTACTGAGGCAGGTTCGGGCATCCTGTTAATTATTAAACTGAATATTATTTTGGGTTTCTGAGTCAATGATAGAGTGGGTGGGGTATGTGTGAGGTGATTGTCCGACATTGAAGTAAGCATCATAATTCACAACATTCACAAGAATGTCGGAGTCGGTCAGTGTAGCTCTAACTACTGAGTACCTATTGAAAAACTGTTGAAGATCAACGATTATACAAATGTGAATATGACAAACTGCGGGGCAATTGCGTAACACATTATCAATCGGAATCGGTTTCATTTTGACAGTTCAACAACATTCATTGCGTTATTTACGGGTTGAGCAGACAAATTTTTCGAACTTATGAAGCAATGGAATAGCAATTTGCTTCAAAATGATACTTATTCCGATTAATAGTGTGTTACGCAATTAGGGTGCTGGTAGACTAAAAGAAGAGTGCTCCGGTAATTGTTTTGCCACTAACTATACTCCATTTGGAATAAGATTAGACATTTAAATAAACTTGTTTTACAGTCCGTTCAACCGATTTTGAATTCTATTGCGTTGGTGGAATGACAAATGGCAGCTGCAGTAAACAGTTGGTATTGTAACCACTTTTTTGCTTTTAATGCCATCCTTATGCCTACGATATAGAAGTTAAAATAGGTTGAACGGACTGTAAAAAAGGTTTACTTAAATGTCTAATCTTATTGCAAATGGAGTATAGTCTCCTGATGGAGAGACTGACAATATGGACATATTTGTATAAGTATCTATATACCAGACATGGTTTGGAAAGAGAAAGAAGAGGCCTTTGTCCGCAGGACACAAATACGACGAGCAAAAAACCGTCTGCTAAGGCGAGGTGGTTTCATTTAACTATTCATTTCAGTTTCCATCTTTGTTTGTGTTGGTGATATGTCATTAATTAATTTGGAGATTCTCTGATGATTTAATGCCGTCTTACAATACCAGGATAATAAATTTAATATCACATGGAGGTCAAGAATTCGTTTGAAATCTGAATACGGGCGACATTTTATCAGCACATTTTGAAACCGCGTTGTGAAATATTGACACTGATAGCTCTTGAGCGTGGTTTAGTATTCTGATCGCGTCCAGTTTAATTGGTGAAATTCGTCCAAGTATTTTAATGTGTAATTCATAATCTAAAAACAATAGATAATGTTGCATTGAATTTTCTAAATGTATGAGCAAATCTATTTAAATAAAACAAAGTTGGGTTAGTTACACCATTTATAACTCAAGAACCGCTGGACGGATTTTTATGTATTTTGATTTCTTGGATTTGTCTCCACCCCGAATAGCAGAATACTCATCTATTAAAACATGGAAAAATTTCACGGAAAAAATATTATGAAGATAATTCGTTTTCTCATACATTCGTTCTTATTCTGATGCAGTACGAAGTTCGTCGGGTCAGCTTTTATTAAATAACAAAAGCATTAATGTAAAAAAATATGTATCATTGTGATCAGCAACACACATTGTGATCATAACACTAAGAGATGCTATCATATTATCATAATCAGCTTTGACGCAAGCTAATTAATGCTTGCGTCAAAGTGAACATGAAATAAAAAATATTTTTGACCACCCGATATTTAGCTACATTAAAACATCTTTATGTGGGTTTATGTGAGAAAACACCGAACTTATTCATAATTTTAATAATCTAATACACGAAACTATATTCCTTGTAATAAAATAATAAGATTTTTGAAACCATAGTTCAAAGTTCTACTACAAGAGCCACGTCTCATTCAAAGTACGAAACGGTTAAGATTCATAATTAGAACAGTAATAAATAATTGTAAAATCATCGACTTATTATAGCCGAGGATTACCGAGTAATCCCGAAGTGCTGGGTAATCCTTGCGATACCAAGAAGTCAAAACAAATAAAGTACTTTCAGCAAAGCTTGAGTCATGCGCGGGCGCATACGATGCGTAAGCATTGTTAGCGTATACGTCACAGTTGGGAGCCGTTGCTTTCTAAACAGAATTAATTTACTATATTTAGCTTCAAGCCCTTTTAAGGGATCCAGCAAGACAATTTGGACTTCAGTCTTAGCTTAATGTGAATGACCCTTTCCATAAGTAAGAAAATTGGCTTATGACAGATTCCTATAACTTACGGACCGTTATTGGTGAAAATTAAGACTCTTGTATCTTTACCGAGGCCAAAGCTTTGCATAATAGACCCTCCCTTATGAAAGAAGCTATCACAGGTAAAGTTAGCTTATCTACGAGTCTATTTATGTGCCCAGTTTGGTAATAAAAATGCTACCATTGGTGAAGAAAACGATTAGTTTTTTCTTATAGCAACCGAGCATTAGTCAAAATCATCATTACATGATAATTAAAATATATAATGTTTATGATTTAACGTCACAAGACCATAACTCCAAAGGGGTTACCCTCCACAGAAAACACGTAGTAGATACAATACAGATGGAATTCTTTGAATTTACATACTGTTTTAGGAATACTACTCAGAGAGGAATCATTTGACTAAAAATACCATATAATGACTGTGTGTTTAGTACCTCTAAAAATAATTGACACGAAGAATGAAGGAAGAAGGCTAAGAGTCAGACTTCCGTAGTCTGACTCTAATTCCGTAGTCTGATAACAGCTTACAGAGATGGTATTGAGAAGTCAATCCCAAGTAAATTGGGATAGAACAGGTGGATGATGATGAAAGAAGGTAGAAGACTCTTAAGGTTGTGACTACTGAAATAAACGCTAAATATGGAAGAAAAATACATGCTGCAATCCCCCCAATAGTATATTTCATTACAAGTGCGGAAAGGTTGTCATTGCAAAGAGTTCCGACAAATGTCTACCCGAGCAGAGGTGCAGCCGAAGGCGAGGGTTGACAGTCGGAACAAGTTGCAATGACGGTTTCGCACGTGTACTGAACGACTATTTTTAATACAGTTGCGAAAAAATGAAGCAATTTAATAAAATAAGGTGGTGTTAATTCAAAAAAACTAGGGTCGAAATTACTCATTTTGTGCAACAAACAACTAAAACTCGCAAAGAAAATTTCTGAAAAATGGCGCCAACCGTAGAATATAAGCAGAGATTTTTTTTTTCTTCACCCATTCTGGTAGGCAAAGGGAACTATGCCCATACAGCCAAGTCTTCAGTAGAATTTTTTTATTGATATGAAATGAAAATGAAATTTAATGAGATGAAATGAAATGAAACCTAACTTATTCAATCAAATCATTAAATCTGATATTGAAACATATTAGTAGCTCCTTTTTAGAAATATACGTATTTGCATGAATCATAAAAACTTCTATGATTTTTTTTAGTAAAAACTTCATGGTTGGTTTTTCATAGACATGATTTTGACAGTTGGGAAAGAGAACGCACGAGTTCGGGAAAGGTAAAAAAAAAAGGACGAGTATGTAATAGCCCACATCCCGAACGCTATACGTCCCTGCAATACGCCACTTTTTGAGCAACTGTATTAAAAAATAAATTAGAACAACGGTACGAGATCATGATGATGAATTAAAGAAGTAGGCTAGAAAGGGTGTGAATACTAAGGTGACGGCTAATAGAGATGAAGGGAAGAAGGCCTGATGCGTCGATTCCAAATTCATTGGGATAACGGTAGAAATACGATGATGATGATATGAAGAAGAAGTAGTGGACATGAGAAAGTTATGTATGTCAAAGTGAAGATGGAGACTGAGACAAGAAACTGAAAACATCGTTCTATTGATGAAGATAATATTATGAATTGTATGGTAGAAGGAAGCTTAACAAAAACGGTTTAGCACCTGTTGTGAATGATTTTAATTCAATTTATGTAATCAATGTTAGGATGTTTTTCCTCATTTTCATTCATGATATCTAACTGTTCCCTGTTATCGACAAAATTGTCAATTTTGCATTCGTTATATCCTAATAAGTAATACCAACTGCGAATTGCGACTGACTAATCATTCCGAATAAGGTAGATAATGTGCAAGGAAGTCAGCTGGCCTATTCAGCTGCATGATACAACAATAGGCTGGTTGTAGATACTTTATCTACCCTCCTAGATAAAGTTACTTTTGAACATCTGACTTTTTGAACAAAACTTTGTAGTGGGTTGTGCTAAAGTAGTAACTTAATTAATAAGTGATCGTATGTTCCTGTGGTGGTACCGACAGTATCGGGATGCTCATCCCATCATTTCATAAGTATATGTATACAGCTGTCTATTAATTAACTACTTCGTAATTTCCACCGCTGGTTACAGTTTGCCGGGAAGTTGTCAGTGTGTTTGGATTATAGGTAAACAATTTCCACTGAAAAACTGGTAAGTAAAAACAAACCGTAATTTTGGCAGACGGCTTGCGTGCGCGCAGCGACATATACGCACGATCCATTGCCGCAACAGCACCATTGGTCCCACACAACATCACTGTATACTTTATTTACGAGACACGTATTATTCACTGCACCAATTAGTTAAAACAAACGCTGCGCATGAGTGTAGACCGGCGCGTCAACGAGGACTGCGCGTGCGCGGTCTCGCCTCACCCCCCGCGCCCCCGCTACTATTTTCGGAACCCTGTGGCCTGTGGTTTCCCTTTCAATACAGGACATTTTGAACAGTAGTGCAACTTAACGCGGAAGTTTATAAATTCAATGAAAGTGCACATTCAAAAGGTATTAAAACCAAGATATTGTTTCATATAGCCTTTTAATTTTTATGATTATGTAGATGGTAAACATTAAGAAGAACGTAGAACGGTGACAGTGACCGATTAGAATAGTAAACTATAGTCAGTTTCACACAATACCTTGCAAACAACAAACAAGTCGGTTAACGCCTGTTTTGTGTTTAACTGACATGTTATTATAAAAGTTAAGAAATGCTAGAAATTTTTGTACAATTGATCTTATAAAGGTGCATATTTTCACTATTTCCTCGAACTTACTCCAAAATAATATAGCAACTTGTAATAATATATTCTTGTGCTCAAATCTGGATTCTTCCTATATTATATCAAGCACCCCTGATTCTGATATTATTAAAATTTTAGAAATATTTGAACCAGTAGACCTAGACAAAGTGACATTTTATCAGTAATAACGACGATGGAAAAGTCATAATTTTACTGGATCAATATAAGCTACCAAAAACCTTATGTCAATCCTGGTGAAAATCGTTGTAGAAATACAAAATGCATAGAAAGCGATTGGCACTACCACACCAGAGGATCTTGCAACTCTGGCACGGTCTCTGGTGATCGTTCAAGGTTAGGTCGAAACCTACTACCTCAAAATACTCTATCAAAAGTTAATTACTTAGTCCAAAGGTCGAAGCTACTGACTAACCTACTGTTCGTTCAACGATGTGACACTGTATCGGCAAATCGTTTTACTAAAGTTACGACATGTGCTAATCCCCTCCATATTTACATGTAGGTGAGTCGCGAGTTTTTTGTGCACTCAATAGTTTTAGGCGTTTAGATTACATCATCGGCTCGAGAAATACTTTTTTTTTCAACATGTTAATTTAAGCTTGATCTTAAAGAGAGGCTATTCATGTGGAATAATGTATTTAAGGATAGGCTCAACTACGGTTAAGGAAAATAACAATATCAGTTACAGTGAAGTTTTCCAGTCCGATATGATGTGGCAATTTTCGCTAAGAGATAAAATTCAGAAACTATCTGAACTAAACTAATCGAATGTTCTATGACTGAACAGTTTACTCAATCGTTACTTATTCACGTGAAAAACTGCCAATATAGGACAACAGAACGAAAACAAACCATAAAAATCATGGTAAAATTGTTGAAGAAACTTAATACATTGTCAATATAAGTTGACTTACTGTTTACATTGTACTTTACGACATATGCGGACTATTCAGTTCCCCTCCTTTATATTATTGTAGGCGTGGGGATAACTTCTGCGTATGCGCATACAATACTACGAACCGCGCTTGTAGAAAACTGGAGGAAAATGAAAACTTATTATAATTGCAGGAATATGATTTATTGACTGCGTATTTATCTCGAACAGATTTTTCTAATTAATTAAAATCGGGTATGCCCATGAAATATATCCAGGAAAAACAAGCAAAATAATCAGGAGAAAGCTGTGTGTGCAACGATAGGTAGTCATCACCTTAGAATAAACTCAAAGCATTTATTTCAATTAAAGCATTTACAGACACATTTGAACTGTCAAGGTGTCGATCAGTCAGAAACAATGTTATAATGTCATTGATCTACCGCAATCTAGTTGCACACGTCGTTTGAACTCGTTATTCTCCAACCAGAATAAACCTGCATACAATGTTAGCAACCCCGACAAATAATTACACCTTCTCCTCACGGTGGATTTTCAATATAAACTTTACAAACACGTTTGCGTCGCAGTTGAATGGCGTCAGTTTTAAATTCAAGCAAGTCCAATTACGCCATATGTCGACCCTCCTTCCCATAAACGTGCGCAGGCGCATTCTGCATCCGCGCGACGTACGTGCTTCAGTCTATATGGTGTTCCGTGCACTTTCACGTTATTAAACTGTGATGAGGTGTCTGTAAGAACAATTATATTGATCGGTGTATTTAAAAGATTAGGAAGCTTTAATTTCATATAATCTGCTTTGAATTTGAGTCTGAATCGAGAAACTTCCTGCATGAAATTAAGAATATCGGAGTTTCAACTCCACACAATAGTTTAAAGTATTCTATTATTGATAATATGAATAGTATCAACAGAAATTGTGGCTTCAAATATCACATCGACAAAATAAAAATTTCGACGAAAAAACCAACTGGAACCGTGCACCTAGCTTCTGAATTTTTATAAGTGCCCATGTAGGTTTATGTGAAATATAATATTTTGATTGATTTTGATTTTCGCAAAGTACCGAGAGCCGAGTGGTATCAGTATTGTTGTGTTGTCAATAGAATCCGTTTAAAATCCAAAACCATACGTATAAACGAGCAACACATTCAACACAAACACAACAAGAACATTCTTTAAGCCAAACGTAAATTAAATCCACATCAACTTGACCGTCCCACAGTGTACCGCGTAGAACATGCTAGGTGGACAATATTATTTTATGATATTTAACGATGCTTTTATATATAAGTAGTCATATTGAGGCATTATTAATAGTTTTTGGTATGATTTTGTAATAAAAAACAAACAAAATATATCTAAACAGAAAATTTTATTTAAAATAATAAACAAACAACAAAATTGCATTAAATAAATAAATACCTACAATTCAAATTAACTTAACCTAAACCTAATCATCAGAATCATCATCAAAATCTTCTGGTGAATCGTCATCATTTTGCGGCAATGTGCGACAATATGATGACGTTTCGGGTCTTGATGCTACTATGGTCGGGCTTACAATTAAGTTTAATACCTCTGCACATATTTTTTCCGGCTTTTTTTGGGGAATCTCACGAAGGCTATTAATCAAAGGGTCAGATGTTATTATTAACATGGACAGCAAGTCTCTATTCGTGGCAACACGTGAGCACTTGCGGGTGTTGTACTCCCTAAATCTGCGGCAATCTTTGTTACGTGCTTCTTGAGCCTCTTCGGAAAGCTGCCCAATTGGAAGCAATGCCGCTTTGATGACCTCAGTACTGTGTACTAATATTTTATGTACAGTAGCAGGCATATAGTACCACGAATAGAGACTAAGGTAATGTCTTCTAGTTTCAAGACAAAATTTATTAAATTCAACTAAGTTTATTTCGAACCCAGAAGACAATGTCCTCAAAATAACATCAAATTGTTTGATAATAGTAACATCCAACCCTGTGATTTGAGCGCTCATCTCAGCATTCTTAAAAAAGCGACGGGCTGTGTTTCCATCATTGGAAGAACCAAATCCTGGCTTTGGTTTATCTACAATGAGTCCCATTTCGTTCTTGAATTTCAACTTGATTTCTTCGGAACGAACCTTGATATCAGCTTTATCTTCGTCGCTTCTAGCCTGCCATTTCTTAATATTCAACTTATAGCTGATATGTAAAAGGCATTCAAAGCAACGAATCCAAGCATGAAGTGTAGATAAACCAAAGCCAAAATGTTCCTGATTGCTGTTAAACTTCGCGGGGTCATCGTTCATCGTCTTGGGGGTGGCACCACAGATGAAACACTTTTGAGATGAACGAGTTTCCGTTAAGGCGTTACATACCTTTCCGTCTGTCATTGTCAGAAGAAGTTCGTGTTTCACAGAGATTTGAGAATCACCAAAGTTGATAAGTGTTGGAAGAAGAGCATTAATTTCTTCCAACAATCTATTTGTCTCCGCTAACGTGAAGTCGTTCGTTTCCTTAGCAAATATAAATTTGATTGGGCGACAAAACATAGTTGATGAAGACCGAGGATTTTGCCAAATAATTTTGGACCCATCATATAACTTAAGGGGAACGAAAGAAAATACGAAAAGAAATTCGTCCGTATCTTCAGTGTTCTCAAATTTCTGTTTGTATGTGCTGTGCCCAGAACTTCCATCACATCCCCATTTACTAACAAGTGTAAACGTTGAACTTGTTGGGAGGACACTGCTGATAACTTGATTCTGTGCTAATACTAGACGTTCCGCTGTTTTATTTAATAAGGCTTGCAAATTTATTTCAGCACGAGTTTCTGTTATAGCAATGTGCTCCTCTGCAGGGTAACAGGCCTGTTTGGATTTTACTACACTAAAATATGACGGAAACACATTATGTCCTGCCATTATGGACCACTTCCTAGTTTGTTTGTAAGCATGTGTTGTTGACTTAGAATCTATATAGTATGCTAAGGCTTCGTCACTACTTAACTGCCTAGGATCACAACTGGTATTTTTTGACTTAATAATATTATCTGGGCTCTCACTAATGTCTGTAATCACATGGGCAACTTTTCTTTGCCCTGCTGAACGCATAGCAATTTCGGCAGCAGTCACTAATTCACTGGCACTTCGAGATTCTACGAGATCCACGACTCGACGTTTCTTCGTCTTAAACGACGTTTCCTCAAAATCTTTGCGAGGTCTTCCTGCAGATGTCACAGCCTCACTCGATGTCGAAGGTTGTGGGGCTAAAGAACTCACAGTAAACTGTATGTCTCCTTCATCCAGCCATGTCTTATTTGTTATTAAAAAACGCTCCTTCGATTTTCCCGAAGCCAACCATTTGGCTCCAATCTTAGTAGAAAAGTTAGATATTTTCAGCTTTATTTCTCTTTGGCTGCTTTCAGTAATGTCACCAAAGTGAAATTTTGAAGAAAGATAGTCATAAATACGCGACCGCTTATCATTCTTTGCGTGTTTCAACCACTCTTCAAAAAAGGCTACCCTTGAAATAGAGTAAACGTGTTCTGAAAAAAAAAGAAAAAAATATGTTGTACTGAAGTGTGCTGAACAATATGTGTAATTTTACAAACTACACAGTTATGCCTACAATATATCTAAAAACTAGCCCGAATAGAGGCGAATCAATGTATTTCCTGAACGTTCTAAGTTTTCTTTATGAAAAAAATTACGCTAAAATTTATGCATCAAGTTAAAAAAATGCTAAAAATTCATTTAAATAGATTCTGATAAAAATAATATATTAAGTAATAGTACATACCCTCAGTATTAATATCCATCACAAAAAACTTTCACAATATCACTATAAACCACTATGAGATGTGCACAAATGTGTCGCTAAATTGCAACTGATTGCCGGAACGCTTGCATTAAACTCATTACCTGACTTCTGGACTCTATGACTCATCAGTTAAGTATTTGAAAAACAACTTTTTCTCGGAATTTGGAGTTTGGGGGTGTTGATTGTGTTATGCAATTAAGATTTCCTGGAAATGAAAACTTGAATTTTGTCCACCTAGCATGTTCTAGGCGAAATACCGTGCGTCCGTGTCTCATAAATAAGTGTGAAAGAAATGGAATGCCACAGCTGTCTAACTAAACTCTTGCGCAAGTCGTGCGTGACGAACTAATGAAACGGGTCACTGGGTTGTTCATTGACGAGCGATCGATTACTAGTAATGTTTGAAATTGGAATTCTCATCAATTGGAGAGGTCAATAGTGGAAATTGCCCTTATTTCAATCGAATATTATTAGGCCACGTACACGCTAACAAAAATAACAATGGTCTTCTACAGTCTGTACCTATTCTAAAGGATATAAACATGCTTAGTGCAAAAATGTTAGCATTTGGACATTTTAATGCCACCTTTGATACATTACCCATGGATTTCCAATGCTGGAAATGTCAAGTGTTCTTTGGCTAATACATGAATAAATAGGACCAGGATGATAAATGAGCAGTCTGCAAAATTTGCACTTAGGGTTGCCATTATTTCACCTCAAATAATTCAACGTGACAAAAACTAGATTTTGCAAAACTGTGCTCCCTTAAAAAAGCAATTCTCTAATCAGTAAGTTTGTCTTCTATAGACCATCGTCATTATCAACGACTATTCCAAAGTTGACCTCATATAGTCTTATGCCTATCTCAATTTTCGCATTATCGTCTCCCGTAGCTGTGTGGTCCACGGATAAGATAACTGAAGTCTAATAAGTCTTTCCTTGAGTTACGTAAGATGCAAGGAATAGATTTCATTATGTCATGTACATTAATGGCACTGATAATATTATGTTGCAGTATTTCATTCATTTAATCAATTCCATATATATCATTGGCTATTCTTGAGAGGAGGCCTGTGTATCAGCAGTGGGAATATTATAGGTTGATTATGCTTTTATTCTTGAATGAAGATATGGTTAGAAAGGGCGTGACTACCGAGGTGACGACTATTAGAGAATTATGGAAGAAAACATATCAATAACTCAGCCTATTGCAGTCCACTGCTGGACATATACCTCTCCCAGGCTGCGCCATAACACCCTGTCCTCCGCCTTCCCCATCCAGTCCGTCCCAGCCACTTTCCTTACGTCGTCCGTCAATCTAGTTGGGGGCGTCCCACACCACGCTTGCCGATACGCGGTCTCAACTCAAGGACACGTTTTTCGATGCGCTCCACCAGCCATCGGTCTTTCGACAAACATGGCCAGCCCACTACCACTTCAGCATATGATACCGTATTATCATTATGATACTATTTCCCATTAGAAATTTCCCCAGTAGCAGTCGCGAAGTCTGGAATTATGACCTGCTGGTGCCCACCCCCATAAGATCACCCCCTATTACATGGGAAATAAACATAACTGGTGAAGTTTGGGTGTTCCTATTACCTTTGCCTAACTCTTTGTGGAATAGCGGCATGATCTTATGTATCATACCATCATAATATTTTTGGAAGATGTCTATTATTTGAGTCATAAGTTAAGATTTGCATTGATTCTAAAGTCTCATTATTTAGGTCAAGGCTAGTCCTATATCTATCTTCATCGCATAGGATATTATGCCAGCCCTTTTTCCTGGGATCCTATGCTACAGGAAGCAATAACACTTTACCGTATAAAGGAAGCAGAAAGCCGATCTATATCAGCTACATCCGAAGAGTTTCCCTACAGTTCCTCTGTAAACTGGTGTATGTACACATTTGTGGAGCCAACAATTTCCTCAGTTGCGACAACGGGCCAATTAGGCCACGTTAATAAACTTTAATCGCTCACAATTAATGAATGCTCTCTTAATTGTTGGTGGTACTACCGGTTCTCGTTCGTTACTCGCGTATTATGTCCAAAAATCTATTTATATAGAACTTCTCTTTTGGTCTCAATTGCAGCTTAGGTAAGTAAACTAAACTTTAAAATTACTGGTTTTTTTACTTTTAAACCGGGCACATCTTATCTTTTAATCCAGGCTGCGGTCTGCTACTGAGAAATTCCTGATAGAAAAACCCAATAACACTTTTTCCGACCTGGGAATCGAACCCAGTACCTCATCCTCAGCTGTAGCGCTTGCGACCACTATGCTAAGAGAAGAATTGCAGCTCATTGTAACATTTGCAATGATGAAGTTTATTCACTGATGAGATCTAATGTTCGTAAACTTTTTTATTTTAACTAGATATCATAGGGGTAAATATAGCCGCTATAGGGGTTAGCATTTTAGATCCTGTTTATTCTTACTTTCTTTTACAGTTCTCACTATCATCTCACATTACATAATGGCTTTCAATCGAGAACTAGTAATAGGAATTGCAGTAGGAGCAAAAACCAGACAGAACCCGTGTTAAAATCCATGCTATCCCGGTTGGCCCGTCTTTGAAGACCAAATAACCGTATAGTTGGCAGTCGTTACGTTTTTATTTGAATGTAGCTAAATACATTGATAGAGACGTTTTTATAGCGATATTTCTCAGAAAGAAAGAATTGTTGATCGATTGGATTACCAAGAGAACTGTTACATGAATGAATGCTGCGATTAAATGTTTAGCTAGAGAATCTTGTAATGATAATTATTTTACTCTATTTTGCAAAATATTGTTGGAATGAGTTTACTTAAGAGCGTTTACGACGTACGGCATTTCATACAGACTTTCAAGTCCTTGTTTTTCGAAATGAATGAAAAAACGCATCAAACGCATAAGCATGATACAAAGTTCTAAAAAGTTAGTAAAGAAAATTTTTGAAATGTCTTATTTAAAAAAAGATAACTAGAAATCTCTGTCTTTGGAAAATTTAAAATCGGTCTAATTTGACTGTAGCACTATTTTTCGAAAATGTTCGTATATATAATTTTTAGATCTTTGTATACTGCTTATGCGTATGAAGTTTCATTAAAATCGGTTCATTCATTTCGAAAAACAGGGGCTTGAAATTTTGTATGAAATGCCGTACGTCGTAAACGCTCATAACTTTGGTTAGCCAAGTAAATGGAAGTTTGAAAGTGGCGCCAGTGACAGAAAAGTTGAAAGGAAATCGTTTGGCTTAGTATGGGCATTTGATGAAGAGGGAGGAAACGCATGTAACTTAAGGGCCTATAATACTACCTCAAATTGCTTAGCATATCCTTCGTTATGTCGATAACACTGCAGCATTAATTTTGAAATAAATATATGGTGAAGTTGAGGATTAATGTTAGGTCTTATGTTAGACGAAAACACGATTCCATAAAATTTTCTCGATAAAAAAAAAATCCAAAGTTACCTCCAAACCGAACAATAAACCGCTGGTATTCAAAAAATACTTCAAATTAGATCATGAAACTTTGTATACTAACCGAACTAACTATAAAGCAGGTCTTATGTTTTTTTTTTTTTTTAATTACCATTATTTTCACCGAAAAAGCAAATACCTAAACTATTGGCGCTGCCTGCCGCCTAGCACCGCACTCTGTCTCGCTCTCAATCAGTCCGCGAGCAGTATCGTGCGAGCGAGATAAAGAGTGAATTTTAGCTGAGGTAGTATAGGCTCTTAAAGAGTGATGAATAAATGCTGATGTATGAAGAGCTAGAGGAAGGCCAAAGAAAAGATGGATGGATTTTATGAGGAATGTTATGAAAGAGAAGGCAGTGAACGATAGCGTGACGGTTGACAGGGGAGAGTGGAAGAAGAAAACGTATTGCGCTGTACACAAGTAACATCGGACAAGGGCAAGACTAGGGGACGAAGGTCGGACAAGTAAAAAAAAATTGATCTTTCGGATTTGAATACCTATTATAAGAATGATGTTGTGTAAAGGTTGGTAAATTTCCATAGATTAACATGGCCGATATCGAAACAATGAACTGAATTGAAATGATAATTGTCATAGTTCTCCCACGCTTTGCAAATTGATTGGTAATCAATCAGTCTTCTTTAAAGATGCTTCTATCAATCGTATTGATGTAATAATTGTCTTAGCCGTTTTTAACTTAGCAGAGAGGATTGTTCATCAGTTGCGAAGGTACCATATAACTCGATTCCCGCCGGCTTCCCTTCTAAAATTCAGAACACAACCACTCTATAGTCAACAGCGTCACCAGATTCAGTATTTTTTTTTTTGAAGTTTTTCTTTTCCGAGCATCTGTATTTTTGAAGGTATTTTGGGGTTTTTAGGGTAAGTGTTTGGCGGAAGTAAGTATTTTAAAAACAGTTAAGTATCTCCAAAAATACTGATGCCCGAAAAAGTCTATAAAATACACCGAAAAAGTATTAAAATACTGAATCTGGTCACGCTGATAGTCAATTCATCATTGAAATATAATGAAACGATTCATTGACATTTTTTTCTTGCTCCGGCTTACCTCTGTCATAAATTCATCCTTCGCTACCGCTATTCATAACTACTACGGTTAAATTTTACCAATAAAGATCACAGCACACATATCAACTCGGAAAGGGATCGACACCGTATCGCCTTTCGAATCGCCGTCAAACAAACTCAAACTCAAACTCAAACTCAAAGCATTTATTTCAATTAAACCATTTCCAGGCACTTTTGAATTGTCAAAATTAACTAGTTAAACAGGCGTCAACCTAACGTAAGCAAGTAACCAAAGCGGATCAGCAGCTCCGATACGTCGACTTAGCTACGGCTAGGCGACCAGTGGTGGATTTACCAACAGGCTGAGTAAGCTGGAGCCTAGGGCGGCAGATTTTAGGGGCGGCCAATTTGGGTCTAATTTTTTTTAAATGTCGTACTGATATTAAAAAGATTAATATTTATAATATATACCTACCATGTTTTTTTGTTGGAAAGAATAAACAAGGTGAATGCTCAAATTCAGGCTTCTACCGTAGATTTGATCACTGTTGCCGAACTTTACAATCTCTGTAAGTTTTTCGTAGCTGAACCAGAACATTTTAAGTATTTTGAAGAAAAGGCGATGGAATTAAGCGTGTCGAAGCAGTATACAAAAGACATGGGACATTATTGTAGAGGTCAGTAGGGGCGGCAAAATTTGAAAAGCCTACTGGCGGCAAATGTGTAAATCCGCCACTGTAGGCGACGCTGCGCGCGCTGGTTCACCTGGCTGGCACCAGATCCGTTTGAATACGTGCGCAACACGACTGGAAGTTGTCTTGTGAATGACAGCACGTGTGGTAACAGTAGTATACTGCAGGCAGGACGCGGGAGAGGTGAGAGGGGCTCGGGTACGGAGAGACGTGAGCTCGGGAACTGCAAGTTGACCACGCATCGCACCGCGGTTCGTGAGCTTGTCCCGAAGCGAGGCGATTACGTTATGATTCCGATTACTGTGCGTTGCAGTAGCGAGTTTCCTTTCATACAAAGAATACTGAATGGCTCGAGTTGATACGGTGACGATTCCTTTCCGAATTTATATGTGTGCTGCCTTTAAGTTGAATGCGATCAGCTAATCTTAGGCGCGTTCAAGCCACTGTTAGCTCTTGACATGAGACATCTATCAACCCGCACTGGGCCCGCGTGGTAGATTATGGCCCACTCCCTCTCACATAGAGGAGGTCTGTGTTCCATCAGTGGCTTAGAGCTCTTGAACGCGGTTTCGATGTGTTGATCGCGTTCAGTTTCATTGTTGAAATTGACCCTTAATTTTCACCACGTTTTTTTTATTCAATAGAGTAGAAATTCGTAACGACTTTATGCCACCATAGCGTGTCAAGGTACCTCGACTAAAACAATATATCTTTCAAATCTTACTCAATACGACAAAAAACAACAATAGCCCGCCAACAGGAAGCAATCACAGTGTAACTAAATCTTTAAAAAAAATCAATCAAATCAGTGAAAAAAAAATCCAGTCTCGGTGGCCGGATGCCGACGATTGAGTGGCCCGTGACTAAATCCTTAAATTACTGTATTGATTGGGACAATTGGTAATGACCGTGAGTTAAACGATGGACTGCTGGTATCGGATTCCGGAACTTGTAGTGGAACAATTAGAGATTCATAACGAACAACAACAACAACTTTTTACCCTCTCAACTCTTTTATTGCATTCAAAATGTATTGCTATTTTTATTTATTTGGGTAGGTAGCGCAGATTCTATCACTACGGCTTTCTGCTTGTAATGACATAAGAGGAACGTCTATAAGATTATTTAAAGAGGGTGAAATTGAAAACATGCGACAAATCGAAATGGGAGATTGTGAACAACTTTTACTATGGGACCAAACCTGAAATCGCGGAAAAAATAATCAGCTGTTCCCTACATTTATGATCGCATAACTCGTCAAAATGTAGGGATCAGCTGAATTTTTGTTTCGCGATTGCATCTTTGGTCCCTTAGTAAAAGTTATTCATAATGATGAGTACAATCTCTCATTTCGGTAAGAAAACCAAAGAAACGATAGATGGACAGAAAGGGGGTTGAACTACCGAGATGACGACTAATACAGAAGTCATTACCTGCCTAGCCTTTTAACTATGTTGGGGTCGGCTTCCAGTCTTAACCCGATGCAGCTGAATACCAGTATTTCACATGGAGCGACTGCCTATCTGACCTGCATACGGGTAATACGATACCCCTTGGTAAGATTGATTGTCAGACTTTCGGGCTTCTGACCACCCGTAACGACTGTCAAAGATCCACGAATGACAGCCGGGACCATCGGTTTAACGTGCTTTCCGAGGCACGGAGGGGTCTCGGTATGTAAAGATGGTCACCCATCCACAGTACAACCGTGGCAAGCGTAGCTTAACTTGATTGATCGACCTGTGCGGCTGTTATTATTTAGCTAATACAGAAGTATGGTAGAAAAAGACATCTTGCGCCGACCCCAAATAAATTAGGATAAGGACGGGAGAAAGATGGCGATGAAGAGGAAGGTTCTATGGACCTCTTTTATCACTGCGACTTGAATAGCCGGCCTGAAAAAATTCCAGTTATTAGCTAGCTTTTAAACGAAGCTGGGATTAACCACTTATAAAATATTCACCCAAGAAATAGCTGGAAATAGGAACAAAAATAGATAAATGGTGGAGTTTCTTTTGGTCATAAACTTCAAAGTTTATGTTTTTCCGCTTCTAATTAACAGACAATCGAAGCAAAATTCACGACTCATTATATTAACAGCTGAACCATAAGTTAAACTAAGGTTGTTGACACATTCTCGCCACCATGTCTAAAATTCTGATGGAATGTTAAGCAAACGTACCTATATTTTCTTATTTGGGAGTTATCTTACAGCGGTAAAGGATAAAGCGAAGGGGCAATAAAAACAAATAAGGTATCAATTTGATCCTATAAGTATCAATTACGTTGTTGACACATTCTCGCATCGCGACTACGTCGAATATCTGACTGTGAAGATATCATCACAAACGTATTTTCTTATTATTTGGGCGATTTATCGTAATGATAAACCGAAGTGGCTAAAAAGAAAAAAAAGGTAATCGAGTCAATTAAACACTAGATCGAAAGTTATTAACATACTGTGATTTTTGAATTTTTTGACGTCCACAAAGAGGCGCGAGTATTATATTATAGAGTGTTAAATATATTTTTTGCCATCGGTAAACTTCGGTGCAATCGCGCGCCAGCCATTTACCATCGCACCCACGCGAGCTCATATCTGCTTGGAGCCTAATATATGGCGTCTGAGCTTTCCCACGGAGGGTTAACGACCCGGGATTAAAGGGGATCGCATCAATGACAGCAATTGTTTCGACACTACATTCGTTAAGACTGTGCCGACCCTACAGTGGCGCCCTCATCGTTTGTTTGGTTATTTCATACAATTTGGAATGAAAATGCAGAAAATAAGCACGTTAAGTTGTGCTTCACAAGATTATACGTTAATATTATTATAAACGGTAGTTTTATATTGTTTAGTTTCATTATAATCCTTAAAACGGATAAAAGTGGCCACTATATTCCGTTTTAAGGATTATGATAAAACTAAACAATATAAAACTACCGCTTCTAGTAATATTAACGTATAATCTTGTGAAGCACAACTTAACGTGCTTGTTTTCTGCATTTTCATTCTAAATTGTATGAAATAACCAAACAAACGATGAGGGCGCCACTGTAGGGTCGGCACAGTCTTAACACTCGTAAGTGTAAATGGACAGACTGTATGTTCACTGCATTCCGGGTTACAATACAGCGGTAAACTTTCAAATAAAATAAGTAAGTAGTTTTTAGCACGAACTGGATACGAAAACACAGGTTGGATTCTGTTGCCTTATTGCATTAAGTCTGTCTTATTTGCCACCATTGTGCCTCTATAAATATCTATAGTCATGTTTAAGTAAAATAATTAACTCCACAAGCTGAAACTAAAAGTCGACCTTACAGGAAAAGCTAAGAATACAACGCTGAAGTCCATTGATCGTCATAAAAGCAACATTAAATGCACTTGCCTTGTTTTCACGCAATGTACTTCCAAACGACCTGCATTAATCAAAGTGTAAACGAAGCACCGGAGGATGTTTTGACAAGATATGATTAAAGCTAGTGGGTTTCTGCGTTCGAACGAGACGCCGGATGATAGCAATTTGTGTACCTACGTCTATCAAAATTTTACTAATGGACGAGATAACTAAAAGTAAGGCCGGAATTTTAGAACGATATTCAGACATTATTTAAAACTAGATTTGAGCTGAGATCAACTGTTAAATCATTACTATAATATGGTCAATTTTACCTGAAAGATTACTCATAGATGTTAACATGAAAACTAAAATTGGGATTTGAGAACACAGATCTTTTCAGTAAACCAAACATGCAAAGGAAGAATTTAAATATCGCACAAAAACACTCATATTCGTTGGGAATATTCTCTTAATATTTGACTAAGCTCCTAACAAAGACTACAATAACTAAGGAAGCTTCAAACAAGGCTTCTTTAGCAAGCGAAGTTAAAAGATCTTTATCTGCGTTAGGTGTTAAGATTTAAGTTAGTTTGTATTGTAGAACGTGTGTGGTTTAACACTTACGAGTATAACATTAACATCAAACATAGGCGGACTATTTTAAAGTTAACACGCATAAGGATAGACCGGTAGAAAATGGCTATGGCGTTAAATCCGTGTTAGTATAAACACTTTGAGGCCCTTTATGCACGACACAGTTTCATTATGGTACGGCGTATAAGCCGCGCCGTAGAAAAAACGTGTCTTTCAACAAGCTTCCATAGTGATCCATACAACACTGAAGACAGTGCCTACACTTTCACACGGCGGATAAACCATAGTTTATCACGGCAAGAAAAACGTGTGTGTAAAAGGGCCTGACACTAAACGCCTATAGATGAGTCCTTCAACCGATTACCTCAAGTATGAAGTTTTAATAACTAGAGCAAGCAAACATTCTTTCACGAATTTGTTCAGAAATATTTCCTGATTCAAAATTATTGCCTGTTTGAGAAAATCGTCGGCAAGAACATGGAATTACAAATGTGAAATATTCAGAAATTCATGTCGTAAACTTTGACGGCAGATAAGTAGACCAATTCTGCTAATTTAAAACGTTCAAAATCTAGTCGCAGTCTCATCTCGGCGAAAAACAAATGTCAAAAACTTGTCAAAATGTACGGAAATTTTAAGTATTTTTGACAGATTGAGACTGAGATCAGACTGTGAACGTTCTTAAAAATTACGAGAATTGCCCCTAAGTTAAACTCCGCATTAATGATTCTCCGATGTTTACGCGAATATTATGCATTCAAATTCAGATAATTTTACGGTCCGTTTCACACGAACATTATTCAGCGGTGATTGTGTAGTTTCATTGTTTTTTTTTTTTTGTTTTCAATCACACTAATATTATAAAGGCGAGTAAGTGTGTTTGTTACTTCTCACGCACAAACGGTTCGACCAATATTGATAAAATTTTGTATGGAGGTAGCTGACACCTTGGATTAACACATAGGCTACTTTTTATCCCGATACTCCCACGGGATCGAAACTTATGCGGGTGAAACCGCGGGGCACAGGTAGTAGCATTATAAAGATGAAGAGTGGGCTCTTTTTGATAGGCATATTACGTTTTAGAATTATGTCTAATTAAATTACATTTTGAGGTGGCATAGTGATAATGCCCGCGACTATTACTAGGTCGAGGGTTCAAACCTAAGCAAGCACTTTGTACAAATTATTACATCACCACTGCTCTCGATACGGTGAAGGAAAACATCGTGAGGAAACCGGCATGTCCTAGAACCAAATATTCAAAGACATGTGACATTCACCAACTCGTACTGGGCCCACGTGGTGGTTTACGGCCCATTTCCTCTCACAGAAAGAAGAGGCTTGTGTCCAACCAGTTGGGACTTCAAAGGCTGATTAATCTGATTATATACAACGTGTAACGTTAAATGCGCAAAACCTCATACACCCCAATTACAGCATTGAGTTAAAAGCATAATACAATGAAGAAAAATATTTTTTAAAGCTATTTTTAATAAGAAAATCGTGTTGACCCTAACATTGCTCTATGCATTCAAAATTGAGTCTTATGACCTTAAGATAAGACTTAATTTTCTTTGGCTCGGTCGGCGGATAGTACGGCAAAATACATCATTTTTTGAAAAAAAAAAATAAACCTATATTAAAAGTTACTGAAATCGATTCAGTAGTCAATTATGAACAAACTATTTTCAGGTTTTGCGCATTTAACGTTACACGTTGTATATGACATTTTCTCAAATGAGCCATCAGGTACGTACTTAATTATAACAATTCACTGCCAGATTAAAACTTCTTCCTGAAGCTTGGCAAATGTAGGTTTGAGTCAGAAGTGGAAACTAATAGGCTGATGATAATGTATGTGAAACATGCTCAAAAATGAAATCACACATAGACAAGCGGTTTTTGTCACCTGCAGTGCTATTCTGTAAAAATCTCACCGTGAAAACTAAGGTGAAGTGAGCTGTCATTCCACCTGATGTTAGGGATGCCTCCATTGATAGTTCACTTCACGCTCATATCACCTATGTTATAACGGTGAGATTTTTACAGAATCGATAGGCTGTATACAGCTTTACATTCTAAGCCAAAATCGTTTCCCATTTTGTTCCAATCTAGCCCCATAATTTTTCAAGTCGTGACTGAAACTGACTCTCTAGATATCCCTGAACGTAAAACAAACACCACCGCCAACTTTGTTGTATCCGACACCGATAAAGCAAAGGTGCAATAAACACCGATACTTGAAACTTTCGGGCCCGCAACCAGTACCGGATTCCATCGCCATATATGAGACAGACCCGAGGCACTGTAAATGTCAGTACGAATTAACATAGCACGGGACCAACAGGTAAGGTCAACTAAATGTCAGTCGAACTACAAAAACCTTCCTTAATGCTCCGAAATAAAGCTGCTGTCAATGATAGAATGACGACAGATAGATGTGCGGTTGTCTGTACTTCGTGAAGTATGTTTATCTTGAAGATGGTTTGTGCGGTGGATGAATAATATGAGGTGTGTAATGTGTATTAAATAAGGCTATTCAAGTCAAGATGAACTTGTAATCAAAACAGGGTGAGGATAGTTTGAAGATGCATAGATGTCTTGGTTGATACCATAATATACAGGGTTATTTGTAAAACACCAGCAACCTCTTAAGAGGTCATTGTACTCATCATTATGAACAACTTTTACTATGGGACCAAACCTGAAATCGCGAAAAAAAATCAGCTGTTCTCTACATTTATGTTTGCATAACTCGTCAAAATCTCGGTATGTAAAGATGGTCACCCATCCACAGACCAACCGAGGCAGTTGTCAGTAATTTGACTTTCGAAAGAAGAAGACAAAAATTGTGTAACTATGCAGACGCTATACAACGTTTATTAGTAAGGGGGTAATATGATACAATAATATGTGTCTAAGACGCTGAGTTATAAGCATTTTTCATACGAAACTAAACATAACATGCACACCTTTATTCCGCGAAGCGGAGTGGAGATGTAGTACACCCACATTTCGCCACATATGTGTAAGTCGTATGTAACAAGCCTATTTCTATCAATCGGGTACAAATTCAGTCACCGCACCGGGACCTAATCTATACTAATATTATAAAGAGGAAAGATTTGTATGTAAGTATGTTTGTAACGAATTGGCTCAAAAAGTACTGGACCGATTTTAAAAATTCTTTCACCATTTGAATGCTATATTATAACTGATTAATATAGGCTTTTTTTCCACCCGTGCGAAGCCGGGACGGGCCGCTAGTACATTCATATAACAGAAAAATCCTATAACACTTTGCTCAACCTAGGTATTGAGTCCAGGACCTCACAACACACCAACAAGGCAGAAAATCAATCAATCAACTCGATACGGTCGGTATCAGCAACAATCGTAACCAAGGATTACGCTCATCGGCCATTATAGCATAAAGTATAATGTTTTCAGTGTAAGTCATTTATCAGACATCGTTTTTCAGATCATTGCGTCATACGGTTGCGTAGTTTCAGCCGTCTCGCTTGAGTTAATTGACTGCACTTAAAATCGCAAGCAGTAACTTATCTAACAGTTATATTTATCTAGGTGCTAGAGAATTTAGATAGAGACACAGCGAACTTAAGTCATATTAGTTGTCATTAAACGATCGTGTAACTTTTTTTTCCTGTAAATTGTTTCAAAAACCCTTTTACACATTAAAATATGTTTTAAAAGTAGATAAGAGAGATAGACAAACAAACTCGGAGGTCACAGTCTCTTTGAAAGTCTAGACATAATCTTGGTAATGTCTGAGATGTACTTTTTGAGGAAAGAACCACACAGATTTTAGTGGACTTACCCAGCTTTACATAAAGTATTCGCTAATTTAGGCGCCTTTGATTTTCCTAAATTTTCCAGAAACCAACTTGATCAACCAGTAGGTGTCGTCACCTATAGCCTACATGCTATTGTGTTTATTGGTACCTCAACAACATACAAAGGGGTGTTTTTATTTATTTATTTAAACTTTTCGCACAAAAAGGTACAAAGGCGGACTTAATGCCTTAGGCATTCTCTACCAGTCAACCAAGGGTGGTGAAGAGATTAGATGGCAGGTCAATTGAGAGGAACAATGAGGAAAAAAAAAACTGTTAAAACTAGGTACAATAGGTAGGTGTTTTTGTGTTATTGAAAAGCCTAATGTGTCGATGCAATTTCACCAACATCTTTCAAGCCAGTAAACCACAATGCTGCATGGCGGCACAAATAGGTATATGTAATTATGTAGTGCGATGGAGCATACACTAAAAATATGATCGTTCGTTGGATAAAAGGATGCCGTATATGTAACAGTGGACGTTTCCGGCTAATAATGAGTTTAATTAAAGCTTTATTGGAGCGACAATGACCCAACGGTCGGGCGTTAACTGGCTCTCAAGAGTCAAGTTACTGTGAAATCAAATCCTAGTTGTTATAGCCCTTAGTTAGATCAGTGTTCTTAACTTAAAAGTACCAGTAAAATAATTTACTGATTATTTTATGAAAGAGAAAGCTAATATCTAGCTTTCTATCAGACAATGTAGTGCTTACCATGTCCATTAAAAACGACGACACATCGACAAGATCTTCGGTTCGATCATAGCGTCAAGGAGTTTTGTTCAGATTTTCCATTTAAAAATTAGAACACAGGCGATAATATATTAGGTACGTCATGTTTCGTTATGGGTGGCGTGATGGCGTCTTAGTTTAACATGCCTTTGGCAATAAGGACACAACTCTTTAAAAAAATGAGAATTACCATTAGAACTGAAGCTGCAAGGTCTATCCAGCAGATTCTACACTAGAGAACACTGCAGGCACACACATTATATATATTAATTTCTCATAATAATTCCTAGCTACAATAATAACTATCTTACACACGATCGTGCCTACAGTAACAGTTCCCACGAGTGTGTCAGGCGATCAGCGTTTAGTACACCCCAGTCATTCGATACTATTCGCGCCACATGGCAGATGTACAACATACTGTATCTATGTATGTATGTAGAATGAACTAGATTTAAAATGATGGCGTAATATATATACTTATTAGCGTTTGTTTGTCTGTTGAATAACGGATTAGTTCAGAGTTGCTGGTGTAATTTTTCTTTATTATTTAGACTAGCTGCGGGTTCACCCGCATAAGTCTCGATTCCGTGTGAATATCGAGATAAAAGTATCATATTATGTTCCAATTCAGGCCCACCCATGTGCTAAATTTCATCCAAATCTGACCAGCCGTTTTAGCGTGAAAGCATAACAAACAAACTCTTTATACTTTTCGTTTAGATAACATTAATTTAGACACGCACAATTTTCTTGGAAGAAAAACGAAATGAGGGATGGAATTTGTCAAAGACGATGTCCGATGAAAGAGGGTGAGAAGACGGGTGTTAGAGGAGTATAGAAGGATAAGACAAGCTTCGCCGACCCCAAATACCCTAAATTAGGATGAGGGCAAGAGAATGTAAATGTCACTGAGAAGCTATATGCTAAAAGTAACAGTAGCAATGAAGCCGATGAGTTCAACACATTATTAGGTACACTGCTTTATAAGCCACACCTAATTAATCACATGATCCACATAATAAGAATAACAACACTAGTGACAATTCCATTGATTCACATTTACCTACAGATCTACACATTATAATATCCACACAATACAAAACACACACACCCGCAAACACAAACACATAACAACACCCACACACGTGTAAGCGCTATAATTTTCCCAAGAGCGAGAGTGCGTACGCGCAGACATAAACACCGGTTAGATCTTATGTTTAGACTGGGCGTCTAATTCACCTAAGATAAGTACATTATCGTCAATGTACTGAGGATTCTGTATCAGATGTATTGAGATAAATGATGTGATTATGTGGTACATTTTTTGTAATAATTGAGCCATCCATTGGTGTTATCTTAACGAGCAGTGGTGGCCCAATGAACTTACCGAGTTGTAGGTCGTAGGTTCGAAACTTCGAATCCAGACAGGCGCTTTACTTTGTGTAAATTATTTCATCACCACTACTCACAAAACGATGAAGGAAAACATCGTGAGGAAACCGGCATGTCCTAGAACCAAAAATTCGAAGACCTGTGACTCCACCAACCCGCACTGGGCCCGCGTGGTGATTTACGGTCCACTCCCTCTCACCGAGAGGAAGCCTGTCTCCCAGACACATTGGGACCATTATAGTATAATACTATGCATGCTATTGGTGTTGACATTAGCAATCATCGTCCAGGAAAGTCGGATTTTCTAGAATTCTTTCGATCTACTCGTTGAATGACTGGCACAATGTGTACATTTCCATGATGCTTCTAATTAAAGTATACAGGAAGGTAAGGAATATACGACGTGGAAAGGGGAACCCCAAACCGTCACATTTAGAAAGCATAGAGCATTGTCCTTGACCTAACTTCCATGCGGTTTAAGAACCCATATTAGGTGTGAGCTCACCAAAAACCAATGCAAACCATAACATACAAATAACAAGAATATGTAAAGTAAAAATAAGAAACAATCAGAGTTACCTATTATGAAAATGAAACACAACATTACAGTAATACTAATGACATAGGAATGCTCCAAACATGGCGCTACCACGAGGGAAGTGCTTGAGGAAAGGTTTAACATTAATATAATGAAGCGGACTGCGTTCTTCACCGTAGTGCGGAATTTACAAAGTAATCTTTGACTATTTCAAGCAAAAAGTAGCTTTTCATATGGTATTGGAGAGGAAATTCTTCATGTAACAATGTAATCAGAAATGGAATGCAATATAGCAGACGTTGAGAGAATAGTATGTAATATAGACAGGTGGTGAAAAATTCGCAATAGAATTTGAACGGTGCAAAGTGCACTACAGGAGAATTGGTAAATTTTGGAGCATTGCACTACTGACAACATTGAATGATGTACATGCAGAAGCCTGAGCCTAACAGTTATTTAATGAACTGACTCCCATCAATGCAACATTCAAAGTAAACATTCGCAATGCACAAGAGTTTCCCCAGGACATTGCCAATATATTTCACAAGCAAGCGTAGGTATTCGACTACTCGTATAATTATCCTATCATGCGTATATGTGCTTATTAAATAACACAATTATAGCAAAACTGCACACATTAGAACTACCGGTGCTAAGCGATTAGAAACTTATGACTAACTGTTTATATATTTATTTTAGTAACACAAAATTAAACATGAAATTGACTCACGCCAGCATCCGTGTGCTAAAATCAAATCATTGTTTTGTGAAGAAACACTTTCTGTAACTTTGTTGGAACTCACAATCATATTTGTTATGTAACACTTGAAGCACTCAAATTCAAATGCACTTTGCACTTTCGTCAAAACAGGAATGGAATTGAACTGTCAATATCTTGATGCCAACGGAATACACAAACATATTGATCTTGAAATAAATGTCAAAGTAAGAAACTATTGGGCACTAGACAGAGATGATAAACATAAACTTTTGCTAACACCCAAAAAACTTTCACCATAACACCATTAAAATTGGTTCGTTAATTCGCGGATTTCTTTACAAATGACGGACATACTAACGTTTTAATGTCTCGAATCGAAATGAAGTAAGCATTAAGGACAGTGTTGTTTACTATGAGTCAGGGTGACACCGATGGCAGCATCACTACGAATCGTTGTTTGTACTGCGCGTAGGCACCTATGCCTAACAGCTACGATTGGTAGCTTACTATCGGTTATTTATTAATACTACACGGCATTGATCGTGTTATTAATGTGTGTGTGTGTGTGACAGCTGTTATCCCTTTTAGAATCAGCAGTTCTACATGGCGAGGTTTGTGGATAGTTAGGACTTAATTGCAATAGTTATAATTGTTTCCGAGCACGTGTGTCGGAATTATCTTAGCGGAAGCTCTTGATTACTATACTCGGCGCATATGATTAAAGATGGCGAGTCAAGTCTTCTATGAAGATATTAAAAGTTAATGTCTTTGTACGACGCGTTTAATTACCTATTTAGATTCTTTTACATTCAAGCTCTTGCCGTCTTATTACAAAACGAAATCTAACTTTAGTTCTAGCCTAAACCTTTGAGGCAGTATTATTTCGATTTAGACAAATTTTCCGAAAGGGTTACCGCTGCCCCGGAACACAAAGGGCTAAAGAAGGAACAAGGGTGGGTTTTAGTCAGTAAGAGTCTGAGCAGGGTGTCATTTGATGATTTCCCATCCACAAAAAAAAAGGCAAAGTTCTTAATACCAAAATGACAACTTAGTACAGAGCTAAGCTGTAATTTTTGTATAAAGAACTGCATTTCTATAACAGTATAACTGGCTCGGTGGTTTAAACCTGAAGGCCAATTCTCGTAATTTAAAACTTTCAAAATTTTGTCGCAGTCTCATCTCGGCGACAAACAAATGTCAAAAACTTGTGAAAATGTAGCGAAATTTGACGTATTTTTGACAGATTGAGGCTGAGATCAAACTGTGAACGTTCTTAAAAATTACGAGAATTCGATCGAGAATCTGATCTAAAGAAAAAATCTTGTTTTGTAATAAGGGGGATAGTTATTTCTATACCTTTTGTTGGACACCATTACTACAATACTCTAATCTGTTACATCGACACATCTTACATCATCTATCCTAAGAAACCCCTGTTTGCAGAACAGGTGTACTCCAGATAACGTCTCAACAACATCTGACCTCTTTTTCTCACCTAAGCCTCTTGTCATATCGTCATCTCTTTCTCCCATATGCACCGTTGCTGCAGGGGCTTTGCCCTCGGCGCGTGCGATACAGTTCCGTGCCTAGCGGTGTTAGAAGCGATCTGCTTATAATGTTCGTGTATTAAAACTATCAATATTCTGTTTGGGAGTGATGACATTTACATTGAAATATTTGTATGTAGCCAATACTGCAATGTTTGCTTTAGAAGGGCATAATTTACTCGATTGAAATTGAATACCTTGTATGTCATTTCATGACGTAGACCTTTATCTAGCTGTCGATTGAAAACAGTGTTCCTTAGCTGATGGAAGAGTTACGTTAAGATCATTGTCAGTCTTTAGTTACGCCATGTTATATCATTAATTCATTTTAAGGTGGCAACTTAGTTATTGTTATGTCTGGTGCATATCCTGATGGCCATCTGCTTTCATGGTTGAACGGAAAAATAACCTAGCGTTACAGATCTATATTAAAAGTAAAGCGTCATAAGAGAATGCACCTTATCATGTACATTTATAACTAAAACATGGAAAAATCTGTGTCGTCTTACAGAAGGTAATATCACGAATATCTTGACGTACGTACTGTATCATCATCATCTGACTAGGCTTTTCCCAACTATGTTGTGGTCGGCTTCCAGTCTAAACGGATGCAACTGAATACCAGTATTTTACACGACTTCCTATCTGACCTCCATAACTTAGTTACTGGTTTACATGACGATACCCCTTGGTACCTACTCTACCGTTAACGAAATATGTAAACAAAATGAAATCTTACATTTCAGGCCTACATATAGGTACATTTAGCACATCCTTCAAAGACAATGCATTTCCTATCCTCAACCAATTCGCAGAAAGCCTAGATGTTTCCACACGCCATTTTCCCAAGACAGAAAGTAGGTATAAATATAGGCTGTTCTATAATTAGCCACAAGGCTATGTCTGGAGGAAAACCGGCGCGGAAACGAGCCGCCATGTCTATAGACCGCTGAATGACAATGCGACGCCATTGTTGATGTGTCGCATGGTTCAGAGACACGACTTCGTTGAGGATTTTGAATGGAGGGTATATCAGGTAATTAGTGGAAAGAGGAACACGGAAAGTTGTTCTGGAAATAACGGAGGGATGAACGGCAGTCCAGAAGTAAAGATAAACAAAGAGGTCATAAAGGGGTTTGAAGATTTTTACATGGAGTCTGGCATTCCTACCGTCGTCGCGCCATTTTGAAAATGTTAGTCACGTGACCAACTTTGAACGTTAATATCTCGGAAACGTGATACTAATCGGGGTTTGGTCTTATTATGTTTTCAGTTTGCATTGATGTCAGTTATCGATCTATACAGCCGATCGATTCTGTAAAAATCTCGCCGTGATAACTTAGGTGAAGTGAGCGTGAAGTGAGCTATCAATAGGGGCGATCCCTAATATTATGTGGAATGACAGCTCACTTCACCTTAGTTTTCACGGTGAGATTTTTACAGAATAGCACTGCTGGTCTCATGCGTGAACACCATTTTCAAAAGGGCGTAAAATAAATAAATCTTCCTAAAAAATACATTTTCTTGACCGTGGTATTGATTCAGAACAATAGGTACTTCATTTGTTTAATCTTAGTATTTCAAACCATTGTATACAGTCATCTTTTTATTCTGAGTTTTTACATTTTTTTTATATAATTTTCTTATCTGGCGGGAAAGTTTCGCTCTTACACCGCCTGTGTTTCATCATCAACACAATCTGCAATAAACTTATCTAAAAGCCATTTTGCACCAAAAACTATGCTTTCCCAACATAATTTCAGTTGTGTATGCAACAATTAAGTGCATCTAGAATGCATCGTCTAACAATGACATCTTTTTATACTTTTTTACCATAGACAATGGGAAACAGTCCTCCATTCTTTAAAAATTATATTAATCTGCATTGGCAACATCACGCGAGGTTCAGACTCAAAATGTTAATTAACTTGCTTCTAGACTGTTCCAGACTGGGATTATCTATAATTGTGTCAATTGCCACTCAGATGGCATGAAGGGTTACTTACTGTCGTTCGTTAGGAGCCATACATAAATAAAGTCATACGTTATGGGGAGCGAGGGGGGTTAACACTAAGTGATATCATGTGACGATAGAGGACGAGTCATAAGCTTCTTGACGTCACATGTTTAAATCTAAATGATAAATCATAGGGTTTAATTTAAAATGATGTGACTTCACACCACACTGTCACAGAAATATGGCTATCTGTGACGGGGACAGGGACGGGGACGGAGGCTAGAATCATAAAAATTGTGTGACGTAATTTATAGATTTAAAAAAAATATATATTCTAGTTTTTATTAGAGGCTTCTATCCACAGTGGCATGTCAGCCTCATCATGACTTTATTCTAAACTACCTCCATAAATATAATATATTATTATTAATGTTGAAACAAATCAGCAAGTAGGTTTGCTATCTCAGGTGAAGGCTGCGCTAAGACCAATGTCATATATTTGTTTACTTTTATAGCCCCTCAGATGTATGAGTCCACTTAAATCGTGAGTTATAGTGATGGTTGCTCTGAATGCAATCTGTGAATGCATCTCTGAATGGTTTAAAATCATTGACCTATTTCGTTGCTGAATGATTGATGTTTTCAGAAATATATGGGGACCCCCATATTCTTAATTAGTTCAAGGGAGTTTTTACTCAAACAAACAACCAGCCAGCTAAAGATAAAATTACACATAAAACAGCTCTCTTTTTGCAATTGCCATAGACATCAGCTCTATATTGGCGCAACATAATTCGACACTCTTACAAACCTTGTCCCAATTTCAACGAGTGAACTGAACTTACGACCTCTCTCCAGACCTCCCATCCCAGTCCCATATAGGCCAAAAAACAGCTAACAGACACACGGCATCACAATCCTATTAATATTAAATATCCAAATAATGTCAAGCGGTCAAACAAGTCCCGTATGACATGATTATATGACCCCCGACAGTGTCTTGAAGTAAGTGAATGACCTATGTAAGTATGGAACTATGTCCCGATTTAAAAACTAGAGTAACACAATATTTTCTAGAAAATTCGGCACAAATTAAAATAGGTCAACTGCAGTTATTCGTTTTTTTTTACGTGTTTGATCTCGGCAACTTGTTGGGCTGTCAAATAACATCTGGGTCGATACAATGTTTTGATCTGTCGAGTTGCGTCGAAATGTGTTAAAATTTTATTGAAATGTAAGCAAATCAATTTGTATGTTTTAGATATCATCGAGCAGTGTGATGGATGAATTTTTTTGTGCAAAAGGACGTAAGCAGTAACTAAAAAATGTAAAACATTAAAATAATTTGGACTAAGTTATGGAACTCAGCCACCCCTATGTGCTGATGTTGACCACCGGGGTGGTTTTAGTGAGGTAAAAATCCCACACTCCCCGACCTCCCATCCCCAGAGGTCGGGCGCCTTTTGAAGGTTTCCCCCCGAAAACAAAAAAAAAAAAAGGACACTTGGCAAAGCGCAGTGATGGCAGATGGAGTAAGGCAGTGACCGAGTGGCGTTCGAGGACTGGGAGACGAGATGTTGGTCGTCCGGTGGCCGGACGCCATTGTTACCATCGCACATAGAACCTGGATGAGGCTGGCACTGGCAAAAAAGAGGCCTATGCTTAAGAGTGAGAGAATTCAAGCTGTGGACGAAGATGGTGATGATGAGAATCCTACGCCACTAGGGTTATTTTAAACAAGGCCATGTTTATTAGCTTTTCCTCAACAGTTAATAAAAATACCCTAGTTGCTTCATTAAAAAACGAAGAAAACCTTGCTCTAATAAACACGAATCAAACCTACATAGTTTTACTAAGGAATCTGTCGGACACAAAGGGATAACTATATTTACCACAGAATTCAAACGTCCTTGTTTACAATATCTATATTTGTGTGATGCTCTTACGTAATGTTGACAACGTATTTACTTCTTGATCTGTTCCGACATAATCTTGGGTTTAGATGTATTTATTCTGAATTTATTGGATTGGATTAGAATATCTTTGTGTCGGGGTATTTTATTATATGTGTTCTGTTGAGCTAACTTAATGCAGTTCTATTTAGACAAACTGAGAGGCTATTCCCGTAATTTTAAGAACGTTCAGTCTGATCTCAGTTTTAATATTTAAAATTAGTTTTTGACATTGGTTGTCTCTGAGATGATATTGCGACTAGATTTTGAACGTTTTTAATTACGAGAATTGGTCTTCCGATCTTAAATAGAAGACAAATTTGGACTTATAGATATAATAGTTTTATTTATCAATCTCTCAAATACGTCTTCATTTGCAAGCTTTAATTATTTCGATATCATTGAAGTATTATTTATCGGTCTGCTTCATGCTACTCTCTGCATATTCTTCATAGTTTCATTTTCACATTCAGTTTCATCATTTCATGTTTGACATAACTTCACGCCTGTTTTACCAGAAGGGCTAGGCAGAGAGCTGTAGCTATAGAACGCTTACATCTCGCCAGTTATGTTCCATGAGTTAGGATCTATGTAATAAAGAGCGAAGCTATTTCCATCGACCGGGTTCAAATCAGACTCCGGGCTGTTACTGACAAATTCCGAATGGAAGGACCCAATAACACTGCCCGATCTGAGAATGAGAATCGAACCCCGGACCTCATGCTCAACTGAACCAACGAGGCAGTTGATTTCATTTTCATTCGATCTTAAAAAGCAATATCTAACATGTATACTTATTATTTACTACCGCACATTCAACGTGTAACGTTAAATGCGCAAAACCACATACACCCCAATTAGAGCATTGAGTTATAAGCAAAATACAATGACCAAAACTATTTTTTTTTAAAGCTAACTCTTTTTACTAAGAAAATCGTGTTGATCCTAGCATTACTTTATACATTCAAAATTGAGTCTTATTGCCTTAAGATAAGACTTAATTTTCTTTGGCTCAATCGGCGGATAATATGGCAAAATACATAATTTTTGAAAAAAAAAACCTATATTAAATATTACTGAAATCGATTCAGTAGTCAATTGTGAACAAACTATTTTCAGGTTTTGCGCATTTAATGTTACACGTTGTAGATAAAGATGCATTTCTTTGTTTAGAGATACATGTGTAACATTCAATGTGATTAGCACATACTTTACAACTCATTGAATGATAAGCAACTCATTCACAGGTCTTTCATTCCTTATGATAAGCTATGGACAGTTTGCATTAAAACCGGTCAATTATCAAAACAAACAGTTATAATATCATGCTAATCGAAAGCGCGTGATAATTACGTTGTTATACTTACTAATTATAGGTACTTGTTTGTATATTGTTATCAGGTATATGCGTAACAAGGTTTGACAAGATTTTTGTATCACAATGCGATATAATTTCAGCTTTTTAGAACTTATTTAAAAATCATTTGAAGATCGATTCGCTTTGATTAACATAAATTGCAAAGCAAGAAGCTATTTTGTAATATAAGAATGCATAATAGTTGATAATACAAGCTGAATTGCTGATAAAGATGACGATTAAGGACTCCAGGGCGAAAACTGAAACCATTATATAGAATGCAGTGTCAAAGGAACCATGAGCACGATTTTAGAGGAAACTCAAATCGCATGTTCTGTATTTTCTTACCGTCTTCAAATAATAATAATTAATTATGCATTAAGTAGGTATATGATTATGCATTCAATGACTTTTTTTGCTTTCAGATTTAGTGAAGTAGGTATCTCCAATCTGTTTGCCAGAAACATCACCATAGAGTCGGTATTAAATTTACAATAAACTCATATCAAATTGGTTATTTACCTAACAGTTCTAAATCGAACGGCAGCCATCAATGATTGGATAGCATTACTGTGCAAATTAATAGGAATCCTCCGCACGATTTATTCATTAAATGGATATAATCAGCGGCGATCGTTCATTATTTACATACTAATCTTGTGAAAGAAAATCATTGTAATGCATTAATTACTATTCGCAATTAATTCGCGTCTCGTCAATGGAATGCTGTCTTCGAAGCCGCGTGATCAATTTATTGAAGTTACATTTACTAATGAATCGGAGAATTGAAATCGATGAAAGGAGTTCATTATCATTTTCTTAGTGAAGGAAACACTCTTGCTTTCATCCAGTCTACAGACATTGGAGAAAACCGTCGCCATTTTACGTAGTACAGTCTGAGAAATAAATTGTTTAACTAGCTTCCACGGATTATTTGACAATGCAAAAGTGCCTGTAACGTGGTTTAATTGAAATAAATGCTTTGAGTTTTTGTTAAACAAATTGACACCCTACGTTAATTTTCCGTGTTAGACTGTGGTTAGACCCACTGAACACTGGCAAAGCCGTGATTTAAATATACGGAAAATTTTAGTTCCTAGAAGGACTTGGGGGAGGCCTTTGTCCAACAGTGGGACAGTGTAAGCTAACTAAATAAACAAAAAAAAATTGCTTAATAATTAATTTCTTTTCGTCATATTCCTATTGCTAAGTAGGTACGCCATTGACATATGTATATGTTACACTAGATTAGTAATTACCGCACCAAAGCGTTGCCACTAGACTGATGGCCACAGCCATCACCGTAGCTAACGTCAGTTCAGTGCTCTGTGTGACGCCAACCGAAGTGAAGCAAGTGATATACGACAAAAAATATCGCGAAAGAGTGCGATTCAAGATCACAAAAACATAATAAATTAACCGGAATTACTTTCCACACGTAAATTAATTGTCTCTGTGTTTAGATCAACGTAAAAACGCAATAAAATGTAGAATTTTGTAAATTAGGTTCAGTGTTACCACTAAAAACTTAATTTTAGTTTCCCATATTTGTGGGAGTTTTTAATTTATGGAATAAGTGATTTGAAATATTTTTTTAATAATAACAACGTAGCAAGCCTAAAGCACAGCATGCCGTGAAAAATGGGTGGAAATAAACCGATTGCTGAGAAAAGAGACTGACTGGCTACCTACTAAATCATTCAGTTTCATTAATAATAAAGAAAAATTATTCAAAAAGAAAATGTCTTAGTTATTTTCATTATTTACTTATAAACTTCTATTACAAATCCAATAAGAAATACATAATTCAAATATTTAAAAAATAATTTAACCTAACGTTTAACGCTTTTTATGGCTTAAAATGTTGGGTAAAATTTCGCTTGGGTAGGTAACCCCATCCCGTCATTGCATGTTTATATTGCGGTCTTTGTCTAATCTAAGCGACGATATTATTCTTACGACGTGTGTAAGTGAGACAGATATATGTTTACTTTTAAATGTTTAGTGGTTTCAAAGCTACGCCGTCACGTTTAAAAAGTGGGTACACTTTTTTGACACATTTTATTGAGGTTTGCTTCTCTAGTTATTTAACTCAATGAGGTACGCTTGTTAGCCAGAATCTAAAGTGGCAAATAGATAAGGGTGAAAGCACGGCAAATTACAGAGAAAGAGCTAGGCCGTTAAACTTGGCATGTTGAGCTTAATGTCCGTTTTCACTAAGCGTCACCTGTGCCTATATGTATACCTAAATTAAAATAACACTGAGGAGAGTTGAAAATCCAACGCCTTTATTCGGTAATACATTTAGGTGTCACCAACGTTAGAGAAAACAGGGAATAGACCAAAGGAATAGACACACACAACATGTGCCCATAATGAAGATGGCGAACGCGTGAGTCGTTGCCCGGAATGTTAACCACTTATATATTTCATGTTTATACCATCTTTTTGTAATGCACCTATATTTATTTTGTGTCTTATTTTGATTGTTGTTTTTTATATACAGGGTTATTTGTAAAACACGAGCAACCTCTTAAGAGGTCACTGTACTCATCATTATGAACAACTTTTACTATGGGACCAAACCTGAAATCGCGAAGTAAAAATCAGCTGTTCCCTACATTTATCTTCGTCTATCTCGTCAAAATGTAGGGAACAGCTGATTTTTTTTCGCGATTTCAGGTTTGGTGGTTGCTGGTGTTTTACAAATAACCCTGTATATTATGTGATCGTATGCTGCAGTGTTCGACGTCATGACGTCAACGCCGGTTGTCGCTGAAAACCTGCGCTGTGACTGTCTCGTAAGATGAGGCTTGCTTTGCAGTGCTAACAAACTCATTCACTATACATTTTCACCTGAACATTCACAGCTCAAAGGTTACTGTGACTACCACACACACAGAAAAGCCAAAACAACAAAACAAATTAAACTAGCAATAAAACTAGGAGCCAATGATATATTTTAAACGTTTGTTTGTCGGCATCCAACGTCGGAAATAAAACGGGCGAGGCCGCGAGCCACACTAGTTTATTGCATACTTCGGCTCAGAACTGAATCTCTTTTATGACGTGGTCTTTGATCGTAGAATCCACGTGTACCTAAAGATTGATAAATGGTTGGGATTCCGAAAAACTTTTATATTGGATACGATTGAGCAGTGGTGGCCACTGGGCCCGACTTACGAGTTAATTTCATCACAGATAGATGTATTTACATGCCATTTGAGTGAACTCGCAAAAATACTGATGTTCTTTTTATGTTATAATGTAGATTAGAGTACGCTATCTTGTTGTTTTTATTTTATTTTGTTTTATTTTAGGAACCTAGTATATAATATTATTTTTGGATGTAATTATAAGTAGGTACAGTTTTAAATTGCAAGTACTTAAGTTAATTTTAAGACCTCACTATCACATTAGGTATACACCTGTAATGATAGTGGTAAGGGAGATTTTGATAAATAAATAAATAAATCACCACTGCTCTTAAAACGATGAAGGCAAATATCGCAAGGAAACCGGCATGTACTGGAAACAAAAATATTTGATTCTCGTACAAATGAATGCCTCGATTGGCTTATTTGTGATTAAATATCCCAAAGTATGATTTAGTGAACTGATTTTTGCCAACATTTACGGTTAAGCAACAAACCCTAGCCAACGATATAACTATTAACCTTTTAACCGCCTACGTCGGATTAATCCGACAAATATTTTCGTGCCCATTATGCCAGGGTCGTATATTTACGACCAAATACCACAGCTCGTTTACTCTGTTCTTTTATTAATTACACTGTATTCTATCAAGTTATTCGAAAAACAAAAAAAAAAATCGAATCACTGTGCCGGGCGCTGGGGGCACGACAACTGATACACTGTATAAAGTCGGGCGGTTAAAGGGTTAATTAACAAGTTGAACACATAATACCTTACAACATTTCATGCACATTTCACCAGCACCTTACAAACACATAAATCACATAAACAATCCGTTACACATTACATAACTATTATAAAATATGAGCACAAGTTTGGTGCGCTTGCGCCTATCCGTAACGAGTTACAAACAGGAAAGATGCGAAGTAACTATGAACTAATGACTTGCATAATCGCGAAGTTGGATGAGGTAAATAAAGGTAGGTTATATAGGTTTCAGGAATTCAGTTGAGATAATGATGTTGTTTCAGGACAGACGAGCTTATCTTAGTATTGTGTGTTGTTAAAGAGTATTAAATATGAGGCAGATAGACGTAATTATGCATATCGTCGGCTTCTAAGCTGCTAACTCTATTTTGGCTAAACTGACTTTTTCAAAACAAAAATGATTTCGGGCTAACTGGTTTGCCATAAGTTTGCTGAAGCCCGAAATAGTATCGGGGACGGTTTTTAAATAGATTTGGGATTAAATCGAAAGCTAAATATTCTAAGCTGTTAACTTCATTTTGGCTAAACTGACTTTTTGGTAAGAGAAAATATTTTTCTCTTTCATTTGATACCAAAAAGTCAGTTTAGCCAAAATGAAGTTAACAGCTTAGAATATTTAGCCGACGATATTTAGCTTTCGATTTAATCCCAAATCTATTTAAAAACCGTCCCCGATACTATTTCGGGCTTCAGCAAACTTATGGCAAACCAGTTAGCCCGAAATCATTTTTGTTTTGTGACCAAGAAACACAGGCACCAACAATCGGTGAAGTCACCAGCTTTGGTATGAGTTTCAGGGCAGCCTCAAGGTCTTGTGGTCCAACGATTAGTGTCAAGGATGTTTCGTGTGATAAACAAAATTGTCATTTGCATTACACTCATGTAGGTAACCAAAGTAACAACAGTGTTGGTTGGTTATATTACCTATCATTTTTTGTGTCCGTAGTCCGTCTTCCGTATCGTATCGAACATCAATCAATGTTATCGTAGGAATCCTCGCTGTTCACAAGTCCAAAACCCAAAAATGTTGTCAGTTTAATAATAATAATAATAATTTATTTAACAGATCATACAATCCAATTTGTTAGTAATACATACACATCTTAAACACTAGTGTTAGTACATAATTATATTTGGATTTTTTTTTTTTTGTTTAATAATGTCAAAATAATCAGTGATAAAAATGTCAAAATCATAAACAATAATGTTTAAATCAAATGAACGACCAATATTCTTCCGAAAGCTGTTAGCTGTCGGGGGCAAGACAAATCAGGTTATTGAAATGTGTAATTTTCGATACGATAGCTTGTCGTATGGTTGTGAATTAGGGTGCTGCATTACAGAATATTTAATTTACTTATTTAAAAAAAACTAGCGACTCGCCAATTCTTCGCACGATTTTTACGGCTTGACGAAACCTGGTGATTTATTTATTATGTGTAAGTTTACTGTGAACGTAATATACACATGAACCTTCCAAGATAAATTCTCTAAGTGATGTTGAAAACCGCACCACAATCTGTTGTGCAGTTTAGAAGAACAACGCGGTCACATACTGACACAAAAAGCGACTTTGTTTTATAAAAACAAATCAGAGGGGCAATACCATTCTTTTTTAAAACGTTCGCGTTCTAATCTCAGTCGCAATCTATCAAACAATGTCTCCGATTTACCTAAATTTTTGACAAGTTTTTAACATTGATTGTTGCCCAGATGAGATTACGACTAGATTTTGAACAATTTAAATAATCGGAATCAGTTTTCTGGCGTTTTCCACGACACGTAATTCCATATTTACAAAACAAAATGGCATAGAATAATAACTATTAGATATTACGTATAGGTACCTATAGAGACTTGTGGTTTTAAAACAATCAAAATTGAGAGAAGAAAATGGGTAGCTTTACTATACTGCTACGGTCTATACAACGTGTAACGTTAAATGCGCAAAACCTGAAAATAGTTTGTTCATAATTGACTACTGAATCGATTTCAGTAATATTTAATGTTTTTTTTTTCAAAAATGATGTAGGTATTTTGCCATACTATCCGCCGATTGAGCCAAAGAAAATTAAGTCTTAATTTAAGGTAATAAGACTCAATTTTGAATGCATAAAGTAATGCTAGGATCAACACGATTTTCTTAATAATAATAGTAAGCTTTAAAAAAAATTTTTTTGGTCATTTTATTATGCTTTTAACTCAATGCTCTAATTGGGGTGTATGAGGTTTTGCGCATTTAACGTTACACGTTGTATAAAAATAATATAAGGAAACGTGCGCATTTACGCAGTACAGTGGACCCCCGGTAGTCCGACAAACATTTTGCAGGGCAGTGTCGAACTATCGAATTTGTCGGATTATAGAGTACTGCCTAAGACCCCCTATAGTCCGAATTTTTTTACAAAAGGTACTCACCTTATAATCCGATAAATTACCGATTCAATGATAAGATTCTTTATGCTAGATGATGTCGGATTATAGGGGGTGCCGGATAAGACAGGGGCCGGATTACCCGGGGGTTCACTGTATTAATTAAAAACTAACGGTTATTCTTATCTACATTGGGACCTACCATAGTTCTAAATAAGACTACTTACATAATCAGCCTATAATGTTCCCACTGCTGAGCCACAGGCCTCCTTTGTGTGAGAGGGAGTGGGCCGTAATCCACCACGCGGGCGCAGTGCGGGTTGGTAGATGTCACATGTCTTTCAATTTTTGGTTCTAGGACATGCCGGTTTCCTCAAGATGTTTTCCTTCACCACACAAAGAAAAGCGCCTGTCTGGGTTCGAACCTACGACCTACAACTCGTAAGTCGCGGCCTTATACCACTGGGACACGACTACTTGGGCGCAATAAGACTAACTTAGGTATATTTAAAAGATAAATGCTTAGCGATATACAATTGACCTTACGATAAACTTAAAATCCTTCATCACGTTATCAAAATGGCTTCCAGCGGGTTAATTGTAACAGTAGCAATGGTTTTCATTTTGTCAGTTCAACAACATTCATTGGGTTATTTACAGTGGTCGGAGTAGGTAGAGCTGTTTTTGCTGTTTTTGATTGTTAGAGCTGTACTTGCGACATGCGGACATAACCTGGATATGCCAAATATTTCCCGGATTCCCGGGAATTCTCGGAATTAAAAAAACATTGTTTAAGTAGTTTTTTATAGGAGTAGGTAAAGGTATTTTTGTTATTTGCTACATGCGGACATAAGATAGATATGCCACGTATTTCCGAAAATACCGGGAATTCTCGAAATAAAAAAACAACTATTATATACGTAGTTTCTTTTGTCAGTGCTTAATTGGAACGTTATATTTAAATGGATAATCCACTTTTATTTCAAAATCCCGGGATTTCAGAGGCATATCCATGTTAACATCAATGTTTGCGGTCATGCACCCCAAACAGCTCTACCTACTCCGACCACTGGTTATTTACGTTGTTGAGGAGGCAAATTTTTCGAAAATAATTGAAGCAATGGATTAGTAATTACTCAAAATTCTTCATCACTTTCAAATTGTCTTAATCCAGTACCAGGCTAACATAATCCGCTAAGAGTGTAACAAAATCATCTTTTAACTTTATAACTAACTTGCTTACACTATCAATAAGATCTTCGCCTGTCAGACAGAGATGACTAGAATTTCATAAATTATGTAGATGCTATCTATTCTCGGCCACGACTATGTAACAAGAATTACGATGCACGGGAATTGAATCTCGGAATGTCCAGCCAATGAACGTTCTTGGAACCTTTCAATTAATTCATTGAAGAAAAAATGGAGGAAAATTAAATATAGATGTGAATGTAAGACAAAGCCGGGAGTTGGTGTCAGGTTAGATAATTCATTTTGTATTAAAACTAGCTGACCCCGCAAACGTCGTTTTGCACAAAAAAAATAGATAGTAGCCGATTCTCAGACCTACCCGATATGCACACAAAATTTCATACAAATCGGTCCAGCCGTTTCGGAGGAGTATGGTAACTAACACTGTGACACGAGAATTTTATATATTAGATAGATATTAGGTATTTTTATTGATATTATGACATGGGACTTGAACGTAACAGGGTCCATAATTATTATACCTTAGCTTTAAGCCATTGTAACACCTCTACAACATTATGGAATGCAAATAAATATATGTATAACTGGCGACATGACGTACTACGCAGGTACACTTCTGCTTAACCCATCGGGGATTACAGGGGTGATAATGAACATACTGAAATAATGTGAAAAGTATGTAAGTGGGATACATGAAGGAGCCTCCTCGTGTAGCGCAGTTTGTTCCGCCAGTTATTCAACTGAACCGAGCGCTCGGCGCATGCTGGACTGTCCCACCCAACTCCTTATTTGACTGGCCAATTCTTCCCTTGCGGTGGTAGGGCTGACGCACGCCTGGCTTGCGGCCACCCTCCTACCGGAGTCCGGCGTCAAGCAGTATGCTTTTACTGATGCGTGGGAGTACCAGTGCCTTAGGCATCTTCTGGACACGCTAGTTCCATCATAGACCTCATCGATTTCCATCAGGTGTGATTGAAGTCAAGAGCGGGCCCACTCACAAATAACAAAAAAAAAAACACAATTGAGATAGTGTTCCTCTT